>JAOANR010000014.1:22574292-22929732 GCA_030278955.1 Hygrophila difformis
TTTTGACTTAAATCTAGACCGATTCAGGATTGGTGCTAAACATAAGAGTTGTAGATCTATATGTTAGGAACACCTCCGTAAATTTTCAGAATTTTTCGTGATGATTTGATATATGAAATCCACCCGAAACCGAACTGCTAGGATGTGGATCTTGAAATTCTTGACAGAACATAGGTCAGAACTTGACGATGTTTTTGACTAGCGTTCTAGGCCGATTTAGATCTTTAGCCGAACATGAAAGTTGTAGAAAAATGTCTTAAGAAGGCCTCTGTAAAATTTCGTTGAGTTTGGAGTTGATTTGCTATGGTAGATCTTGAAAATCTTGAACTGTTGTACACGAAATTCGGACAGATTATTGATATGACAAAAATTGACGTTTTTCACCTACTTCCGTATCTCGGATTGAAAAACTTAAAACATGAAACTTGTTCATCTCTGTGTTTTGGTGTTACCGGTCAAGTTTCAGGATTTTTGGACCTAAACGCGATTTTTAATGAATTTTGAAGTAAACAGTGGTTGACCGAGTCAAATCTTGAAAAAAACCTTGATGAAAAGGATATTAAATGATATCGGAGCGGATAGCATCCTGAAATAGTATATTTTGAGAAACTTACTAAATTTGAACGATTGGCCTTTAAGGTTTAAATGAGTGGAAACTCCTTTGAGGTGAAATACATCAACAAACATTTTGGAAATCCCGTTATAGCTAGTTTGAGCTTTCTACGTAGAGGGTGAGTGCTCCATCGGGTGCCCCTCTAGCTTTTTGCTTCATGCCTAAACGGACGAAAGTGACCTATGTAGGGGGTGAGTGCTCCATCGGGTGCCCCTCTAGCTTTTTGCTTCGTGCCTAAACGGACGAGAGTAATCTACGTAGGGGGTGAGCGCTCTGCAGGGTGCGCTCCTAGCTTTACACATCGTGCCTGATTGGACGATGGTGTTGAACATGAGAAACTGTGCCAAAACGGTGAGAGAAACCTGACTACAAATAAAAATCTTGACACTCGGCTAGGGATTAATGGGAAAAATTAAAAGATGTATACTTTCCTTCGCTTATTCAAGTTATGTTTTTAAGTTATGCAATTATTTACCTTGCAAGCAATGTTGTGATGTTATGGAATCCCTGTCTATTTAAGTTTGCAATTCAATTGTTGTTAGATAAATAAATTAAATTATGGGGTATTATGTACATGTTTCCCTTATTTAATTAATGGCTTTAAAACCCCATAATCCTGTATGTGTTAACTTACTCAGCACGTTGTGCTGACCAAAACCATTTCTTTCTTTTTCCTACAGAGCATGAAGAATATGCATCATTATATGCATGCATGGGATATTCAGGAAATGTTATTTTCTTTTATTATTCTAGTCTTAGATATGGATTGCATGAACGGGCTTGTTTAACCCGTGATTAGGCCATGTTGGCCCTATATTTAAATTCCGCTGCATTATATATGTAAATATTATTTTCCGCTGCAACTTTGATGTATTATTTTTAAATTATATATATGAATGGGTTGTTTGAATGTTTTAAATTCTGAAAAACCATAGCCTTGCATCTCTTTAGCAAGCTCGGAGAAACCGTGTCTTGCTAGGGAGATGTGGCGGTGACATCCCGACCTGGGTGACCAAAAACCGGGGTGTTACAAAGTGGTATCAGAGCCCGGATATTTTTAAACTATTATTTTTAAACCGTTAGTATTTATATTATTATTGTAGAAGCCCAAATTTATTATTTTAAAATTTCCTAGCCCAAAATTGTTTTTGAGCCCAAGTTATAATTATTTTTAACCCAATATAGAGGTCCAAGGATTTTAAATATTATTTTAAAGCATTAATTCCATGGATTAAATTTTTTATTTTTTTTAAACCCATGGAAAAAATAAATATAGTGCATGAAATTACTATTGGGGGGTTGCATTTCATTTGCATTACATGCATATCTAACTTGTATATCGCTAAGTGAATTGCTCTTCTTGCTAAATAATCTCCGGCTGGACATCGAACTAGGAACACTAACTAGAGACTGATCTTGCCTTAGTCTAAGATCTCGATCACTTACAATTAGCGTGCCCACATATATTATCTCCCTTTACCGATCTCTCTTTCAAATTTTTCCGACTTCTAACGTGCCCTAGATTAGAAACTCAAGTATAGGCAGTTATGGGGACATAACTGAAGTTCTAAGGGGGAGAGGATGTGATACCCCGTAATAATTTATTTTTGGAGTTCGACTCAATAAGATGTATCCTGAATAAAAAATAATAATAATAATAATAATAATAAACAAATTCAAATTGTTTTGAACTACGTTATGGCTTGATTCCTTCACAGGGTACGTAGCCATCTTAGAAGTTTTAATTCTAAGTTCAGTCACAAAATAATAAAACAAACAAAAGACCTTAGCACGAGAAAAGCCGAAACACAACTTCGAGGACGAAGTTGATTCTTAAGGAGGGTAGACTGTAATACCCGAGAATTTTGCAACATAAAATAAATAAATAAATAAATAAATATAATAAACATGATAAATGGATAAAGAATCATAAAAGATGAGAAATGGAATTTAAATTTAAAAGGAATCAAAATTCCGAGAACCCGGGAAGCCGAAGACAATTTAATCGAATAAATGGGTACACGGAAACCCAACACCGATGGGCTCCATAACTCGAGTCCAAATGTAAATTTAGATTCGAATAAAATTAAGATAGGAAATCGGAGCCCGAAAATACCCCAGAAACCCGAATCCAGGAGCATAGAGGGATAGAAGTCCGAAAGAGAAGAGGAAAGACACGACGGATCGCACGACCCGCCCGGACCGGGGTCCAGGCGGCATCCGCGCGGGTGGCAGCGCGGTCAATGGCTAGAAGGCGCGCCACGGCCGCGCCAGCCTACAGATTTGGCCGTTGCGAGATTCACTCGCCCGAATCCGGATTTTCCGACTTCGGTTGAACACCTTGCGGCTCAAGACTCACCAAGGCTGACCTTGGACGTCCCTAGGTCATGCCTATCTATAAATAACACCTCTTGGAAGCCCCGAACATTTTTCAAAAACCCTACGATACTCTCTATACACAAAACCCTAGATCCGGAAGTCGTCGGAGGCACAAAACCGGACAACGGGACTGATTTGGACGAGAATTGGGGGTCTTCGATCGTTGGGGTAAGATCCAATCTGTTCTTGTCCATTCTTTTCCATCCTTGATTCGAAAAACGAGTCCTAATTCGATCTTTTCCTATTCTAAACCCCGATCCGGATCGAGAACAAAGAACCCGACGAACCAAGGAGATAAACGGTGGACTGGAAGCCACGCCTCCAAAATCGACGTTCCCGGACGACTACGAATCTGTAAGTTAACGCTTACACGGTTTTGGGAGTAGTTAAAATATTTAAATCTAGAAACTTAATCAAAACTTTCGTAAATCTGTCAACATGTGATTTCTACCGGCGCAGCGATTTTGTCTAATTTTTCCGAACCATTAAAAGTCTTCAAACGAGAAAACTTAAAACACGAAAAACGTTTCTGTTTCACCGTAGAAATTTCGAGGCTTGAAACCTCTATTTGATTGATTAAGACTGAGAAGATTACAAAGTACGGAATGAAATTACATGAATTTAAACAAAGCTGTAAACAATGCTGTAAAGAAATTACAGAAAGAACGACGAAAAGGAAATTGCAGGAGAAGAACTTGCAGAAAGCGAAAGAGAATTAAATGCAATCTCTGTGAGATGTGTTGAGATGTCCTGCAAAATGAATCGTCTTTCCATACTTATACAGGACGCTATGTAACCGCTCATGTAACCGCCCAAATACCACGTCTTCTCAGTCTTCAACCTCCGGTCTTCTTCAGGCTCCACAGACCATGAGCCGGCTTCAACCCAAAAATAAATCCGATTGGGCCCACTATGGATTGGGCTCAATTTATCATTTTTTTGATTTTATGGGTTAACAGATTGCCCCCCTCGCGCAATTTGTCTGATTAGGGCCTTTAAAGCCTTTGAAGACAAATATGTGCGTACAATTCAGGCCTGGCCCATTTAATCCAGTAGATCCCAGGCCGCCACTCAGGAGGCTCCAGGACGCCACTGAGTGTGCTCCAAGCCGCCACTGAGTGTGTCTCTGGCGTCTCTTTGATTTGCCTCAGCATCGATACTTGGCTGCCTGCATTACGGTATCAGACGCCTCAAGAACTCAGTCCAGCGGCCACAAAGGGCTTCCAGGCCGCCACTCCAGCTCTTTCTAGCCGCCATTTCTACTTGTGATGGCGTGCACGTATGAATCTTGTTATTCAATAACTTAGATAATCCATAGGCTCACCAACTTGTCTTGGCCGCCATCTGAGACGCTCCAGCCGCCATGAAGAGGGCTCCGACCGCCACTTAATACCTCTTGGCCGCCACTCTAGGCCCTAGGGCCGCCATCCAAGGCACTTCGGCCACCACAAGTGAACTTTCAGCCGCCACTCACCCTTTCTTGGCCGCCACTTGTGCTTGTAATGGCGTCTCATGTTTGAATCTTGTTGTGTAATAACTTAGATAACCCTAGTCTCACCAACTTGCTTTGACCGCCACCTGAGACACTCCGACCGCCATGACGAGGGCTTCGGCCGCCATATTGCGCTTCTTGACTGCCACTGAGGACCTTCGGCCGCCAACAACGTGTACAGAAGCAGCCGCCATCGAAGCCTACTCGACCGCCGCCAGGAACCTTCCAGCCGCCACAAGGGACTACCCGGCCGCCATTCGTAGCCTCTTGGCCGCCATCCATAGCCTCTCGGCCGCCACCGAGGACCCTTCGGCCGCCAACAACGAGTAAAGAAGCAGCCGCCATCGAAGCCTACTCGACCGCCGCCGGGAACCTTCCAGCCGCCACAAGGGACTGCCCGACCGCCATTCGTAGCCTCTTGGCCGCCATCCATAGCCTCTCGGCCACCACCGAGGACCCTTCGGCCGCCAACAACGAGTAAAGAAGCAGCCGCCATCGAAGCCTACTCGACCGCCGCCAGGAACCTTCCAGCCGCCACCTAGGGAGCTTCGGCCGCCATTCGTAGGTGCCCAGCCGCCACTCTGTAGCTCTTGGCCGCCATTCCCTCGTCATTTTGGTTTTGTTGCCATATTGTTTCCATGGCTATAATTTGTGTATTTAAAATATATTTTTTTTAAATTAATATTATTACTTTATTTTTTTAATTTTTAATTTATTATTATTATTTTACCCGGCCTCCAAGGCCGCCGTCAATGGCCTTCTAGGACCACTATCCTGGGAATTCGTCACCATCTTTGGTCCATCTTCATCTCTACTGGGTCTCACTTCCTTGAAATGAGTCTCGTATGTAGGCCGACGCTTCTCTTCCTGTTCCTCCAGGAATTTTTCCAAGCGGGCCGCTCTCTCGGCCAGTTGGGCAAGATTACTTGTATCATGCACAATTAAATGTACTTTTAGTCTAGGCAACATATTAGATACTGCTATGTTGGCTATTTCCTTCTCAGGAATTGCCATAGTACATCGGCCCTTAAGCCGCTGTAACCTGTTAATGAAGATACTTGCCGTCTCATCGGCATACTGTCTTGCATTAGTCAAGTCTGCGAGGCTCACCTGAGACAGTGGTGTGTAGAACCTGTCATGGAAAGCTCGCTCCAAATCGGCCCAATTTTGGATTGAATTAGGCCGCAAGGATGCATACCACGTGAATGCAGGCCCGGTGAGGGATGAGCTAAAGAGTCTCAGCTTCAACCAGTCATTAGCCGCCGCTTCACCACACTATGCGGTGAATCTGCCCACATGCTCCACAGTGGACTTGTCATCGTCCCCTGAGAATGCGGTGAATTCAGGCATCTTGAAGCCTCGTGGGTATGGCTGCATACTGTCTACCCAATCAGGGTATGGCTTTCGGTACGTAGGCCGCTCCATCGGCCTCAGTTGAATCCCGAAGTGTTGCTGCATCATGTCCGCAAGCAACTCGGGTGACACTGCTGGCGCCTGCGCAGGCGGCATCGCCACTGGGGGTGTAGTAGGAGCCACGGCGGCTTGTGTTACATTATGTGGTGTCTGCCCCCAAGGTTGTGGCGTCTGCCCCCCTTGCGGTGGAGTCCGCCCCCAAAGTTGTGACGCCTGCCCCCCTGGCTGTGGCGTCTGCCCCCAGGATTGTGACGCCTGCCCCCAAGGCTGTGTCGCCATGTAGGGTACAACTGGAACATTCGGCACATTATGTGCCGCTTGTCGTGGTGGCATACCAGTGCCACCAGAGGCCGCTGTATAGCCTGGAGAAGCACTGGAGGCCACTAAACAGCCTGGTGCCTCATAAATCGGCGTTAGAGGTGCCACATATCCAAAACTCGGCATCATGGGTGTCGTTGGGGTGAAGGCATAAGCAGCCTGATATGGGTTTGGAAGCGGACTAGCCAGGCCTCCAGCCTCAGGGGGTGGTGGCTGGCTAGGTGTTGTTCCCCACGTCCGCTGTTGGCCGCCTGACGGCCCTGGACACGGGATGCTAAGCGGCGTGTTAGTGCCGTTTGAGGGAGCAGTTGCAGAAGTGGTTAATGCTTGTTGAGTACGCAAGGAACTGCACACTCTATCAATCTGATCAGCCATAGCCGACCGCAATACCTCCATTAAGTGACTCGTGAGTACAAGCATGAACTCGGCCATCGATTATGTCATCGAAAGCCGCATTTGCTCCGTCAATGTGGGGGTCTGCATAATCCCTTATTGTGGTTGAGAAGTATTCGCCGTCTCAGCGGCATCCTCAGACAGTGTTCGCACTGGAGTCTTCTCATATATCGACATTTCTTCAAATTTCTTTGTCAGATCACTAACAATTTTTCCAGATCTGAGATGCATACACTTCTTCAAAGCGGATATGGCTTTAACTCCGTGTCCTACTGGGCGTGCCAATTTGTTTCACCGTAGAAATTTCGAGGCTTGAAACCTCTATTTGATTGATTAAGACTGAGAAGATTACAAAGTACGGAATGAAATTACATGAATTTAAACAAAGCTGTAAACAATGCTGTAAAGAAATTGCAGAAAGAACGACGAAAAGGAAATTGCAGGAAAAGAACTTGCAGAAAGCGAAAGAGAATTAAATGCAATCTCTGTGAGATGTGTTGAGATGTCCTGCAAAATGAATCGTCTTTCCATACTTATACAGGACGCTATGTAACCGCTCATGTAACCGCCCAAATACCACGTCTTCTCAGTCTTCAACCTCTGCTCTTCTTCAGGCTCCACACAGACCATGAGCCGGCTTCAACCCAAAAATAAATCCCATTGGGCCCACTATGGATTGGGCTCAATTTATCATTTTTTTGATTTATGGGTTAACAGTTTCTAAGACATAGATCTATCTACTGTAAAAATTTCATAATTTTTCATCGTGTTTTGATATCCGAAAACGACGACGAACAGACCTGCCTTTGGTCTAGATCTTGAAACGGTGGTAGATTCTTAGTCCGAACTTGAGGTTGATTTTTGACTTAGATCTAGATCGATTCAGGATTGGTGCTAAACATAAGAGTTGTAGATCTATACATTAAGAACACCTCCGTAAATTTTCAGAATTTTTCGTGATGATTTGATATATGAAATCCACCCGAAACCGAACTGCTAGGATGTGGATCTTGAAATTCTTGACAGAACTTAGGTCAGAATTTGACGACATTTCTGACTAGCGTTCTAGGCCGATTTAGATCTTTAGCCGAACATGAAAGTTGTAGAAAAATGTCTTAAGAAGGCCTCTGTAAAATTTCGTTGAGTTTGGAGTTGATTTGCTATGGTAGATCTTGAAAATCTTGAACTGTTGTACACGAAATTCGGACAGATTATTGATATGACGAAAATTGACATTTTTCACCTACTTCCATATCTCGGATTGAAAAACTTAAAACATGAAACTTGTTCATCTCTGTGTTTTGGTGTCACCGGTCAAGTTTCAGGATTTTTGGACTTAAACGCGATTTTTAATGAATTTTGAAGTAAACGGTGGTTGACCGAGTCAAATCTTGAAAAAAACCTTGATGAAAAGGATATTAAATGATATCGGAGCGGATAGCATCCTGAAATAGTATATTTTGAGAAACTTGCTAAATTTGAGCGATTGGCCTTTAAGGTTTAAATGAGTGGAAACTCCTTTGAGGTGAAATACATCAACAAACATTTTCGAAATCCCGTTATAGCTAGTTTGAGCTTTCTACGTAGAGGGTGAGTGCTCCATCGGGTGCCCCTCTAGCTTTTTGCTTCGTGCCTAAACGGACGAGAGTGACCTATGTAGGGGGTGAGTGCTCCATCGGGTGCCCCTCTAGCTTTTTGCTTCGTGCCTAAACGGACGAGAGTAATCTACGTAGGGGGTGAGCGCTCTGCAGGGTGCCCTCCTAGCTTTACACATCGTGCCTGATTGGACGATGGTGTTGAACATGAGAAACTGTGCCAAAACGGCGAGAGAAACCTGACTACAAATAAAAATCTTGATACTCGGCTAGGGATTAACGGGAAAAATTAAAAGATGTATACTTTCCTTCGCTTATTCAAGTTATGTTTTTAAGTTATGCAATTATTTACCTTGCAAGCAATGTTGTGATGTTATGGAATCCCTGTCTATTTAAGTTTGCAATTAAATTGTTCTTAGATAAATAAATTAAATTATGGGGTATTGTGTACATGTTTTCCTTATTTAATTAATGGCTTTAAAACCCCATAATCCTGTATGTATTAACTTACTCAGCACGTTGTGCTGACCAAAACCATTTCTTTCTTTTTCCTACAGAGCATGAAGAATATGCATCATCATATGCATGCATGGGATATTCAGGAAATGTTATTTTCTTTTATTATTCTAGTCTTAGATATGGATTGCATGAACGGGCCTGTTTAACCCGTGATTAGGCCATGTTGGCCATATATTTAAATTCCGCTGCATTATATATGTAAATATTATTTTTCGCTGCAACTTTGATGTATTATTTTTAAATTATATATATGAATGGGTTGTTTGAATGTTTTAAATTCTTAAAAACCATAGCCTTGCATCTCTTTAGCAAGCTCGGAGAAACCGTGTCTTGCTAGGGAGATGAGGCGGTGACATCCCGACCTGGGTGACCAAAAACCGGGGTGTTACACTGACGACCAGGGGGCCATTCTTGATATCATTCCTAGCCTACTTAAGGCGGGATCTAGCTGTGCCCCATCGCACAAGCGGTCTGCTAAGGGTCTGAATTCTTTATTAAGTACGGATAATCCATTCTTTATTGCGTACGAGAACCGCTCACCTTTATTGGGCGCTAGTTCCCAACCTACGTTCAACCTGTTTGCATCGCCTGGATTCATTACTCAGCAAGCAGAGAGGGTATAGTTTGTGTTTTCGTTTTTTTTTTATTTTTTTCTTCCATTGATGTGTTGAATGATTTATACAAGTCGTATGTCTCTATATAACTTTCTGAATATGATTTTAACAGGAGGAGGGGGATGAAGATGTGGATCGAAATGTCGAGCATGATCACGAGATGGTGGAAGAGGTTTCCATTTTATAACTTTCTGTTTTTTTTTTTTTTTGTCAAGTGGCTGCCGCTGCATGTGCTAATACCATTGACTTACTTGTGATGGTGTCATTGGAAATCTATGCTGGATGAGAAAGTTATACTGTGCTAATTTTTATATATAAATTTTAAAAAAGAAGGTAACACATGTGATAAATGCATTAACTCAATGTGTTGTTGATTATCATCCTTGTTGCTGTTCTGATGTGTATCGAGTGATGAATAAATGTTTGATATATTTTTTATGTGTATGATAGTGGCAGTGTTAATTGGTGCTTGTTGTGAATATGCCATGTGATATATATTCACACTTGTCAGCTTATAGTTTTTGCATTGCAATCGGATATGTGTTGGTTATGGTGTTGCTTTACATTTTATATATATTTTTTTTTATTCAAATCAAGGGCTAAATGTTTAATACACATTTTCAGTCTAGCGATAGTGCGGATGATTTCGTTGATCCCCTCCCGGTGCATGTGAAAAAGAATAAGTCAGCGCCCCGGGTAGGCACCCCCAAACAGAAGCGTCCGCGGAAGCTTTCTAGAGCTGCTTTGTCTCCATCTTATGACATTCCCGGTAGAGGTGTCAAGACGGGCTGGCGGGGCGACACGGGCCAAGCCCACTCCAGCCCACCATTTAGCGGGCTTAGGCGGGCTGGGCCCACGGCGGGGCGGGCTAGAATAACCTCAGCCCAGACCAACCCACCGGCGGGTTGCGGGCCAGGTGGGCTAGCCCGCGGTTTTTTATTTTAATTAATAAATTAATTTTTAATTATATAAAAAATTGTATAATATTGTTATTTATTCAAAATTAAATATATTAACTAATTTAAAAATTAAATATATTTTTAATAAAATCTAAAATATTTTAGTTTAATTGTATAGTATTCTTTTTCGAAAAAAATTAGTTGAAAAAGTAATGTTAAGTAACTAATATCATATAAAGTGAGCTTTAAAATTATTCTAATTTAATTTAGTTAATATAATTCAATTTATAATTTTTTAAACATATTAACTAGTAGTATCAAATTAAAATATATGAATTCAAATAATATTCAACTAATCAATATTCTTACAAATACATATATTATTTAGATTTTCATAACAAACTTAACAAAAAAGTAAATAAATTAAAATTTTGGCTTAGCCCGCGGGCTGGCCCGCACCCGCCGCGGGCTAGCCCAAGCGATGGCGGGTTCAGGCGGGCTAGCCCGTTTAGGCCCGCTTCCAAACGGGCCTTTATTTCTTCAGCCCAACCCACCCTTTTGGGAGGCGGGGGCGGGCTGGCCCAACGGGCCAAGCCCATTTTGACAGCTCTAATTCCCGGTTTCATACAGGGATGGACTTGTGATATGACTAGTATAGAACAAAAAATTGTCAAGTGGTTGTTCAAGAAGAATGCAAAAGCTAAAGGTGAGGGCAGTTAACAAAAAAGCTAATGTTTCTATGGCCGTTTAACTTATGTGTGATCGTTTGTGCAGATGCAATGGTGTTTGACAATGGAACAACGTCATGTTTTAAAGAAGATTGTGAGAATAATGCACCTGGCATGGATGTCACCAATTCATTTGTTGATGCATACTGTCATGTTTTGAATCACGCATTGTTCCGAATGGTTGACATGGACAATCCGGTTGTTGAAGCTGCTTATTTCCCATCATTGATTACGGTAATTATCAAAGATTTATACATATTGATTTTGATTTTTAATTAACATGCCAGAAATTAATTATTTTTTATTTTCTCCTTGTGGCAGTCTTACGCCCAGATGGATCTCAATGCTAGTGGGGGTCTACCAGGTGAAGATGCCATAATTTCCAGGTGGTCGAATATAATGAGCCGTTGTATCCCAACTAATGACTGGACCGTTTGTTTCTGGGCACAATTCGTGAGTACTTATTTAATTACATGCCTTTCATCGTAATTATAGATTATTCATTTTCGGATTGGTTCAAGTAATGTTGTTCTTGTGATGAAAATATGTGTGAAATGTGATTATATGTTGTCCATGATGCGCTAATAGTTATACCATTTTCTAAGTTGTATGATAATAGGAGTATAATGACCGGATTGGTTGTATGTAAATAGGATGCTGTTTTGAAATTGTTATTGTGATGCTTTCGTATGTCATGTCTGATGGTCTGGTATTTTGGTACACTAATTATGAGTTATTAGAGTGCTGATGGTTTTATTAAATGCAACAAAATAAGAATAGGAAAAGAAAATCAAATATTCATAAATACTACTATATAGTACTAAATAATGATTACGTTTGGGGTCTGAATAAGTCCATACTGAATATGTGGGTGTAAGTTGATATGGTGCTGGTTTGAATTTGTTATTGTGATGCTTTCTTATCTCATGTATGATGGTTTGGTGTTTTCAGTACACTAATAATGAGTTATTCTAGTACTGTGGCTTTTATTAAATGCAACAGAAAAAGAAAAATAAAATAAAATCAAATATTAATAAATATTACTATATAGTACTAAATAATGGGTTAAGTTTTGGGTCTCAATCGGTCCATACTGAATATGTGGGTGTAATTTGATATGGTGCTGGTTTGAATTTGTTATTGTGATGCTTTCTTATCTCATGTATGATGGTTTGGTGTTTTCAGTACACTAATAATGAGGTATTCTAGTACTGTGGCTTTTATTAAATGCAACAGAAAAAGAAAAATAAAATAAAATCAAATATTAGTAAATACTACTATATAGTACTAAATAATGGGTTAAGTTTTGGATCTCAATCAGTCCATACTGAATATGTGGGTGTAAGTTGATATGGTGTTGTTCTGAAATTGTTATTGTGATGGTTTAGTATGTCATGGCTGATGGTTTGGTATTTTCAGTACAGTTTTGTGAAGACTTGATGAATAATGCATTTTGTTTGTAATTTGTCCAATTTTTTAGTGCGCGAAGAATGCTGACATTTGGAATTTTTGCATTACACTACAGTTATTCTTTCCATTTGTCCGGTATCACCATTGGGTGTTATTTGTTGCTGACAGAGAGAATCAGAAGATCTGGTATTTTAACAGTCGGAGCTGGCATGCTGGGTTGGATGAGGATATGAAGGTGCTGAAGCACCTTATGTATTCTCTAAAAGTTGTTGCTGAACAGGAGCATGGGCAGTCGTGGTCTCTGGATTGGGCCACAGATTTGAACTGCAATATATCACAGCCTGATGGACATACGTGTGGCGTCCTAATCATGTTTTTCATGATGTTTTTCCGTGGCCATTTGTTTTCAAATTGGCGAATTGAGATGAGCAAGCTGAGGATTGTCAATGACATGCGGGGCAAGTTAACGGCGTTGGTAGTCATGCACCCTACAAATTTGGTGTTAAAAAATCTGAAGTCATTAGTTGGAATTGTTGATCCGGACGAGGATGATGTCGCGGAGGATGCAGTGCCCCTGGCAGTTGCTCCTCCAGAATTCGTTTGCAAGCCATCACGTGGTAACCGTCGGGGGAAAAGTAAGGCGCAAAGTAAGGCGCGGCGTGCTGCGTAGATGGGGTGGCCGTCTTAATGTATCGGTTGCTCCTGAACCTGATTTATTTTGAGAATTTCAGCACTTTTTAGAGATCAACTTTGATCTATTCTTGAAAGCTAATTAGTAGAGGCATTGACTAGAACCTTTGTTTTGAATTATATATTCCAGGTTGCACTTTTTATAGAGATCAGGTTTGATCTCTTCTTGAAAAAGCTGATTATTAGTCATTGACTAGCACCTATGTTTTGAATTATATTCCAGTATGCACTTTTTATTCAGATCACGTTTGATCTCTTATTGAAAGATGATTATTAGCTGCATTGACTAGCACTTTTGTTACTTATGATGGGTCTTATTAGTTGCTGCTGGACTTATGCATGATACTGTCTTATTAGTTGTAACTGTGGAGTTCTAGACATAAGTTTTTGTGTGCAATGGCAATTTATCATGATGCTTATGCCAGGTATCTAAGTTAAGCCAGTTGAGCAAGCTTGCAATGGATAGCAAGCTTGCAAGGGATAAATTGCCACCAGGAATTGGCATCCCAACTTGTAATTCATTTGACGAGTCTGTCATAACTTCCTCATTGCAGAAGCATGAGCAGGCCCTGGAAGGGATTTCATTCAGCAGCATGTCGGCCATGACATAAATAATCATCTTTCAAGAATAGATCAAAATTGAGTACAATATAAGACCCATATCTAAATGGTTGATAGTCGGGTGCATTGAGGGTCAAATGCAATTTATTTAATCAAAACAGCAAAGATTTATTCAACAGTAGCAGGAGATTAAAAAGACATGGCAAACATAGAATAAATTTCAGTCTAGCTATTTTTATTCTTTTTTTCAGCATTAATCTTGTTGGTGCGCACTTCTTTTGATATTGATACCATTCTCCGCTTACGCCCGAATCTCCTAACTTTTGATTTTATTGTGTACGGGATGTCCTCTTTCACAGCATCATCTTCAAAAATTAAAATGGTAGTTAAGTTATATATATAAAAATACTTATAAATTATTTCTTCAAAAAGTGAACATATCTTCAAAGCTTTCTTACCAGGTTGCTGATGCGAGGAAGACGATCCACCAGCATGTTTGGATATGATATCTTTAAGAGTCGACATAACCTCGTTACAGGTATCATTTTCCTTTGCAATAGCAGTGGCTGCTGTCATCATCACAGAGATTAAAGCAGCGTATCGATCTTCGTATGTAGTCGGCGTTATGACACCCGATGTGGAAACATGTTCTTCCACAACATTTGTTTTCGCGCACCACCTCGATAAGATGTATTTTTTAGGCATTGTGTTGTATTGCAGTAGGTCAAATGAACCAAATAGCTCCATTGGCCATAAGCGACACAGTATACCACAATTCTCGAACTTGCAGCATGTGCAGGTGATAGAAGAACTACCCGGGCATAGTGTAACAATATGGGTTTGATTAAGCACTTTTTTCTTGTTCGGATTCCACACTACAAATGTTTTTGACCCAAGCAATGATGGTGATTGACTCTCCTTCATCAGAAACTTATGTGACCGTTCATACTCCTTGAAGAAAATGTCGAAAGAGCCGGTGCTGTAAGATGATGCAACTGAATTAAGCAATTTACTACACGGATAACGGGACCGCATATTCCTTTCAACCATTTTGAACTGAAGCTCTGCTTCCTCAGCACGACGTGTTTCAATTGCGCGGTCAAAGTGCGTGAAGAACTGCGAAATATTGTGGTCGACTTGTAGGTACCTGTGTCATACATTTATCTATATGTTTACTCAAAATATCATCAATCCAAGAATTAATATAGCTCGTGGAATATAAAGTAACATACCGCTTGAGGGTAGCATTCGTTAACTCGCTGATTTGTGTTGTGCGCATCCCTGCTGTGAATTGGCGTCGTCGCCAAGCAGCTGACCATTGCCTGCGCAATGTGTGGATACCATCTAGCCAACGATGAGGCACACCACCAAAACACTCCTTAACCATTGTATCCCAATACTCAGCAAATTCGTCTTCATTCCCAACCTTGTATACGAGTATGTTGAACAACTCTGCAAACCTGACGAGTTTGGGGCAGTGGAATATGAGTAACAAATACAAATAAAATAATTGCACACATGAAGAGAAAATTCATATTTTTGTGTATGTTATTATTATTTTTTTTACCTTGTCGTGTGTAATACCCGAGAAATCAACATCGATTATTAAATCCGAAAAATTAATTAATTAAATTAATTAATTGGATTTAACTATCGCAATCGAAATAATTCCGGGAGAGCGGAACTAAATATTTTCGGACGATAGTAACTCGAAGAGAGTTATCGGAGTATCCAACAATCACGGATAATCCAAGTATGATTTTTAAAAGATCAAAAATCATATTATAAAAAAAAAAAAAAAGGGAAGAAAATCGCTGCCTGGGGTGGCGCGGTGGCCGCGCGGTGGCGCGCCACCAGCGCGCCACCACCCCAGTAGCAGCGTTTCAAAACGCTGCTACGCGTTTCAAGCTTGATATGGCATTTAGTTCGATTTTGGATGCTTTGAATCTATCCCAACTTCTTCCCAGATGTTTGTGAATGTATTGAGACACCATTGGACGAACCTAGAAGCTTCTAGAATCCCTACATTGCTGGAAGTGAAGAGGAATACATGAACTTATTGGATAAGTAGTGTTAGGTGAATGGATTGAGTTTGGAGGGGTGATGGCTGCATATTTTCGAGGTAGACCACCATTAACTTATTCCCTACTTTCCCTAGGTCCATTATGAGTTCTTTGGAAGTGGTAGCACAGCCCTAATAAGCCTCACTCAACCCCCAAACCTTCCCATTTGCACCATTCCGAAAATCAGACTTCCTTGGAGAGTTGAGAGTTCTTTGAGAGTGTTCTTCTTGTTCCTGAGTTCTTGGACGAGTTGGGAACATTCCAATCTCTTCTCCTACGTCTAGGTAAGGTTTCTATACCAATCCCTTGCTCTTTACTTCGGATTCTAGGCCCTAACATCAAGTTTTTCTCCAAACACCTCAAATTAGGATTCATTCGGTAGATCTTGGAGGTGAGAGGCTGTTCCGGACGTATTTGGGAGTATAACCAAAGAGGATTTCGACACTATACTCTTGAGAAGTAAGTTAATGATGTGCATACCAATTTTTAAAGTTTTTGGTTGAGTATTCGTTGAGTTAGAGTTCGATTTCCATCCTACGCTAAAACTGTCAATTAGGGTTTTTATCCGAATAGTTTTAATTGTTCAGCATTTTACATCAAGATCCGTTCATTTTTGGCAAAACGTGTCTAAATGAAAAATGTTCCTAACACTTTAAAGATGACCTCTGTAAATTTTCATAATTTTTGGACTTGATTTGGTCGTCGAAAATAGATCTGGTATTTTCTGCTACACATGTTGACAGATTTAAATTTCTAGCATGTCCAGTTTTGTAGTTCATATTTCTCCTAGCTATGGTCGATTTTGATGGTTAGTTTCTTCATGAAAATTGTTCATCTATGTGTCTAGTTTACTCCTGTGAAATTTCAGAATTTTTGGGGCAACCTTCGAATCGTTATGGATTTTTAAGTAAGCTGTGGTCGGATGAACAGTGATCTTTGCACTCTTTTGAAAATAAGTTTCTGTAATGATTTTTTTTGAGCGACTTAGAGTCCGAATTTGCTAAGGCCTATTTCTGAGAAAAATGTTTATTTTGATGTCTCCTAGCACCTGTAAAATTTTCAGAATTTTTCACAAAGTTTTACTACATTTCCTAATATGATTTTGAAAACTGCCACAGTGTAGTCTTACCGGTAAATCTTGTTTTCGTACGCTTTGATGGTTATTGAGTCGATTGCTACTCTTTGATGAATCCTATGAATTCTGGAAATGTAGATATATGTTGTAATGATTAAAATGTGATTTTTGAAACTTTGTGAGTTTTGATCGAGTTAGATGTTCAATTTGGAGGGTAAGTGCACTTGGCGTGGGCTCGTTGGGCCGCCCCCTCTTTTTGGTGGCCAAAACGGCGCCAAGGAAATATTATTATGTTGCATGATTGTATGAGTCTATACTCCTAGGTGTATCCGTAGGGGTTACCTAGGGCTCCGGAGTGTGTCTGTATAGGGTCCGCTGCTCTCACATTGTGGATACCGTCGGCTTGTGGACATAAGCGCCCAAGCGGGTAATTGATCCCAAACGGCTAAGGCCCTGGATCGTTGATACCGGCAGCTTGTGGACATAAGCGCCCAAGCGGGTAATGGTTTGGATGTCCTCGAATCAAAATGAACATTGGTGTGGTAAAGCGTAAAAAGAAATCCCCGTAAATTATTTTTACTCGCTCGTTAGATTAAATTTCCAACTTTCTATTACTCTTCTAAATCTTTAAATTTTGTCATGCTATACATTAACTTACTCAGTACCGTTTGTACTGATAAAAATATTGTTGTTTCTCTTTTTCACAGAGTAAGTGATGGCGCATTGGGATGGGATTCTCAAAAATAAAGACTTGTCGCATTTTATCATTGTTTTAAATTTCTGCACTGGACTTTGATACTGGACTTTGGACTTTGGTTTTTGGCCGTCTGTTTGGCCCTCGTTTTTATTTGTTTTTAGCTTCCGCACTGATTATTATTGTGATGCATGAGATACTCTGATTTTAGTTCGGGCATGATTGAATGGTTTTTAAATTGTTTTGAAAAATTGATACAACTTAGCCTTAGCATTTTTCTAGATGAGCTCGACTTGGGTCGGGTCTTGTTTAGAAAAGTGTGGCGGTAATGCCCTGGCCTGGGAAATCAAATCCGGGGTGTTACAAAGTGGTATCAGAGCCCGAAAATTTTAAAGCTATTATTTTTTCGGCCCACTATAGAGGCCCAAATTTCTTAATATTATTTTTAAGCATTTTAAGTATTATTTCCATGGAAAAAGGGAATTTTATTTTTAAACCCATGGAAAAGTATATCGTGCAAATTCGACAAGTCTTAAAAACTTAATACTATTTTGGGGGAAAGCATGTGCATTAACAAATTATTTTTATGTGTGACATATCCCTTAATGTAAAATTTGCATGATTAGATGGCCGACCCGAGGTTACAAGATTCCATCATGCGTTTGTTGTGTTCCATGTCGGATATCACGCACGAACTTCGCCATATCTCTAGGGATGCCGCAAACGATAGAAATAGGATTGTGGCTATAGAGGAGAGGATGGAAGCTATGACCATTAGGAGTACCCAGATGGCTGCTCGCCATGATGCTCTTGCAGCCGAGTTCGAGGATTGCCGACACCACGTGCATATGCTGCAAGGACGCATCTTTGCGTTGGAAGAGGTCATTGTTGGGCTGCAAAACCAGCTTAACCCCGAGCCAGAGATGGAGGAAGAAGAGGAGTTTGACCCCGATGAGTTCATCAACGTTGAAGAAGAGGAGGACCCCGAGGAGGTTGTGGAGAACCCTCCACTGCCTCTTGATACCGACGAGGAGGTAGAAGCCGACCGTAGGATGCTCGGCTACTCTCCGGACTATTTGCTTTAGGGGTTACGTGTGGTTTCTGTAATGGACTCCGTTACTTGCTTTTGCTAGTTTCTGATTATTGCGTATTCGTATATTCACATTTTGTTACCATATAGTTATCACATTTTACGTAGTGATAACTTAGTAAGTATATCATGATGTAACCCTCGCTGTTAAAGCATTTTATCTAGTGGAATTTCGTATTTAGTATTTTTCTTTCCTTCCTTGCCCATTTCAGTGGTCTTTAGCACTTAGAACCTATGAGACTGAGTTCTAACCATAGTCTAACTCGACTATTAACTTTCATCTAACTGCGAATCTAACCTCTGCGCGCTTGATCATCAGAATGCCGCCCAGAGGGAGACCTAGAGCTGAGATCCCAGTGAATGAGAACGTTAATGCTCCAGCCGATGTGAACCCGCCGAATCCGGGAGTTCAAGCTAACCCTGTTCCCAACGCACTTGATGAGAGGTTAAGGACAGTTGAGCAAGTCCTCGTTGCTTAGTCAACCGAGCTCAGGCAGCAGTACCACCCCCAGCAGCTCGAATAAATTATCTGGCGATGGTAAACCCTTACCAGCCGCCTCATTACGAGGGACAGGAGGATCCCGCAAAGCTGGAGGATTGGCTGAGAACTTTTGACAAACTGCTTACTGCCATCAGGTGTCCCGCGAATGAGAAGGTTGGTGTGGCTGTGTACTACTTGAATGGAGAAGCTGACGAATGGTGGCAAAACCACCAAGAAGGACTTGCTGATGGTGAACATGCCTACTTCTGGGAAGAGTTTAAGGAGATGATGAGGGAAAGGTTCTATCCCCTCAGCAGAAAGACTGCTAAATATGAGGAATTCATAAATCTCCGACAAGGCACCCAGACAGTTCAAGAATACTATGCGAAGTTTAAAGAGCTCGTCCGATTCGCTCCAAGGCTGGTACCAACCGATGCTGATAAGGCCCAGAAATTCGAGATGGGGCTGAATCTCAGCATCAGAGAGATCTTGGTTGGCGGACAGCACACTACTCTGCAAGCTGTTTACGATCGTGCAGTGGCAATTGCACGAGTACAACAGCTGAAGCGCAAGGACCATGGAGAGGCGAGCAAGGGCCTAAACAATTTCGATAAGAAGAACCGGAACAACAACTCTGGAATTCACTTCAGAAGGGGGAATGACCAAGGAAGGAATGATGGTCATAGGAAGCCAGATAACAGAGAGCTCAACCGAGGAGGCCAAGGAGGTTGGAGGCCGGATAACCAGGGCGCCTTCATACCCAGATGCCGGGAATGCAACATTCCGCACTTGGTGCGTGAATGCCCAAGACCGGGGCAGTGTTACCGTTGTGGCCGAGAAGGCCACTTGAAAAAGGAATGCCGGACGAGGGAGGACCGCATTGACAAGAGATTGGACCTGATAAACCGTCCTCAGGGCAACAGGCCAGCCGGGCCAAACCAGCAGGACAACCAAGGGCAGAGATTCCCGCAGGTACAGAGGCCACCTCAGAATCCAAACCAGCATGGGAATCAAGGGAGGCCAGTAGGACGCCTGAACGTGATAAATCAAGCTGACTTAGCTGCTCAAGGCGATGTGATCGAAGGTACGTTTACTGCTTTAAGCGTACCTGTCAAGGTCTTATTTGACTCAGGAGCGAGTTGTTCTTTGATTTCCACGAGAATTATATCTGCGTTAGATCTACCAGCTCCGAATAACATTAACTTAGGAATCCAATTACCATCGGGTAAGGTAGTATCGTGTTCCAAACGATATGACGGGATCCCGATAGTAATCAAGAACACTGAATTCTTTGCGAATCTCATAGAATTTGACCTTAAGGATTTCGATATCATTTTGGGAATGGACTGGTTGACGAGGTACAAGGCTATCATCGAGTGCCAGAAGCAGAAGATCTCGTTGGCGAAGAGTCGCGGAAAGAAGGTCATTTACTATATGCAGCCTCAGAAGAAGGGTGCCAATAGTAAATGCAATAAAGTTCTGCAATCTCATGCAGAAGGGATACCAACTGTACGCGTGCTACGTGCATAATCTGGAAGGCGAGGAGAACAAGATCGATAATATCCCCGTCGTGAACGAATACCCAGATGTCTTCCCGGAGGATATCCCAGGAATGCCTCCTGAGCGAGAAGTGGAGTTCACGATCGATCTTGTGCCCGGAATCGAACCGGTGTCGAAGGCACCATATCGCATGGCGCCTGCTGAGATGAAGGAGCTGAAAGAACAACTAGAGGAGTTGTTATCTAAGGGATATATTCGGCCGATCACATCACCATGGGGAGCTCCAGTCTTGTTCGTGAAAAAGAAGGACGGCGGACTCCGATTGTGCATCGACTACCGAGGTCTTAATCAAGTGACGATTAAGAACAAGTACCCGCTACCTAGGATCGAAGATCTCTTCGATCAACTGAAAGGAGCGTCGGTATTTTCAAAGGTTGATCTAAGGTCGGGATACCACCAATTGCGTATCGCCGAGAACGATATACCCAAGACAGCATTCCGAACAAGATATGGGCACTACGAATTCACCGTAATGTCTTTCGGTCTGACTAATGCTCCCGCAGTATTCATGAACCTCATGAATAGCGTTTTCCGAGAGTTACTAGACACATGTGTAGTCGTATTCATTGACGACATCCTAGTTTACTCGAGGAATGAGGAAGAGCATAGTAGTCATTTGCACCAAGTACTCGGACTTTTGAGGAAGAATCAACTCTACGCGAAGCTGTCAAAGTGCGAGTTTTGGAAGAATGAAGTCGCTTTTCTAGGTCATATAGTATCGGCTAAAGGAGTATCAGTCGACCCGGCGAAGATATCAGCAGTGTCTGATTGGCCGGCGCCAACAAACCAGACCGAGGTAAGAAGTTTCCTAGGTCTAGCCGGATACTACCGAAGATTCGTGAAGGACTTTTCTAAAATTGCGAGACCGATGACCCAATTGCTGAAGAAAGGATTGAAGTTTGATTGGACAGCTGAGTGTGAGCAGTCATTCCGTGAGCTTAAGGGGAGACTCACATCAGCACCGGTTTTAGCGTTGCCATCAGAGACTGAGGATTATGAGGTGTATAGCGACGCCTCGAAGGAAGGTCTCGGTTGCGTGCTAATGCAAAACCATAGAGTGATTGCTTATGCATCAAGGCAACTCAAGACGCACGAGGTAAACTACCCGACACATGATCTGGAACTAGCAGCGGTAGTGTTCGCTCTTAAGATCTGGCGACACTATCTATATGGACGAACTTGTCGGATGTTTACAGATCACAAGAGCCTCAAGTATATATTTACTCAGAAAAAGTTAAATATGAGGCAGAGGAGATGGCTCGAGCTGATCAAGGATTACGATCTGGATATAGCCTACCATGAAGGCAAGGCGAACGTCGTAGCGAATGCGTTGAGTCGCAAGACGAGGCACACGGCGAACACGCTCATTCTACCTTCGGGACTGTATATGGACCTAGCTAAGTTAGATACTGAACTAGTCCATTATGGAACCGTGGTGGAGACAGTGAACGCCATAACAGTTGAATCTACCGTATTTGACGAGATTCGAGAAGCCCAACCGGACGACGAGAATCTCCAGAGGATCAAAGGAAAAATAAGTGAAGGAAAGGCGGTAGGATTCACGATCCATGAAGACGGAAGTGTTCGTTTTAAAGGAAGATGGTGCGTTCCTCATAAGTGCGAGGAATTGAAGAGAAAACTCATGGAAGAAGGCCACAGTACACCTTATTCAGTCCACCCTGGTGGGGATAAGTTGTACAAGGACTTAAAGAAAATCTATTGGTGGCCGCGGATGAAGAAGGATGTTGCCGACTTTGTGGCCAAGTGTATAACCTGCCAGAAGGTGAAGGCAGTGAGGCAAAAACCGTTAGGGTTGGTAAAGCCATTGGAGATCCCAAGCTGGAAGTGGGACAGCATCTCCATGGATTTTGTTTCGGGGTTGCCAAGATCTCCCCGAGGAATGAATAAGATTTGGGTAATAGTTGATCGGTTAACAAAGACCGCAATTTTCATACCAATGAAGGAAAATTGGTCGATGGATCAACTAGCTAAGGCATACATCGAGAACGTGGTCCGAAGGCACGGAGTACCGCATGATATTATCTCAGACCGAGATAGTAGATTCATCTCCAACTTCTGGACTAAATTACAAGAAGCCTTAGGAACCCAAATCAAGATGAGCACAGCTTTTCATCCGATGACGGACGGTCAGACTGAGTGCACGATTCAGACGCTCGAAGACATGCTAAGAGCGTGTGTACTCGAATTCAAGGGAAGTTGGGAAGACCACTTGCCGTTGATTGAATTCTCGTACAACAACAGTCATCACGCTAGCATAGGCATGGCACCGTTCGAAGCGCTTTACGGACGGAAGTGTCGTAGTCCGTTGTGCTGGACGAAGGATGATGATTCGGTAGTTGTTGGACCGCAGCTCATTGAGGATATGAATAGCAAGATCAAGGTGGTTCAACAGAAAATGAAAGCCGCGCAAGATAGGCAGAAGAGCTACGCCGACACTAGGCGGCAAGAGTTAGAATTTGAGGTGGGAGACAAGGTCATGCTGAAAGTATCGCCCATGAAGGGGGTGATGCGGTTCGGTAAACGAGGGAAGCTAAGTCCTCGCTACATTGGTCCGTACGAGATTTTGGATCGTGTAGGTACCTTGGCTTATCGTTTGGCACTTCCACCAGAGTTGTCGCGAGTGCACAACGTATTCCATGTTTCTCAACTGAAGAAATATGTGCACGACCCAACTCACGTGTTGCAACCCGACGTGATTGAGCTAGATGACGACCTGACATACGAGGAGTATCCGATCGAGGTACTTGATGTCAAGGAAAGGGTCACAAGAAACAAGACTGTGAGGATGGTGAAGATCCTATGGTCAAATCATGGCACTGAGGAAGCAACGTGGGAATTGGAAACGGATATGAAGCAGAGATATCCCAACCTTTTCCGAAGCGACTCAGGAGCAGTTATGGGGGCATAACTGCAGTCCTAAGGGGGAGAGGATGTGACACCCCGCGCAAAGTCGTCGCGAGCTGAGGTAAGAATTTTAAATTGCAAGCCTCAATAATTTCTATGTGCCAATTATTCTTTCCGAAGTGCGACCCAACTTCGAGGACGAAGTTGATTTCTAAGGAGGGTAGACTGTAATACCCGAGAAATCAACATCGATTATTAAATCCGAAAAATTAATTAATTAAATTAATTAATTGGATTTAACTATCGCAATCGAAATAATTCCGGGAGAGCGGAACTAAATATTTTCGGACGATAGTAACTCGAAGAGAGTTATCGGAGTATCCAACAATCACGGATAATCCAAGTATGATTTTTAAAAGATCAAAAATCATATTATAAAAAAAAAAGGGAAGAAAATCGCTGCCTGGGGCCGCGCGGTGGCGCGCCACCAGCGCGCCACCACCCCAGTAGCAGCGTTTCAAAACGCTGCTACGCGTTTCAAGCTTGATATGGCATTTAGTTCGATTTTGGATGCTTTGAATCTATCCCAACTTCTTCCCAGATGTTTGTGAATGTATTGAGACACCATTGGACGAACCTAGAAGCTTCTAGAATCCCTACATTGCTGGAAGTGAAGAGGAATACATGAACTTATTGGATAAGTAGTGTTAGGTGAATGGATTGAGTTTGGAGGGGTGATGGCTGCATATTTTCGAGGTAGACCACCATTAACTTATTCCCTACTTTCCCTAGGTCCA
The DNA here is from genome assembly GCA_030278955.1 of Hygrophila difformis. NCBI lineage: Eukaryota > Viridiplantae > Streptophyta > Magnoliopsida > Lamiales > Acanthaceae > Hygrophila > Hygrophila difformis. Next base: position 22,598,542 of record JAOANR010000014.1, read on the forward strand.
TTATGAGTTCTTTGGAAGTGGTAGCACAGCCCTAATAAGCCTCACTCAACCCCCAAACCTTCCCATTTGCACCATTCCGAAAATCAGACTTCCTTGGAGAGTTGAGAGTTCTTTGAGAGTGTTCTTCTTGTTCCTGAGTTCTTGGACGAGTTGGGAACATTCCAATCTCTTCTCCTACGTCTAGGTAAGGTTTCTATACCAATCCCTTGCTCTTTACTTCGGATTCTAGGCCCTAACATCAAGTTTTTCTCCAAACACCTCAAATTAGGATTCATTCGGTAGATCTTGGAGGTGAGAGGCTGTTCCGGACGTATTTGGGAGTATAACCAAAGAGGATTTCGACACTATACTCTTGAGAAGTAAGTTAATGATGTGCATACCAATTTTTAGAGTTTTTGGTTGAGTATTCGTTGAGTTAGAGTTCGATTTCCATCCTACGCTAAAACTGTCAATTAGGGTTTTTATCCAAAGAGTTTTAATTGTTCAGCGTTTTACATCAAGATCCGTTCATTTTTGGCAAAACTTGTCTAAATGAAAAATGTTCCTAACACTTTAAAGATGACCTCTGTAAATTTTCATAATTTTTGGACTTGATTTGGTCGTCGAAAATAGATCTGGTATTTTCTGCTACACATGTTGACAGATTTAAATTTCTAGCATGTCCAGTTTTGTAGTTCATATTTCTCCTAGCTATGGTCGATTTTGATGGTTAGTTTCTTCATGAAAATTGTTCATCTATGTTTCTAGTTTATTCCTGTGAAATTTTAGAATTTTTGGGGCAACCTTCGAATCGTTATGGATTTTTAAGTAAGCTGTGGTCGGATGAACAGTGATCTTTGCACTCTTTTGAAAATAAGTTTCTGTAATGATTTTTTTTGAGCGACTTAGAGTCCGAATTTGCTAAGGCCTATTTCTGAGAAAAATGTTTATTTTGATGTCTCCTAGCACCTGTAAAATTTTCAGAATTTTTCACAAAGTTTTACTACATTTCCTAATATGATTTTGAAAACTGCCACAGTGTAGTCTTACCGGTAAATCTTGTTTTCGTACGCTTTGATGGTTATTGAGTCGATTGCTACTCTTTGATGAATCCTATGAATTTTGGAAATGTAGATATATGTTGTAATGATTAAAATGTGATTTTTGAAACTTTGTGAGTTTTGATCGAGTTAGATGTTCAATTTGGAGGGTAAGTGCACTTGGCGTGGGCTCGTTGGGCCGCCCCCTCTTTTTGGTGGCCAAAACGGCGCCAAGGAAATATTATTATGTTGCATGATTGTATGAGTCTATACTCCTAGGTGTATCCGTAGGGGTTACCTAGGGCTCCGGAGTGTGTCTGTATAGGGTCCGCTGCTCTCACATTGTGGATACCGTCGGCTTGTGGACATAAGCGCCCAAGCGGGTAATTGATCCCAAACGGCTAAGGCCCTGGATCGTTGATACCGGCAGCTTGTGGACATAAGCGCCCAAGCGGGTAATGGTTTGGATGTCCTCGAATCAAAATGAACATTGGTGTGGTAAAGCGTAAAAAGAAATCCCCGTAAATTATTTTTACTCGCTCGTTAGATTAAATTTCCAACTTTCTATTACTCTTCTAAATCTTTAAATTTTGTCATGCTATACATTAACTTACTCAGTACCGTTTGTACTGATAAAAATATTGTTGTTTCTCTTTTTCGCAGAGTAAGTGATGGCGCATTGGGATGGGATTCTCAAAAATAAAGACTTGTCGCATTTTATCATTGTTTTAAATTTCTGCACTGGACTTTGGACTTTGGTTTTTGGCCGTCTGTTTGGCCCTCGTTTTTATTTGTTTTTAGCTTCCGCACTGATTATTATTGTGATGCATGAGATACTCTGATTTTAGTTCGGGCATGATTGAATGGTTTTTAAATTGTTTTGAAAAATTGATACAACTTAGCCTTAGCATTTTTCTAGATGAGCTCGACTTGGGTCGGGTCTTGTTTAGAAAAGTGTGGCGGTAATGCCCTGGCCTGGGAAATCAAATCCGGGGTGTTACATCGTGTATTGTTTGCTGAGATTTTTTTTTCGCATTCTCTAGAATATGCCATGTGCAAAGAGCGTGGTACGACGTCGGCATCACATTCCGAATTGCAGCGGCGATTGATGGGTCTTGATCTGTCATGATACTCCGCGGCGGTACATCTGTGTTCATTAACTTATCATCCACATATCAAGAAACAAATGGCAGACTATACATACATCTTCACACCAACAATTTTTTATCACTCATATAATATTCAAGCTATTTTTTATCACTCATATAATATTATAGAATTTTTTTATCACTCATATAATATTCTAGAATGCTTTTTAACACAATTACTATACAAAATGACATCACCACATATTTTTTAATCTATGTTTTAAATAATCACATACCTTTCATGCACTCTAAAAAAGTTTTCAACAGCCATGTAAAACTCTTTTGCGTTTCGTCAATTAGTAAAGCAGCACCCAGCACACAACCACTTCGATGATTGTTGAATCCTACAAAAAGAGCTGGATGCATACCGAAATTTTAACGATGAATGATTTCACTTGAAAATGATAAAGCACAAGCAACTTGCAAAAAATTTACCTAGCGGGCGCGAATTCTTATTGGTGTTGAATGTTGTGTCCAAGGCAATTGCATCGCCATATAATGCGTAATCACTGCGCATTTTTCCATCCGCCCAAAAGATACTACCTATTTGGCGACCATCATCAACATCGAGGTCATGATAGAAACCAGGGTCCATTCCATGTTTCTCTTTCAAATATTTCAGCAAGGATTGTGCTTCACCATTCTTTATCCCATTCATGCGATTCCTATTAAGCATATCTTTCAAATCAGTTTTTAGGAACCCAACATTTGCCGTACCACCAGACATTGCCTTCATCAACTCGTAAGAATGTCCTACTGACAACCCAGCTTTGTCTCCTACTCGTGCGAAGATTTCTTGATGATGCAAAACAACCCGATTTGACTTAAGCACATGTTTAGTCGATGCTTCGTGCATAGGATGTGTGTGCACATCATTCATCTTTTTCACCACATATACTTTATTCACCATATCATATTTAAATTTGATCATTGCTTCACACCCGACTCGGGTTTCATCTACATGCCTCTTTTTTCCACGGCTTGACTCGCCTACGAAGGTGGAATTCATTGCGTCTCGGTTCTTAGGGTTTAATGCGCTATTTCGACGGTACCCCTCCTTTTACAACTATACTTCATATACCGTATGATGGACTTGTCCGACTCTAGACGACGTTGGTTGAAACTTTTGCACCCGTTTCAAGTTCCATGGTGCAGCCGGGGTAAATAATTCACTCTTACCAGACACCATTGTTCAATACTTAATAAAGTATTATTTATTACAACTGTCTGCATTTCCCCGGCAACGGCACCATGAAACTTTTGACGAGTTTCATTAACACGAGTAATTTTCTGAAATCTCAGGTGTGGATTTATTAAATGAAAAGAGTTATGATGTAGGGAAGGGGTTTAAGGATATGTTATAATTCCCGTTTTATTACTCATGTGGGGTGTTTTAATCTCAAACGGCGCTGTGGTCCTTCCCGCCATGAAACTTTTGACAAATATCACGGTGCAACCGGGATTGACCTTCAGTCTGTCACCCTGAAAGTCCCTGGTATCTGCGCCATAATACTTCTCATAATTTCATGTCACGAAAGCACCTGCCATGAAGCTTTTGAACATCTTCCCACTGTATGAGTATTTTCCCAAAATATTATGTTTTTATTTACTCGTGCCAAGAAACTGTGCTCCCGAAAGCGCACGGAGTCAAAAATTGTAGTAATTTATAGTAAGTACCGGATCGTTCACTGGAGGATGTGCGATGGAAGCAGGGCCCACGTCGTTTACTAAGATTTTCCACTCGGTTACTCGTTTCAAGTTTTGCAAGGTTTTCTATCAACTACTTGACATAAATTAAACCAGATCATGAAAGCAGTAAAAATTATTCTACAAAGCATGATAAACCAGATCGAAGAAAGCAATTAAATTATGCTAAGAAAGCATTATAAAATTATGCTACACTATCTAGAAAGCAGGTTTAAATATGACAGAAGGGACAGGGATGAAATAATAAAGATTGGACAAGATTCAGATGAAACACAATTAAACTTCCATTTTTAATACACAGATTTTTAAACTTCCAAGTACTCCTATCATCCCCCCATGTCACACCCAAAGTTTCAAATAAAGCCCCAAACCATTCCATAACTCTCAAACCTTTTAACAGATGGACAGCCCCTAATTCTTCCGAGTGACCTCTATGAAAGCATTTAAAGGAAAGCAGTAAGAAAGCTGTAAAGAAAGCATTTAAATCTATCACTCGGAATCGTTAAAAACGTCTCTTTCCGTTAGTATAAAAGAGCCTCTGGTCTTGGTGACCAGATGCAGATCAAGAACCCCCGAGATATCAATAAGCCACAGGGCTTACAACATCTGGGTAGTTATGAGATACAAACTAAATGAAACAGATCCATAAATGAACCTATTCCGGATGTACTCACTCAAGACTCAATTCTAGACTTTGGCAGAAGAAGATAGTAGTCGAAGGAATACTCGACCTTACCTTATAAATTCACCAAGGCCTATATGTTGTTCCTCTAGTATTATTTATCACATCTCATCTACACCCAAGTGGATATTGACTTAATGCGATATCTAATATCAGATTTCCAACACACAGCAATTTTGAGAAACCAATGAATATTTGAAAATCATTCCCTAAACAGGTACTAGACTCTCAATCAAAACACAGATCCTTTCAGTCTAGATAAGACCTAATCGCTGACTCTGCTTCTAAGCTCTCAAAATCAATCCCCAGTGGAAGATGAATTAGTCATAACTGTCGAATTTATCCCTTACTCAGATCCGGATTTTACAAAGGAATTTTTGTTGGAAATTTATTATGCAGCACCTGATTTAAATCAAGACTTCTATGTCCAAGGGGAAGGATCCCCAAAATAGCAATAAGACCAGAACATCTACATAATAGTATCATGCATACAAGTATATGAAAAGGAAAATAAGGTACCCCAAAATATATGGTGGGGTTAGACAGAATGCGATACACAAAGGTGGATTAGCCTGAGAAGAGAAGAAATTGGCTAAAAGGGTGCCAGAGATAGTTGAGGTTCTCCGGACTGCAAACATCTGCCGTTCGGTTCCCAATTATCCCAGATGAATGATTTTAGACAAAAAGAATTCCAAACAACGGTGACCGCCGTCATTTAGTTTTCTTTCGTCTGTGAGTGGAAGAAAAACCCACATATTTCTTGCTGTAATATTTCTCAACTGATGTTGGTCGACATCAGTTGATACCATTGCAACTTGAATTCAGGTTGAGAAATTAAGATAAAGAAAATTAAAACTGTATCTGATTAGGAATTGGCTGAGTGACTAATCGAAACTCGTAGTGAAGAGAACGCTCGCCGAAGCTTCCACCAACCACTAACCAGATCATGCAAAATAACAGATAATGATTGACACACAGAAGACGGGTTAGTCGATATCCCTGTGAAGGGACCTTTTACCAACATTAATCTGTGGTGTTTCTCATTATCCGTTCATACACACAATGAAAGAGAAAATAAGAAAGTAAGAAAATATTTTTGGTATTGTGTAGGTGTTAAGCACACAATGGGTAGACACTAATGGGTTGAAATGTGTAATGGATAGAAATCAGATGAACTGGGCCGAGGCTCAATATATCCATGCAACTTACACAAATCATGAAAGAAAATATTTTTATGGAATTTTCAAAATAAAAGGATAGTTCAATTCGAATTATTGGAGTAATTCGAATTGAGAATGCATGAAGGATGAAGTAGTACTTTACCCAATTGATCATTGCCAGAAATTGGAACATCATCGAATTCGAATTATTGACCAATTCGAATTAATTCGAATTGGACAACTCGAATTGGCGAAGTCCTTTTCTTGCTCAAATTGACTAAGGCATTTACCTCAAGGGGAGGGTGAATTCGAATTGTCCAGCAATTCGAATTAATTCGAATTGGACAATTCGAATTGGTAAGAGATGGGAGATAAACTAAGGCATGAATGGATGGTATGTAATACAATGTGGTTTCCCTTCCCAATTCGAATTGTTGAACCAATTCGAATTAATTCGAATTAGAGAATTCAAACTGGTTGAAAACCACATGAAAAAAATTTTTGGGTGTGCAATTCGAATTTCTTAGGCAATTCGAGATAATTCGAATTGCCTCAATTCGAATTACACAGTTTCAAACAACAACAATTTTTTTGTTCTCACAAGTATGGGTTAGGTGAACACTGTGCTGTAATGATGGTTTTAGATTTACTAAATCCCTCATCTCACATCAATGTCATTTCACAGCCACCCTAGTGAGATTTTCAAGTAAGAAGCAAATACATGTCCAGTGGGTATTGGCAAGATTCAAGCCCTATTTCTACAAACAAAGGATCAAAGATCAAAGAACCTAAAACATCTAATTATCTAAGAACTGCATGACTAAACTAAGAACACTCAAGTTATCTAAGGCAGCATGAAATAGGATCAAGGCAGGAAAAATAAAGCATAAAAATAAATGTCAACAAACCTAAAAACATCTAAAATCTAAGAACACTTATTTGAAGCTCTAAGGTACAAAATCAAACCAAAAACCCACCAAACATGCATTTATTAAGTTTGAATGTCAACTAGGACATAATAAATGTAACCTAGTTGAAACAAACAAACATACTAAGCATTTATTCTAGAGAAAGCATTAAAGAGTGCCAAATCACATGAATAATACCATTTCTGGAAATTCTCCTTGTATTGACACTTTGAAAGCAAAATAAAGAACCCAAGACCATCATTAACTTGAAGGTAGGGTTTATTCTAACTAAAAAGCTTGTAAAAATATGGAAAATGGCTACTCTAAGGGTTACACAAACTGCTTCTATACTAAACTAAAATCAAAGCATGTAAAGATTACACTACTTGCAAGAAAATAAACTAAACTAAACTAACTACCTACCTAACCCTTAAGGGGTGTGGAACCTCCTGCTGTTCTTTTTGTCCCAAGCTGCTTTTTGGCCAAATTCTTGATCTCTTGATTCTGTTGTTGAGGGTCTGCTTTTATAGACAATCTTCAAAACCCTAGGCCCACCAATGTTGTGCTCATGTTCCACAGCTTTGATGAGTGAAGTTCGAATTAATTCAATCAATTCGAATTAATTCGAATTGTGAGGTCTCCTCCTTGAGCTGGAAATTTGGCCCTCAGTTGTCAATTCGAATTGTTGTGAAGAATTCGAATTGGTCTTTTCTCGAATTGGATGAGGGTTTCTGCTTGGCTTCCTTGCACTTGTTGGCAATTCGAATTGTTTGTGCCAATTCGAATTAATTCGAATTGGACAATTCGAATTGCATCTTCTTCTTGCCTTTGGGCTTCTTCTCTCTTCATTCCCTAATTCGAATTAATTCGAACTTGAACAATTCGAATTAGACTTCTGCATCCCTTCCAACACTTAACCAATCCTTTGCTCTCTTTAGCAATTCGAATTGTTGTGCAATTCGAATTAATTCGAATTGTGTCGAATTGCACACAATTCGAATTATGCTTCAACACTTAACCAAATTTCAGTTGTGGGATTTTCAATCTTCTTCCCATCTTTTTGGATTTTTGTGGGCTCTTTTATTCTTTTGCTCATCTTTTCATTCCTTTTTCTTTTCTTTTTCCTTTTTTTCATGTTTTTGGATTTTTCTAACACAAATACAATTAAAAATTGCATATTTTGTGTCTTTTCATTACCGGCTCTATGTTCTTACAAACTCGCATTAATCTGTCGAATTCAACTGCTTTCTTATTACAATAAGATGGAAACACGATCAAAATGTCCGTCTCAGACACGGAAATGGATTGGAAATAATGGACAATTTTGGCCATTATCAACATCCTCACATTTAATACTGATCGTCCCCGAGCAGTCAGAGTCAGTGCTCCTAGGAGCTTGGACTCTGCATATTCAATCCATTTGCGTGGCCTTAGAAATTTCATTCTTCTTATATTGGGATAAGACAATCAAAATTACAAGTATTAAATTCTCTTAGTTGCAGTGTTTAATGGAATGATACTTCTCACTTGAGTAGATATACAAGCCAAATCATTATTGTTAATTCTTCTTGAATAGGTGTTTAGAAAAACTCATTGGCTTACTTCTTGAATTCAAGCATGACATGAACATTAATCAATCAAAGCAGAGCCTCACATATAGTGGAATCGGAAAGTTCACTCACTCTCAAGATTGGCTTTTATCATCAACGCTCAAAATCAAATTCAATTAAATTCTCCCATAAGCTTGCAACTGGACCAACTCACCACCGGCTCATTTCCTCAAATCGAGATCCCGATGTCTTATTCAAGGTTATAACGGGGCATACGGTTGTAACATTTGGTAGGAAAAGGAATTATTGGGCTAAAAAGTGACATGACACCATTCCACCATAGCTTGGCATGTTGCAGAATCTATGATCATCATTATTGCTATCTTTCTTTTGTTTTTCTTTATTTTTCTATTGCATGACATTAGACTTTGTCTAATTTGCTTTGTCATTTGCAATTTATTCTTGTTGAATAGATCTCAACTCTTTCTCTTTTTTTTTTTTTTTTTTGAATCGGTTTATAGCATACCAATTGACATTTTCGATGATCAAAAATTACAATGCCTGGACGGGATGGCTCATGTACACTTGGGTTTGATTTTCTTGGTCTTTTTATAAGGCTAGGAATAATATAGTGGTTTCAAAGAAAAATTAGGCTTAAAGGCTCAAGTTGGTTAATCCTAAAGGGAGATTGTTTTTGGGTTTGGAATTCAAACGAAAGCCAAAATTTTTGGGTTTTCTAAGTGCCTCGATCATTTGCTCGATTTCGGGAATATGGCATGGTCTTGAATCGGTCCCAATTGCAAGTTCTAGTGCCCTTTAATCGAATTGATTCACACAATCAAAGGAGTATTGAGTAAAAATGACTCGGCTCAGATCTCACAAGGGACGGTTTGATCATGTCATACATTCATTCTCAAATTTAGCCTTTGAAAAGTCTTACAACTTATTCAATCAAATTCTCAACATGAAAGTTTGTTAGTCTTTCAAGTGATCATATCATTGGATTTTTATAGCTCAAAACTTCAAGAATTCATGTCATGCATATTTTTAATTGTTTTATCCCAATGTAATAGTCTGAAAATTTCATCATCAGCCTAAATTCAACATGTGAATTTAGGTGACAGATTTATGCTTGTTTTATGCCGGTTTGTTTAATTGAAAGCAGTAAAAAGACACTGTGAACATGCAAGCATGTCACAGCTTGTTTTTGGCGTGACAGTCACTTATTCATCTTGGACTGCCACACATCTTTTTTTTTTTTTTCAAAAAATAGAGAACTCAAGACGAAATTCTCTTTTGGAAAGCAGTAATTGTACGACTTCCAAAATATGTCGTACAACCATTAAAACAAACAAATTCAAGGTTCGTTATACAGTACACGACCTTAATCACAACCAAACATCAATACAGACAAAGCTGTACACTTGGATAGGTTAACGTCAAAGATCAGTCAAAAAGTTACTAAAATACGGTTCCAGTTAGTCCAGTCAAAAGTGAATCTTTACAGATTCAGTCCTTCTTCAGCATCTTTCCCCTCTATCCTTGGAAGAAGATTCTGGTCCAATGGACATAGTTCGTCAAGCTGCAGGGTACGCAGAAATCTACCATGTCATCCTCATCTTCCTCCATCACCCTGGTGCAGTAGACCCTTGGTCCTTGATTTCCAAACAGGTCGGGTGTCTCCAGGCTATCAGCCAACCATGCGAAGACGTTAGTCCCAACGTATTGCATGACGAACCTGTTGGTTATGATCTTGTTGATCATTGACACCCCCTGCTGGACCTGTTCATTGTCCAGCTTGCTAAGCAGCATGTATCCTCTGACAAAGATTGAGGCCTTGTGGTTGTCCTCAATCCCTTCCTTTAGCAGCTCACATGCCAGAGTTTCGTTTCCTGCTCCGAATGCCTGCAGGGCTGGGATGAGTTTCAGGTTGTAGTTGCCAGCTTCTTCGCACTTGACCATGAGTGCCTCCTTTTGCAGTTCCATCCTTGTTCCCACATCTTGACGATGGTAGTCTCCAGTTCACACCTTTTGTAGACAATGGGAAGATCAGCTGCATCCCTGAGCTTGGTGTACACTTCTCTGACCTTCCACACTTTCTTGATGCAATCCTCTCCGATGCGGGAGAGGATTTCTCCTAGGAGCTCTACTGGAAGATCCAGTAGTTGAGTTTCTTCCTCGTGATCTTCGTTTTGGGCTAGGGGAATGATGTCTCTGAAAAGACATGGAGAGATGATTAGGTCTGAGACCCTCAACCTCATACCTTCAGCCACTTCAAAGTACAGTTCACTTTCTAGCACCTGTCTCACTTGAGGTACACTATGAAGGTCCAAGGGGTCAGATTATCAAATCTACTCTTATTTCAGCAAAAATAAGGAAAGCAAGAGAGATATAAGGATCTTGGATCCTTAAAATTTTTCTTAGATTATAAATAGTCTAAGATGTTTTTGGGTGGTCGAAGGACCAAAAAAAAAATATTTCGTAGGTTATTGAGCCTACGAAGGAATTTTTGATTTTTCTCACTACTTAACAAGTGATTTAAATCATGTGAGGTAGGGAAGATAAGAGATTAATGATGAAAATCGAATGCAAGCGAGAAATTATGCAATTACTAGTATGTAACAATGGACCATGACCAAAAATAAGAAATAAAAATAAAAGTAGACATGCATACATACAAAAGGTGATTTTTGGATTTTTATGAAGAAGTGTTGACTTGTTTATTTAATAAAATTGGGGGTGTAAGTGGTCCCCCATTTGGATTTTGTTTTGGGAAGTGGGTTTTTAAGAAATATAAACAAAACATTCCTTGTGAACATTCCCCACTTGTCCCAAGTTGCACAAGAATCAACACTTAAACAAAGAACACTCTGAAAATTTGTCTTTTTACACATAAATGCCATGCCAAAAGTGTTGGAAAAATTTTGGCATGGTTTCGTCTGTACCATGTGTCCCGTATGTGCAAACATCAACTTCCAGAGTTGAGTTTGCAAAGTGTGGGCAACATGTACCCGACAAAAGCATTTATTGCAAACATACTCATACAATATAATACATGCAAACATCAAATAAGCAACACAATTGGTCCGAGAATACTACTGTAATGCAACACTTAACATCAACATGCATTTCGAGTCATCATTAACAACTCTCTACTGATCAAAACAACACAGTGGGCAAGGGAAACTGTCTACAGTGTTAAGCCTACTCACAGATTACTAAAACATCAACACAGATAAACAAAATGCACACAAACAACAAAATGGACAAACCAAACCATAAAACTAAACAGAAACCATATTTTTAAGGGTTTTGCAACCCTTATTTTCAAAATGAGAACACCCCCCATCACAGAAACGTTCGAACCCTCAAAAATGGCAGTTTCAACATAAATCCCTAGAAACCTAGGTTCTGCCTACTTGGTTCTAAGTCATCTTCGAACACGCCTACCCTATTCCGACCACATTCCGACCTTCCCTTTTGTAAAAACAGAGCACATTCTCTCCCCAACCCCGATTTCACAAGGAATACGAAGAGACACAACTGAAAACTGTGAAAAACGAGTGCGAAGATGAAAAAGAAACACTTACCCCCTGCTCCCACTCGGATTCGATGACGAAGATGCCATTTCCGACGAGTTTGAACGGAGGAAAGGTCGAGACGAGTGACTGGTTTCGCGATGAAGAAGGGTTTCGCGAGAGAGAGAACGGGGGATTTTTGGGAGAGCGAAAAGTGAAAGTGAGGGAAATGAGAGGGAAAGAGGGTATAAAAAGGGTTTGGAAGGGGAGTTCGAATTATGCACTAATTCGAATTAATTCGAATTGGTGCATTCTGTGAGAGATGCGAGTTATTCAGGCCAATTCGAATTAATTCGAATTGGCTTGAAAGATAAAACTACGCACAAGTTCGAATTGTGAATCAATTCGAATTAATTCGAATTGACTCATAATTCGAACTTGGTGAAGGGAGGTGACTTCTCATGGAAATGCTTTTGTGAGCTAATTCGAATTATTGGTGTGGTTCGAATTAATTCGAACTTCCCCACAATTCGAATTGCTCACTTGCATAAGAGAATGCCTTTTGTATGCCAATTCGAATTAGTCAGGCAATTCGAATTAATTCGAATTGCTATAATTCGAATTGCAGTACTTGGCCTACTAAAATATCCAAAAATTCTGCCTTGGGTGCCAATTCGAATTTGCATGGCGATTCGAATTAATTCGAATTGCTTGCATAATTCGAATTAACTAATCCGAATGTGAAAATTTCCAAGGCAAAATGTCTTATGTGGTTTGTTCCAAGCAATTCGAATTAATTCGAATTTTCTTGAAATGAAAAATAAACCACAGTCAAGACTTAAGAAAATTTTTAGGTTTTCAAAAATTTATGTTCATCAAGATGAACTCAAGAGCAAACATATCTACACAGACTTAGAATCTAAAACATATTGCTTGCATAAATTAGGTTGGGTTAACAATTTTATTCTATGAATTTATTCTGAATTTTAGATTTCTCTAAATTCCAAAATTAACCTTCATTAAATATAATGTTAACCCAACTGGGAACCTGGTTTTTGGAAGCTTTATATTTCTTTTTGTTGGTTCCTCGAATTCCTGCAAAACAATTATGAAAAGGTATTAGGTTTTCTCCAAATATCAACATCCTCACATTTAGAGTCTTAGTACTCTAAATGTTCAATTGATTCTTGGATACTTTGTCCCAATAAAAATAAGTGGAGTAAGTAATAAATAATTAAGTAAATATAGATATATGTATAATATTTATTGAGCATAAGCCGGTTCTGTTGTCATTTGAGCTTCTTTTTCGGGGTCGAACTGCCCAAGATACTCCTTCAATCTGTGTCCATTCACCACCAGCTCCCCTTTGCCAGTTCGGATCCTGACAGCTCCACTTTCAAACACGTGCACCACTTCGTATGGCCCTTCCCATCTGGATTTAAGCTTTCCGGGGAATAGCTTCAACCTGGAATTGAATAGCAAGACTTTCTGGCCAACATAAAAGTGTTTAGACTTAATACGGCGATCATGTAACTTCTGGGTCCGCTCTTTATAAATCTTCGAGCTTTCATAAGCTTGCGCACGTATTTCCTCAATTTCATTGAGGTCCAACTTGCGCTTACTCTGAGCAACTCGTGAGTCAAAATTGAGCATTCGTACGGCCCAGTAAGCCTTATGCTCTAGTTCTACGGGCAAATGACAGGCTTTTCCGAAGATGAGTCTGTATGGAGACATCCCGATGGGAGTCTTGAATGCAGTGCGGTATGCCCATAAAGCATCATTGAGCTTACGTGACCAATCTTTGCGAGTTGTCCCCACAGTGGCCTCGAGTATGTGTTTGATTTCGCGGTTAGAGACCTCGACTTGACCACTGGTTTGGGGATGGTAAGGCGTGCCGATCTTGTGGAGAATCCCATTTTTGCTCATAAGATTTGCAAATGCTTTATTAACAAAATGAGTTCCTCCATCTGATATGATCACCCTGGGTACACCAAATCTATTGAAAATGTTATTTTTCAAAAATTTGACGACCTGGTTGCCATCATTGGTTGGCAGTGCAACGGCCTCAACCCACTTGGAAACGTAATCGACAGCTACCAAGATGTAATGGTTCCCATCAGATGTCGGGAATGGTCCCATGAAGTCAATACCCCATACATCGAAAATCTCGAGAGTGAGAATTCCTTGTTGAGGCATCTCATCCCTCTTGGAAATATTCCCTAGTCTTTGGCATCTGTCGCAAGCTTTAACAAACGCTTTGCAATCCTCGTAAATGGTAGGCCAATAAAAACCGCACTCGAGCACCTTATGGGCTGTTCGAGTGGGACCATGGTGACCTCCATATTCCGATTCATGACATTTCTTAGCGATTTGATAAGCCTCGTGCTCAGTTACACATCATCTAATAATCGAATCTGCACAATGCTTGAAGAGGTAAGGGTCTTCCCAGAAGTAGTTAACTACATCTCGGTTGAACCTCGCTTTGTGGCCTCTGCTTTGAAATGGTGGGGTTATTCCGCATGCTAAAAAGTTAGCAATATCGGAAAACCACGGACAAGATTGATCATGAAGATGCAAGGCAAACAGTTGTTCATCCGGAAAATTCTCATTTACGGCTAATTCATTTTTATCATTTTCTAGTCGAGACAAATGGTCAGCAGCACCATTGTCTCTGCCTTTTCTATCTTTTATTATAATGTTGAATTCTTGCAACAAAAGTACCCACCTGATTAATCGAGGTTTGGCGTCTTGTTTGCTAAACAAGTATCTCAGTGCAGAGTGATCTGTGTACACTGTGGTTTTCGTACCAATAAGATATTGTCTGAATTTATCAAACGCAAAAACCACAACATACATCTCCTTCTCCGTGGTGGTGTAGTTAATTTGGGCCTCATTCAGGGCGTGACTTGCGTAATGAATTACACAATGCTTCCCTTCCTTATGTTGCCCAAGAACTGCACCCACGGCGAGATCACTTGCATCACACATTACCTCGAAAGGTATTGACCAATCGGGTGGTTGCACGATTGGAGCAGAAATCAACATTCCTTTGAGCGTGTCAAAGGCTTGAACACACGCTTCATTTATTACAAAAGGATTTTCTTTACAGAGCAAGTTAGTGAGCGGCTTGGCAATTTTAGAAAAGTCTTTTATGAATCTCCGGTAGAAGCCGGCATGCCCTAAGAAACTCCTAACTGCTTTTATTGAATTAGGCAATGGTAGGTTTGAGATAACTGAGACCTTAGCCCTGTCGACTTTGATACCTGCGCGCGAGATGCGGTGACCTAACACTATTCCTTCGGTGACCATGAAATGACACTTCTCCCAGTTCAAAACTAGGTTGGTGTCCTCACATCTTTTCAGAATCTGTGCAAGATTAGTCAAACATTCATCAAAAGTATCTCCATACACAGAGAAGTCATCCATGAAAACTTCAATGCATTTTTCGATAAATTCTGAGAAAATTGACATCATGCATCGTTGAAATGTGGCAGGCGCATTACAAAGTCCAAAAGGCATGCGCCTGTACGCAAAAGTTCCATATGGGCAAGTGAATGTGGTCTTGTCATGATCCTCGCTAGCTATTACAATCTGATTATAGCCAGAGTACCCATCCAAAAAGCAGTAGTACTCCCTTCCGGCCAACCTCTCCAGCATCTGATCAATGAATGGCAAGGGGAAATGGTCCTTCCTGGTAGCGGTATTGAGCTTCCGGTAGTCGATGCAAACTCTCCAACCGGTCACTGGACGCGTCGCCACTTCTTCTCCTTGCTCATTAGTCGTTACACAGATCCCCCCGCGTTTCGGTACGACCTGCACTGGGCTAACCCATTTGCTATCAGAGATAGGATAGATAATACCAGCATCTAAGAGCTTGATAACTTCTTTCCTTACCACTTCCTGCATATGGGGGTTCAGACGCCTTTGTGGTTGCCTTGAGGGCTTGTACTCCTCTTCCATTAAAATTATGTGCATGCAAACAGAGGGGCTTATTCCTTTTATATCAGAAATGGTCCATCCGATTGCATGTACATATTTCTTTAGAATGTCTACCAGAGCTTTTTCTTGTTGTTGTGTCAGCTTGGCTGACACAATCACCGGTAATCTTTTATGTTCAGCGAGAAAGACGTACTTAAGATGGTCCGGAAGTATTTTAAGTTCAAGCTCTGGTGGGCATTCAACGGAAGGCAGTAATTTGCGAGAAATGGATGGGAGAGAGAGATCAGATTTACCTTCAGGATCCTGTGTCAGTACAGGATCCACTTCCTCCTCAGCAGTGCTTTCCTCTTCCTCCGGGATGAACTCAACCCCATCGAATTCTTCAAGGTCCCCCGAGATAGGATCCTCGAAGTGGACAGCGTTGCAGTTCCTTGGTTGCTCCGCACCTTCAGGCTTCAGTACCTGTTTTGAAACTTTGCTAGGCTCATCAGTCACAGAGTCTATGCTCTCATCCTCACTCCTACTTTCTATTACATCAAATAAGGAACAAGATCCCTCAGACGGGAACTTCTGCAGCTTTCCCATGTTGAAATTCAATTCTTCTTCTCCGACTCGGAGCTTGATTTGATTTGATCGCGCGTCTATAAGTGCACCACCGGTTGAGAGAAAGGGGCGGCCTAAGATCAGTGGCATCTCGTAGTCCTCCTCTATATCCAGAATAATGAAGTCGACGGGAAAGAGGGTCCCTCCTGTCTTGACAATTACGTCCTTCAGGATTCCGATTGGATGGGTAATTGATCGGTCTGCCAGCTGTAACTTCATTGTAACCGGTTCAATTGTTCCCAAGTGAAGACGTTTCACCATGGCAAGTGGCATAACGTTGATGCTCGAAACCAGATCGCACAATCCTTTTCCAACATTAGTTTTCCCAATGTGGATCGGCAATGTAATACATCCTGGATCTTCCTTCTTCTCCGGTAGCACTCTTTGGATAATGGCACTGCAACTGCTGTTCAAAACCACTACTTCCTCCTGCTCAATTTTTCTCTTCCCTGAAATCATTTCTTTAAGAAATTTAGCATAGACGGGTATTTCTGAAATCATTTCGACCAATGGAATAGTGATCTCGACAGCTTTCAGTCTTTCTAAGAACTTTTTAAATTTTTCATTTTGTTCCTTATTTTTAAGACGTGCCGGGTATGGCACCCTTGGCATGTACTTATTATTGTTTGTTTTTGGTGGTAAAGAGAAGGAAGTTGTACCTTCAACCCTACCCTTTTCAGCTCCCTTTGCAGCTTCAGCCTGCGAAATAGTTGTTTCTGATTTGTCCTCGACCAGTCCAATACCATCTCCTCCTTCAATCCTTTCATTTTCTTTTTCACCCTCCAATGGATCCTTTTCCTTCTTGGCCGTCTCTTTTCCATATCCAACAATTCCCTTTAGAGTCTTGCCTCCCCGCAATGTGATTGCTTTACACTGCGGGTTAGCTTCAGTACTGCTTGGAAGTGTTCCTTTCCCCCTGTTCTGCAGTTCCTTGGCTAATTGGGTGACTTGCGTCTCCACATTCTTGATTGATGACTGCAGTTGTTGATTTATATCCTTCTGGTTGGCTATAAACTCAGTCATCAAGTTCTCCAAACGAGATGGTGGCCTTTGGTTATATTGCTGATTCTGATCAGGTTGGGATTGGAAATTCTGGAAATTCTGGCCTTGGTTCTGATTAGGCCTCTGTTGGATCTGAGGTTGGAAGTTCTGATTCTGATTTTGAAAGTTCTGCACTCTTTGCTGGACGAATCCTTGATTCTGAGGTCTGAAGGTTTGCTGTGGGTTTTGATTTGCGAACTGGTTGGGCTGGTTTGGCTGTAACAAATGCGCGTTAAGTGCATTGTTGTTGGAGTAAGAGAGATTGGGATGGCGATTTTGGTAGTTCCCGGCATAATTACAGCTCTCGGTAGCTATCTGTTGGCATGTGTCAGTTGGATGAGGTCCCTGACACAGTCCACAGACAACCCCCGATTGCTGTGTTTGAACTTGGTCAGATGAGGTTCCTGCCTGAGAAGCGTCTATTCCCTTCCCTTTATCCTGACTCAGCTGTATCGCAGCTACCTGTTCCTGCAATTTTTCAAAATCTGTTTTCCCTTCACTTACAGCAAAGACTTTTCTGGGAGGATCCTCCTTCCTATCATCTGTGTTTAGGATGGATCTGTTGACAGACATTGTCTCAATCTTCTCCCAAGCTTGGTCCATAGGCAAGTGGAGTAAATGTCGTCCGCCAGCAGCGTCTAACATTGTTCTCCATGGATGGGTGAGTCCTCCGTAGAATTTCCTCAATTGCTCCCATGGTGCGTACCCATGTTGGGGGCATCGCCTGATGAGGCCCAAGAATCTTTCCTTCGCATCATATAATGACTCGTCTGGCTTCATTTTAAAATCTCCAATCTTGGCTCGTCCTTCCTCAATCTTTGATTCAGGAAAATATTTCAGCAAAAAGCTCCTCACCAAGTCTGCCCAAGTGCTCCTCTGATTGATAGGCAATGACTTATACCAGTCCCTGGCACCACTATACAAAGAAAATGGAAACAACATTAGCCTAATAGCATCAGGAGAGACTCCCTGATTTTTGATCGTGTCGCAGAGCTCCAGGAAGGTCTGGAGATGATCATGAGGGTCCTCATGATTTGCACCGCAGAACTGATTGTTTTGCACCAAATTAATGAGTGCCAGTTTGAGCTCGAAATTGCGTGCAGGAAAATGTGCTCTCCCAGGTCCATCTAGATAGGGCTCTACTATTGGTTGCATGAAGTCTGCTGCTGCTTGCTGCTGTTGTTGATTTCCTTGTTCAGCTTGGTTCTGGTACTGTTGGTGGTAGTTGGGAAATTGCTGGAAGTTATGTGGATCTTGTGGGTTGTTCTGAAACTGATCTGGATTGAAAGCTTGGTTTTGGTACTGCTGGTTTGGTATGTTTTGGTTTTGGTGAAATTGGTTTACGGGTGGTGGTGGTTGTTGGTGGAATTGCTGGTATTGTTGCTGATTGGGATTTGGTAGATTCTCCTCTTCGTTGGCACGATTAGGATGCTCTACCATTCCTCCGTCAGCTCCATTACCAGGATTATTTGGTGGTTGGTCTATGGGTAAGATCGGGGGAATGTTCTGGTTATCTGCCATGTCTGATAGATCGCTGCTAGATGTTTCAGGTGAAGTGCGGGTCCGACGCTCCTGCTCTTTCCGTCTTCTGGCTTCTGCCCTCAGTTGGCGAGCGGTCCTTTCTATTTCTAGATCGAACGGTAGCTCCGGTAATGTGTTCCTTCTCCGTTGCATAAGCAGTTGGTATCAAGCTTTTGAAAGTACGTGTACAACCCCCAGGTTAGTAACGGTTCAAGAATATATACAAAAACTGTCTATGAGTAAATCAGGAGTGTAGTTCTCCTAGTAAACGGCGCTGCATCCTCCCCGGCAACGGCGCCATGAAACTTTTGCACCCGTTTCAAGTTCCATGGTGCAGCCGGGGTAAATAATTCACTCTTACCAGACACCATTGTTCAATACTTAATAAAGTATTATTTATTACAACTGTCTGCATTTCCCCGGCAACGGCGCCATGAAACTTTTGACGAGTTTCATTAACACGAGTAATTTTCTGAAATCTCAGGTGTGGATTTATTAAATGAAAAGAGTTATGATGTAGGGAAGGGGTTTAAGAATATGTTATAATTCCCGTTTTATTACTCATGTGGGGTGTTTTAATCTCAAACGGCGCTGTGGTCCTTCCCGCCATGAAACTTTTGACAAATATCACGGTGCAACCGGGATTGACCTTCAGTCTGTCACCCTGAAAGTCCCTGGTATCTGCGCCATGATACTTCTCATAATTTCATGTCACGAAAGCACCTGCCATGAAGCTTTTGAACATCTTCCCACTGTATGAGTATTTTCCCAAAATATTATGTTTTTATTTACTCGTGCCAAGAAACTGTGCTCCCGAAAGCGCACGGAGTCAAAAATTGCAGTAATTTATAGTAAGTACCGGATCGTTCACTGGAGGATGTGCGATGGAAGCAGGGCCCACGTCGTTTACTAAGATTTTCCACTCGGTTACTCGTTTCAAGTTTTGCAAGGTTTTCTATCAACTACTTGACATAAATTAAACCAGATCATGAAAGCAGTAAAAATTATTCTACAAAGCATGATAAACCAGATCGAAGAAAGCAATTAAATTATGCTAAGAAAGCATTATAAAATTATGCTACACTATCTAGAAAGCAGGTTTAAATATGACAGAAGGGACAGGGAGGAAATAATAAAGATTGGACAAGATTCAGATGAAACACAATTAAACTTCCATTTTTAATACACAGATCTTAGTTTGGGATAATCCTCTAGTTAGCTAACTCTCATGCTTTCTACACCATGTTCCCTTTAACAGACAGGTACTTATGGTGAGAATTTACATGCTCTTAAGACAACAATTTCTAAGATACCACAGACGCACAACTGCCCTCACATGGCCATGCTAAGGCGTATTATTCATCTGTGGTGGATAAGCAACACCCAGCATATCATTAATTGACATGCCAAGTACTCCTATCATTCCCCCATGTCACACCCAAAGTTTCAAATAAAGCCCCAAACCATTCCATAACTCTCAAACCTTTTAACAGATGGACAGCCCCTAATTCTTCCGAGTGACCTCTATGAAAGCATTTAAAGGAAAGCAGTAAGAAAGCTGTAAAGAAAGCATTTAAATCTATCACTCGGAATCGTTAAAAACGTCTCTTTCCGATAGTATAAAAGAGCCCCTGGTCTTGGTGACCAGATGCAGATCAAGAACCCCCGAGATATCAATAAGCCACAGGGCTTACAACATCTGGGTAGTTATGAGATACAAACTAAATGAAACAGATTCATAAATGAACCTATTCCGGATGTACTCACTCAAGACTCAATTCTAGACTTTGGCAGAAGAAGATAGTAGTCGAAGGAATACTCGACCTTACCTTATAAATTCACCAAGGCCTATATGTTGTTCCTCTAGTATTATTTATCACATCTCATCTACACCCAAGTGGATATTGACTTAATGCGATATCTAATATCAGATTTCCAACACACAGCAATTTTGAGAAACCAATGAATATTTGAAAATCATTCCCTAAAAGGTACTAGACTCTCAATCAAAACACAGATCCTTTCAGTCTAGATGAGACCTAATCGCTGATTCTGCTTCTAAGCTCTCAAAATCAATCCCCAGTGAAAGATGAATTAGTCATAACTGTCGAATTTATCCCTTACTCAGATCCGGATTTTACAAAGGAATTTTTGTTGGAAATTTATTATACAGCACCTGATTTAAATCAAGACTTCTATGTCCAAGGGGAAGGATCCCCAAAATAGCAATAAGACCAGAACATCTACATAATAGTATCATGCATACAAGTATATGAAAAGGAAAATAAGGTACCCCAAAATATATGGTGGGGTTAGACAGAATGCGATACACAAAGGTGGATTAGCCTGAGAAGAGAAGAAATTGGCTAAAAGGGTGCCAGAGATAGTTGAGGTTCTCCGGACTGCAAACATCTGCCGTTCGGTTCCCAATTATCCCAGATGAATGATTTTAGACAAAAAGAATTCCAAACAACGGTGACCGCCATCATTTAGTTTTCTTTCGTCTGTGAGTGGAAGAAAAACCCACATATTTCTTGCTGTAATATTTCTCAACTGATGTTGGTCGACATCAGTTGATACTATTGCAACTTGAATTCAGGTTGAGAAATTAAGATAAAGAAAATTAAAACTGTATCTGATTAGGAATTGGCTGAGTGACTAATCGAAACTCGTAGTGAAGAGAACGCTCGCCGAAGCTTCCACCCACCACTAACCAGATCATGCAAAATAACAGATAATGATTGACACACAGAAGACGGGTTAGTCGATATCCCTGTGAAGGGACCTTTTACCAACATTAATCTGTGGTGTTTCTCATTATCCGTTCATACACACAATGAAAGAGAAAATAAGAAAGTAAGAAAATATTTTTGGTATTGTGTGGGTGTTAAGCACACAATGGGTAGACACTAATGGGTTGAAATGTGTAATGGATAGAAATCAGATGAACTGGGCCGAGGCCCAATACATCCATGCAACTTACACAAATCATGAAAGAAAATATTTTTATGGAATTTTCAAAATAAAAGGATAGTTCAATTCGAATTATTGGAGTAATTCGAATTGAGAATGCATGAAGGATGAAGTAGTACTTTACCCAATTGATCATTGCCAGAAATTGGAACATCATCAAATTCGAATTATTGACCAATTCGAATTAATTCGAATTGGACAACTCGAATTGGCGAAGTCCTTTTCTTGCTCAAATTGACTAAGGCATTTACCTCAAGGGGAGGGTGAATTCGAATTGTCCAGCAATTCGAATTAATTCGAATTGGACAATTCGAATTGGTAAGAGATGGGAGATAAACTAAGGCATGAATGGATGGTATGTAATACAATGTGGTTTCCCTTCCCAATTCGAATTGTTGAACCAATTCGAATTAATTCGAATTAGAGAATTCAAACTGGTTGAAAACCACATGAAGGAAATTTTTGGGTGTGCAATTCGAATTTCTTAGGCAATTCGAGATAATTCGAATTGCCTCAATTCGAATTACACAGTTTCAAACAACAACAATTTTTTTGTTCTCACAAGTATGGGTTAGGTGAACACTGTGCTGTAATGATGGTTTTAGATTTACTAAATCCCTCATCTCACATCAATGTCATTTCACAGCCACCCTAGTGAGATTTTCAAGTAAGAAGCAAATACATGTCCAGTGGGTATTGGCAAGATTCAAGCCCAATTTCTACAAACAAAGGATCAAAGATCAAAGAACCTAAAACATCTAATTATATGAGAACTGCATGACTAAACTAAGAACACTCAAGTTATCTAAGGCAGCATGAAATAGGATCAAGGCAGGAAAAATAAAGCATAAAAATAAATGTCAACAAACCTAAAAACATCTAAAATCTAAGAACACTTATTTGAAGCTCTAAGGTACAAAATCAAACCAAAAACCCACCAAACATGCATTTATTAAGTTTGAATGTCAACTAGGACATAATAAATGTAACATAGTTGAAACAAACAAACATACTAAGCATTTATTCTAGAGAAAGCATTAAAGAGTGCCAAATCACATGAATAATACCATTTCTGGAAATTCTCCTTGTATTGACACTTTGAAAGAAAAATAAAGAACCCAAGACCATCATTAACTTGAAGGTAGGGTTTATTCTAACTAAAAAGCTTGTAAAAATATGGAAAATGGCTACTCTAAGGGTTACACAAACTGCTTCTATACTAAACTAAAATCAAAGCATGTAAAGATTACACTACTTGCAAGAAAATAAACTAAACTAAACTAACTACCTACCTAACCCTTAAGGGGTGTGGAACCTCCTGCTGTTCTTTTTGTCCCAAGCTGCTTTTTGGCCAAATTCTTGATCTCTTGATTCTGTTGTTGAGGGTCTGCTTTTATAGACAATCTTCAAAACCCTAGGCCCACCAATGTTGTGCTCATGTTCCACAGCTTTGATGAGTGAAGTTCGAATTAATTCAATCAATTCGAATTAATTCGAATTGTGAGGTCTCCTCCTTGAGCTGGAAATTTGGCCCTCAATTGTCAATTCGAATTGTTGTGAAGAATTCGAATTGGTCTTTTCTCGAATTGGATGAGGGTTTCTGCTTCGAATTGGACAATTCGAATTGCATCTTCTTCTTGCCTTTGGGCTTCTTCTCTCTTCATTCCCTAATTCGAATTAATTCGAACTTGAACAATTCGAATTAGACTTCTGCATCCCTTCCAACACTTAACCATCCTTTGCTCTCTTTAGCAATTCGAATTGTTGTGCAATTCGAATTAATTCGAATTGCACACAATTCGAATTATGCTTCAACACTTAACCAAATTTCAGTTGTGGGATTTTCAATCTTCTTCCCATCTTTTTGGATTTTTGTGGGCTCTTTATTCTTTTGCCCATCTTTTCATTCCTTTTTCTTTTCTTTTTCCTTTTTTTCATGTTTTTGGATTTTTCTAACACAAATACAATTAAAAATTGCATATTTTGTGTCTTTTCATTACCGGCTCTATGTTCTTACAAACTCGCATTAATCTGTCGAATTCAACTGCTTTCTTATTACAATAAGATGGAAACACGATCAAAATGTCCGTCTCAGACACGGAAGTGGATTGGAAATAATGGACAATTTTGGCCATTATCATTGGTATTGAACTCGCACAGCAAAGCCACGGTTATGAGCGAATGTGATGTATGTAATGAACGCATCATCCACGGTTGGGAAGCTACACGATTTGAATTGTTCTATCTCTGCAAATCCATCACAGAGGTCCAATGAAATTCTTTATCAGTGTATGCGAATTTACCAAATGAGTATCATCAAAATTTAACCTAGTTGCACACTTGTATTTTTAAATCAATCGGCACATCAATATGGGTATTTAACAAATAAATCAAGCATGATGCAATGACCTGTGATAATTGGTATTTTAAACACACCACCAGAACCCTCTGACGAGACGCGGCCTGAATCATCCTTTGCTGTTGGGGGAGAGATGGATTGGTGCAGTATTTTATCCCGGCAACTTGATTCTTCATTCCCATCATTGTATTCGGAATCCGACCCAACAACTTCCAAATCATCGTCTTCAGCACATATATCCTCGTCGTAAGTCGGTTCATCACCGTCCTCTATTGGTTCCGTGTTTAGATCGAACATCTTTTAGTTAATAAAAGGAGATGATGGTGAATTTGGTGCCTCTGCCGATTAGTGAAGGGGGGGGGGGGGGGGGGGATAGCAGATGACTGGTCGGTGGTGGTGAGGTGAATTAAGACAATAAAATTGCAAGATTTATTTTCTATTTTTTTTATCACAATCTACTAAATGATGATTGATATGTTTTTGGGTGTAATCAATTATTCTAAATTAAGAGTCCTGCGGTAATGGTAATAGAAACGGACGTTACTATATTAAAGGTTGGCAGAGAGATGGAAACTTCCTACCTCCCACCCCGGTCAGCACTTATTAGTCTCCCAACTATCTCATGCAGTGTGTGCTGCACTCCACTAATGCAGCACCAAAACCGAACCGATGCATGTAGTATATTTGACTTTCGACCATTAACCTTTTTTTAATAAGCACATCATTTTCTTTCTTTAAATTATTCCCTCCGTCAGCTTAAACAGACCGTTTTTATTTTTTAATATTGTTTATTATTCAATTTTAATTTATTTTCATTACAAATATATAACAAAAAAATATAGTGAAGCGAGTTCTTATTAAAATCGTTCAATTACGTAATTTTATAATATACTCCCTCAGTTTTTCTTGCTTACTACAGACCCACATTTCACGCAGTCTAATGCACATTTTATATCATTAATAACTCAAATTCATTATAAGTAAAAATTATAAAAGTTCGATATAAAAGCTATATGACGAGACGAATCTAACATTATCTCACTTGGCTATATTTTAACTTGTATAATTATGATAAAACTTTAAGTCAAAAGCTTGTGTGTGAATAATAACACATTAGCCAATGTAGTTATAAAAAAAAATAGAGGGAGTATATTTTTTATAGAATTTTTACTCTTATATTGATATATCAATAATAAAAAAAAATGCATCGAACTCTATGCCAAAGTCAAATGGCTCAAGTTATTAAGATGGATGAGGTAGAAATACTTGTGTTTATGGCTTTATTATTTATAAAATCAATTTTATAAGAAAAATACATTTTTTTTGTTTGAAGCAAACATCAAAAGCATCTAAATAATCATCCAAATATCCCTTTCCATTTTATTTTTTTGATAAGCCGAAGCCAGAGAAGAAAAGTAAAAATAGGACCAAAACAGGGAGGTCCAAACCATATAGATATATATAGGAAAGCGAAAAAGAAAAAACCTAGCGACTAGGGAGCTAATCGCCTAGCATTCACAACCAATTCTCCCGAACAAGATCCGGATGAAAAGCCCAAGTGGTAAAGAAATCCTCCCTCAATGTCCTATGCATAGCAAATCGATCTTCAACCGGGAAACCACTAAAACGATTAGCCTCCACAAACACCGAGATATGGTACTTAGAACCCACCCTGATCAAAATCCAGATACCACCTTTCTTCCCCAATGCCTCTTGAATATAAAATTTCTCATATTCCACCCCCAATAAGAACCCCTCCGCTCTACAAAAAGGGACTTGGGGTTCGAGGATGGCTACAGTGTCCGGTGTGTGAATCAGGAGATAATCCAATAAGACTTTACGGGTAATCCGTCCATTGGTAAGGCTGACTGAGTGACATTGGTTTGTTGGTTGATTGTTGGATTGTTGGTTGATTTTAGATGAACAATGGTGCTGGTTTATGGTTACTGATTGTGGATGGACAATAATATTGTTTATGGTTGGTTATTAATATTTGCCTTGTGGGTGAATGGTATTTTGCAATAGAACAGTGTTTTCCGAGTTAGAGAAACGATAATATTCTCTAATTCGATTATGAATGGTATTTGTTTTATGGTAACTCGTTGTGATTGGTATTTGATTTTCTCATTCATGGTATTAATCGTAATGCGATTATTGCTGCCCACAATAAATTGTATTAATTCATTTACACTATATCAGAAATAAGTGATGTCAGTAATATTGAAAAATAGTTTAATGTGAATGGGACATTTGCAATGTGGTTTGATTGCAAGAAATGGAATATCCTATGAAAAGGATATTGTATTTTACTGAGTTGTTCAAACACTTATATTTGGGCATCCATAAAGGAATCAAAAACCAATAATTTGCAAGAAATAGGGTGCCTAAACAGTCGAAACATACTAAAGGTATTAGAAATTATTAACCGGTAAGGATAACAATATTCATATTAACAGTATTCAATGGCTGATGTGACATAAAGTGGAAAAGTCATGGGGGAGGGTTGATGTGACATAAAGTGGAAAAATCACATCACCCTCCTCCCCAAAGTTTGGGGATTTTTTTTGGACTAGAGGTTATTTAGTCTTTTCACTAGTTTCTATTTCAAAAGTATATCAAAATTCTGATAAGGATTGTATATTGGGAGTATTTTAGTATACGTGTCTTGTATGCTAAGTATTTGTTTTGGGGGCCTTTCTTTTACATTTATGGTATTATTTTTGTTTCAAATTAAATTTCTTTTATATTTTATTGATTCATAAAACGTATTTTAAGTAACCATATACTTTTAATAAAATTGATGAATATCAAATTAAAAGTCACATTAATTATTCTCTCAATCTCATTTCAAATGTCCTTTTTGAACTATTTACACTGTTTATTATAAATGTTTGGTCTAAATTGTGTTGCACTTATATAGAAAAAAATATAGTCAATTGAGATATGGTTGAATTAGTCTTTTCGTATAATTTTAGAATATATATTTTCTAATACTCCCTCCGTCCCATTCAAATGTCTCATTTTCTATTTTGGTCCATCTCATTTCAATTGTCACATTTCCTTATTTACAAAATTTTTACTCATTCAAATAAACATCACATCAACTATTTATTCCACTTTAACACAATAACTCATTCTACCTAAAATACCGTGCCCAAAAGAAATGTGACATCTCAAATGGGAAAGATGTAGAATTGTAGGATTGTAGGAAAGATGTACTTATATTTAAAGTAATTTTTTTTAGAAGAGCCGAACCAGATAAAGGGTAGTGGGAGCCCATGCCACACAAAAGTGGGGAATCGAACATCCAACCCTTAGGTTGGAAAGTATGGACTTGGTCGTTTGGGCTAGTACTCATTCCCATATTTAAAATGATTTGAATTGCTATATAACTACGTAAAAATAGTTTAATAAGCAGCCGCCGTCCAAATCGAACTTCACAAGGAAGAAGCCGCCGTCCATTTCTATCATGCTGAATCGGTTTTTGATATTCCAAACTCTAGTTAACCTGTCCAGAAGGGCCCCGTAGCCAACCTTCTTTCCTAGGACAGATATGATGAGGCCATCTTCAAAGGGTTTGCATATTTGCTCCCTGATGCGTGGGTCTACCGTGATGCGTGGCATCAAGCGATCACCGTTGAGGAAGTCGAGCTAAATCAGATCGGCATTGGCAGGGTCTTCTATTAGCTGGTTACAGATGGGCTGTTTACCTTCAAGCACCTTACCTCTGAATGAAGTTCCACCTGCAAAGACAAACCTCGCCTCGGATTGAAGGGGAGAGAGGGGAGGGGGATCCGGGGGTGAGGAGAGCGAAGAGGGGGGAGACATTTTGTCACATTCTACATATCATATCCCTTTCCATTTAAGCAATCTTGTTATATTCACACCATTTCTTTTGGGCATAAAATTCAATATATATATATATATATATATATATTGTGAACAGTGATGTCATTCATTGTGCAAATTAAAAAGCTAATCTACAGAACTGGGGAGAGAATAGATGAACAATAAAACTCAATAACGGGGGAACCAAAACCAACCATATTCCCTGCCAATACTGAAATAGTCTCGTCTGAAGGAAGGGCCCATGTCTTAATGAACTCCTCGGCATTCGCCCCTCGCTTGGCCAAAGAGTCAGCCACAATATTACCCCCCCCCCCCCCGGGGGAATATTGAACCCATGCTCACATGGAAGCTGCAGAAGGTTGCAAGCATGTCAGTGAGAAGTAGCACCAAAGGTTGAAGCTAGACTAATCTCCCTTAGTAGAGAAGATTGTGCTTCGCTATGGCTAAATGCTTTGCTCCTTTATTATGATGCAAATACCATTAACCGTACCATGCCGAAGAAGTCGCAAAGCCAGGGAGTTAGAGAAACAAACAATCTCTTCAATACCCAAAGCATGAAGATGTTTCATGCAATTCCAAATGTCATGTAGCTCAGCAACTAAGTCAGTAGATACCCTAAATGAGCTAGAAAATCCTTCAATCAATTGTCAGCCTCATCCTGAATAACTCCCCAAATTATATATATATGAAATAGATACTTAAATATTCTAAACTATGTTATTACATGAATCTAATAAGCTAAATAAACTATGCGATTAGCCCATCCAAATGCACTTAGCTCGTAGTGAAGACCAAACTTGACTAAATATTTTCTTTTGATAATATACTAATAAATATGGAGCAAAACTAAATAATGAATAGTATAAAAATGACAAACCTAACAATAATGTTGAAGGGAGGGAGTATATATATTCACACTTTATTGTGGCCGCCAACAAATAATTAAGATAAACTGAATTTGGTTTCATGTGATTATTTACCGTTAAATATTTATATATTAGCAGTTTGAAATTTTCATTCAAAAATCTATAATATATAAAGTTTGTTGATGATATGAATAGTGTTGGGCCTAATGGGCTCAACATTAATTTCTATTAATTTTTTTTATTATATTCATATTAATTTTATTTTTCTATTCCAACTTCATATATCTAATATATATTCCAAAATAATGTAAAAATTTTTTTAACTTTATATCAGTTATAATATTTCAAGTTTAAGTGGTAGTAACTCATAATAATAATAATTTACTGTACACTTCATATGAGATATGATAAATTAGTATAATAATAAAAAAATCACAATATTAATTAAATAATTTTAATTATTTATGTAATACTACCTCCGTCTCAGTATATTTGTTACGGATGGTTTTTTGGCACTATTCACTGTTTAACTTTGATTCGAATTTTTATCATAGCTATGTAAGAAAAAATATAGTCAATTGAGATCTTGTTAGATTCGTCTAATCTTGTAGTTTTAGACAATTAACTTTTTATAACTTTTCGTTGTACACAATTTAAGTTATTAACCGTTAAAAATGTGTGGGTCCGTAACAAAAATAGTGAGACGGAGGAAGTAAATATTTAAATATTTGATTTTTTATTAGGACAAATTTATAAAGTTAATAATAATATTAAAACTATTTCATTTAAAGTCTGATATAATTAAATATACCCAATATATAATAATACAAGTATGTGAATCAATTAGATCGTTTAGTTATTATATAGTAGTAAATTATATTTATACTTCATCTCAATTCTTAGTCCATTTATAGATCAATTATTTTATTGTTATGGGTTTTTATGTAAATATCTATTATTAACGGTTTTCAATCTATCGAGTAGAGCCTCTAATTTTCGCTTGGACAACTTTTTTGTATGATTTAATTTCAATTTTTTGCTCATCATTAATGCATTTGGTTATTTTGTACTCTTTAGAAAACCATACATAACTATTGTGTATCCATCATCGATGCATTTGATTATTTTGTATTCTTTAGAAAAGTAAGTTCATACATAAATATTATCTAGTGTCCCTACAATCCCGCCCATTTGGGGGTAATACTAATTTAAATAAAATGTTAAACAACATAAGTATGTTCGACGCTTTCTAAATTAGTTTCCATATGGTTTCTTTTAAAGCTATTATTACCATGATTCATAACTAATTAAAACTCCAAATTGGCACCCCAAGCCCATACTATACTAAAATATTGGATCGAAAAAATCAAAGAAAATATATATATATATATATATATATATAAATTCACCAATAAAGTATGGTCAACTAGGCTGCACGCCTTTCATAATTAATTACGTCAACCACCTAAAACATATGCATACTATATACTGTAATAATGTTATGGGTATTTTTATAACCATGTAAATGAACAACCATGTAAATGAACGACGAAATTCTTCCGTCACATTACAATACAATGTACCCGACTAAGTGTATTGTGTATATACTATCTATCTAAAAGCTTTATCCTTGGCCATGAATATTGAATGACGCAATTTCACATTCAATGGTATGATAGGACCCTTATGGCACATATAACCCTCTCTGGATGGATTTTTTTAGTTTATTTTATCCAAAAAAGAAAAAAAAGGATTTTTAGCAGTAATTTGAAGTGGACTTTTGATTATGTGCAATACTTTTTAAGAACAAATTTGTTTAAAAACGATATTTAAAAAAAAAAAAAAACCCTTAACATATCCATCCAAACAAGGGGATCGATAATTGCATACAATTTGGTGTTTGAATGGGAGGACATCATCCAATTCTCACGCTACACAAGAAAACATTTGATTTAGCTACCGAAACGTAATCCTTCAATGTAGCTACCAAATTCTTTAATTACTAAATGCTTAGCTAATGAATCTCGATATCTATCAAAGATTTAGTCATTGAATTCGATAGCTAATTTTTTTTTCGATAGCTACAGAATTCGTTAGCGAAAGCATTTGGGGTGCTGCGATAACTCCCGCGTTGGTAACTCCTACACCGCACACTATGCATGGTGGTGACTATTGCATTGTCCCTAACAATTCCTATTGTATTCTGGATTGGAAGCACTGAACTTCATTAATTTTTCGATCCTAAGTGCAATGTCACATATTGCACTTTGGTCGAGCCAGTCGAGCACCATCCATGTCTATAAGTAGACTATGGCAGAACGGAGAGGGTTTGTTCAACAAAGTCACTGCATTGCTGAAAAGAAGCTTCATGTTTGACCAATGATGGGTATATGAGGATAGAATCATCCTAAACAATTTTAATAAGTACCATATAGTTAGAGCTGTAAACGAGCCGAACCGAACCGAGCTTCAAGTGTTTGAGCTCTGTTCGTTAAGCTTAACGAACGAACACGAACCGAGCCAAAAATCTTAACGAGCCAATTTTCATGTTTGAGCTCTGTTCGTTTAACCTTACGAACGAGCTAATAACGAACGAACACGAGCCTAGTCGAGCTCAGTTAACGAACCATTTATTTTATTAATAAATTTATTTGTTTTATAATTAAATTAGGTGTGAAAATGTAATGTATATTGTAATATAATTTATGAGAGAAATGTGAAATTAACAAAAATGAAAAATGGAAAGAACAACTAGATAAAATATTTATTTTTTATAATATATATTCCATTAAAAAAGAATTCCGAACTGTTCGCGAACTTAACGAACGAACACACAAACCAAATTATGTGTTTGAGCTCGGTTCGTTTAACTTACCGAACGAGCTGTTAACGAACGAACACGTGTCGAAACGAGCTCAGTTCACGAACTGTTTGTTCTATTTACAGCTCTACATATAGTTGAAGAATCTTAGATATCAAGAATGTGTTGTTTATATCTAGAATGTATGTAGAGGAGAATTTAGACATGGGTACTTTATTCCATTGATTTTCTTACAACTTTTGCAATTTTTGTGTCTTCCCATAAATTATTAATATGTCCATGTAAATTAAATAAGCGTTTTTTTTTTCTTCTAATTTTATTGTAAACAAAGTCATTACGACAACACAATGAATCCAATACGAAACTAATCTGATACAACACAAAAATTATTAGTACATCCCAATACACTAAGGGCACGTTTGGAACACTGTATTGTATTATGGTGTATTGTCTTATTTAATGCGGGTGTATTGTATTATGATGTATTGTATTAAATTAATGTTATACACAGTGTTTGGTGTTGATGTTGTATTACATCATCAGGTATTATATTTTAAACAACTAAATAAAAAGAAATTTTTCTAATTTATTAATAAATAATATACTTAAAATAAAATTATTTTAAAAATAATTAAATTAATATAATAATAAATAATTTATTAAAAATATTATTTAAATAATTAAATTAAAAAAAATTAATTTATTAATAAATAATATATATAAAATAATATTATTATAATATCATAATATTTAATAGTTATGAGATGCATAAGGAAAAAATGGAAAAATAAACATAAATAAAAAATAATATACCGTAAACCCACCCTCCCACAAGGTATTAAATAATACATCAAACACCCCATTAAAATAATACTTATACATGCCTTAAAACTCAACAAACATAGGATAGTATTATTTTAATACACAATGTTAATACTATACACCCTAATACATCCCAATACACCATACCAAACATACCCTAAATCCACGGAAGGAATCATATTCCTGCTTCATAAGAGGTAAGTGAGGAAGAAATCATATTTCAATAAAATCATACGTGGGTAATTGGATAATCGATATACAACTGATTATCTGATTATTGCGTTTTCAAAACGTAAATAAGAGGTAACTGATTGTTTACATTTTGAAAACACAATAATCAGATAATCAATTTTATTGCAGTTTATCCAAACCTAATTTTTTTTTTAAAAAAAATAATCAACCCTTAATGAAATTATTTTTCCTATAATTGGCGTCATTATTTTTTATAGGTGGATAGTTTTCATTCCAAGTACTCCCTCTGTCCCATTTTAATTTGAATGTCTCAAAACTTTTCGACCAGCCGTCCAATTCATTTATCAAAAAGTTAGGCCCTACTCTCTCGGACTGAATTTGACTGGTCTGATCTGAATTTTATAATACCTGGTCAGATCTGATCTGAATTTATCTGGTCTGGTTTGAAAGTTTCTGATCTGATTTTATTCCATCTGGTCTGGTCTGGTCTGGTCTGATATTATTTTCTTTATATTATTATAATGATTTGATCTGATCTGGTCTGGTCTGATCTTATTTAATATGGTATGATCTTAATGTTTCTTATCTGATCTGGTCTGATATGATTTTTTTAAAAAAATAAGTAATAAGGCCTGAAAATAAATCATAAGAACGGGGCCTTAATATCTTAAAATATAGAGAAATAAAAATTATTTAAAATATATCTTTTGAAAATATGTAAAAGTACGAATTCAACAAGATCTTACTTGACTAGATTTTTCTTATATAACTAAAATATTTAGGTGAAAAATTCATAATAAATACTCCCTCTGTCCCATTTAAGATGTCTTGTTTCATTTCTGCACACAATCCAATGTACTTTTTCAATCGTTAATATCTCAAAATATATACAACAAAAAATTATGTAAAATATATATTATAAAACTACATGATTATACGATTTTAACAAGATCCAACTCGATTATTTTTTCTCAAAAATATACTTAGAATAATATTGAGTCAAAGTTAAACAATGAACAGTGCCAAAAAGTCAAACCAGACATCTTACTTGGGACGGAGGGAGTAGTATAAAAAATCCAAATGCAACGGAGAAAATGTAGTATTATATGACAAGCAACATATATAAAAGAAATTAATTAAATGCCCATACGCACTAAAACCCCGACATTCCAGCATATTGTTGACATGAAAAATTGGGATCTTCACCGGCCCAATTTTTTTTTTTTGAGAAGCATTCACCGGCCCAAATTTAATTTCATGTTTCTTACGCATCACCGAAAAAGTTTGCTTTATCGAATTATGGTACGAAAATTAAAAATTTCCGAAACTCAAAATAAGAAGCCAGAACCGTAAAACGGGTCTTCCGTTAGGGGAAAAATGGAAATTGCAAATGGGAACCGAGACAAAGGGCAACCAAGTCCGCAATATAAAAAAATTCAAAAGCCCCAAAGCCAAGAAATGAGAAGGAATCAGAAGCACTCACCAGTCCAGAGAAAGGGAAGAAATGAATGAGGGTATGCAGGGAGAAATGGGATTTCTCCGAGGGTGGTTGCCCATATCCCTGTTCCCCTGTGATTTCCATCCTCCTCTCACTCCCTTTCCCATTCCAACAGCCCTCAAACTTGCGAAAACAAGATCTCGATATTATACTAGTACTTGTTTGTTTATTTATAGATCTACACCGTCACTGGTGTGGATCCATGAGCTGTTCTGGTCTCTCTCTCTCTCTGTCTGAATACTGAATCATACTACATCTGTGTATCTTTTCTCGATCTATCTATCTATAATGGGGCTGTGATGATTTCTCTTAAAAAAAAAACCCTTCTCTGGGCTGGTGAATCGGCGGGGGAAAATCCGACCCGTATCTTGGCGGGGCAACCCGGATGGCCTGTGAGGTAATCTCATTTGCAACCGGTGATTCTTGCAGCCATGGCGCGGCCGGTTTTCCTTTGCCTGTTTCTAAAACTACAGATCTGAGCCTCATTCTGTCAATGTAGACTGAAATTTGTTTTTGACTCTTTTTATTTTAGTGTTGTCTTTTTTATGTTATTTTGGTGATTTGATTTGGAATTTACTAATGAAAATTAACCAAGGAAGATGAGTCTAATAGGAAGTTAGAAAAGGTTTTCTGTGGCAAGATGGAAAGATAAAAGCTTTAGCAACAAAATATGGTGGTGGGTTAAGACCTAAAACTAAAACTGGATTCTTTAGCATGGTCCATCGGTGGGTGTCCAAGAACATGTTTTCATTTTTTTTCTTACTTTCAGGTGTGTGTCCTGAATCAAAACCCAGATTTTATTTGGTTGCTGAGATTGTGGTTCTATTTCAACTGGCTTGGGACCTGTTTATCAGTTTATGGTTGGGCGTTTATGAGTTGTTTTCGTGACCTGCTTGGGACATGTTATCATGTTTTCATATACATATTTAACTATTTCAGGAGAATCGAATTGCTGTGCCTATCTCAGCGATATAGGTTTTGAATCACAGCGACTTAGAATGAAGTTTGAAACGAGTTTTCAAGTATATGTTGGATTGCATTTTTAAAACACTATATCTAATTTTCAGCGACGTGTATTGCTTGTGTAACCGAACTACTGTGCCTATCTTAGCGATATAGGTTTTGAATCTCAGCGACTTAGAATGAAGTTCGAAATGAGTTTTCAAGTATATGTTGGATTGCACTTTTGAAACACTATACTTTTCTCTGGTTTGATTTATATTTATTGATATAAATTTATATATTTAAATATATTATAGGGTTTAGTGTCTAGTGTGCCAGCGACTTTCTGTTCGTTTCTCAGCGACTGTTTTATGTTTTCAGTGACGTGTATTGCTTGTGTAACCGACCTATTATGCGTATCTCAGCTATATTGCTTTTGAATGAAGTTTGAAACGAATTTCTAAGTATATGTTGCTGGTTTAGGTTTTAATATATACTCTGTATTTATGTGTTATAATATTATATTAATATATCTTCTATATTATAAGAACGGTAGTGGCAAATCGCTACATGCTGAATTGGAATATTGGCCGTTGGATCACGAATTAAATTGAAACTAGCACCGTTGGATTAGATTTCTGTTTATACATCTGCCCTGCACTTCGTTTTCATCGCTCTTCTTGCCCTTCGTTTCCGTCTTCTCCGGCCCCTCACTCCGGGCTTCACTTCCTTCAATTAGAAACTATCACCATCATCGCCTCTCTGTTGTCCCAATTACAATTATTTCACTTCGCTCACTTCCGTCTTCACTCCGTCTTCTCCGTGTCCCAATTACAATTTTTCTTCCTTCGTTTTCATCTTCTCTGACGCCTCTCTGTTGTCTCTCTCTCCCGATCGCTGCCACCACACCCCGCCCTCCCTGTACCTCCCGCCCGCCGAGTCCGTCGCGGTGCGCCGCCGTTGCTGAGCCGCCGCTGCCGCCACTAGGGTTCCTCAACCCATTTTAATGCTTGAGCAATCATGTTTAAAAGAAAAATTACTTTTTTTTGTAGAAATGGGTTTTTTAGTTTTTACTTGCTTTCTTCTTTGCTGCGATCTTCGTACAATCTCAACTTATTTGTGTCATTTTCTGCTTATGTGCCTGGATTCCGTTGGCCCCGATTTCATTCGTCGTCTGGCTAATTTTCCGTGATATCGTTGGTTGCTTTTTTAGCCTTCTGTTTTACTGCGGATTTAGGGCTTAAATTGTTGGTTGTCTATTTTATGTTGTGATCTATGCTTGTTTCATTCGTATTGTTGAGGGAGTTCTTAAGTTTGAGTTCAACTTCACTCGGTAAGAACCTACCAGTGTTTTCTATAGGTGTTTGCACTGGTTGTTTGTGCTTTTAGGGTAGGGATTTACTGTAGGAATGAAATTTACATTTTGGGTGTGCAAATAAACTTGGGTATATTCTTGCCATTGTTTATTAAATATGTTGTGTGTATTGTAGTTTGGTTGTGTTTATTAAGGATGCTTGGTGCTTTTTTTGCACGGTCAGTATTGAAATTCCCCAGCCAGTGTAGGTAATTTAGGTGTCATACGTTCCACGTACAGGATAATGGGGAGAATAGTTCTTAGTGGCTTGCTAATATTTTTCCCAGTGTAAAATAGTTTCCGATTGCTTCATGAAAAAAATTGCCCTTCCTGCTGAGTTAATGTTCCATGTTTATGTCAGTTTCAATTGTTCTGCCGCCCTTAGTTTATGTGGGTGGTGTAACTGTTTGTTTCAGTGTCACATAATTCGCTTATACCCCCTCGAATTTCGATTCAATTCGTTCGAACCGAAACGGGGTTCGGTAGCGATCTAAATCGCTTGAATTCGCGAATCAAAACGGTGAAATGGGCGAATTGAGGCAAACACAGAGGCGCTGAGGGAGGGGCGCAGACGGCGGTAGAACAGGGAAAAAAAAATTAGGGCATACATGGGCGGGAATGAGAGGAAGAAGAAACACGGAAGAAGATGACATTTGTTACATCATTTACTTTTTTAGTTAACCCAAAAAGAAATTAACTTTCTAGTCTCTCCACATCTATTGAGTTTTTGTGTTTCCAAAGTGATGCATTTTAGTCTCCCCAGACCCGTCCCCACCGCACACCCCCAAATTTTTTTATTTTTTCTTTTTTTTTTAATTTTCTTTTTATCATGGTTGTATAACACTAGTAAAAAATTTTATTTTAAAATCATATGAATATAGTATTAGATTGAGTACAATTTTAAGGATAAGAATAAATATTTGATGGAAGAAAAAATAAATAACTAATTAGAGAAATGGTATGTGGATTTAAATAAAAAAAATATTGAATCGAAACATCGAATTATGATTCAAAAAAACGAATTGAAGCACTATACCCCTAGCGAATTAAAAAAAAATTTAACTAGCGAATTGCGAATCGAATTTCGTCCCTCGTATCGAAGCGAACTTCGAACTATGTGACACTGGTTTGTTTTCTTGTGCACAAGTGTTGCTCGGTACAAGCGAAGAGAAAATTGGTCTCATACTTATTGTTGTTTCATTTTGTGTGTTAAGTTGTTTTTTTTTTTGGACCGTTGTTCATCATCTGTTTTTGAAGACTCTTTGGTTGATTGTTTTGTTCAATCTTGCCCTTAGGGGCCTTTGGCTTGTAATGGATGGAAGGCTTATCAAACCACAGGAACAAAATGACGCTGAATCTGTTTGTCATCTCTTTTATGTGCCACAAAGGCCATATACATGTTTAGGAACACTCAGAGATCAAATAATATACCCACTTTCTTGCAAAGAAGCCTAGAAACGAGCATTGCATTCAGTCAAAGAAGGTAATTAGAATTTACATCGTCTCTGGTTGGCTTAATAGTGCTTCCGCGTAGGAATCAAATCAATCTGCTAAATCTCCCTGCTATCATAAATTAACTTACACAGAATATTCATACTTTTGCTTTTTTTTTTTTTTTTTTTTATATATTCTGCACTTCTGTGGAACTTCAACAATCATTATATGTTTCTTTCTTTTACATGTTTTTCACATGTCGAATTGCATTGAAATTTACTTGACCTTCTCTTTTATCTGTAAGGGGTTTGCTAAATCAATAAAACTATGTGCCCAAATTGAATGAATCGATCAAGATTTCCAAATGGAGGGTATTGAATCTGAATTTCTGATGCAGGTCAAGAATCCATCAATCCCAAAGTCCTTTTAGATGCTCAATTGGAAACTATTTTGGTGAATGTCAAATTACTCTATCTCTTAGAAAGAGAAGGTGGCTGGGATTCATTTCAGAATTGGGAAGATATTTTATCCCTCTGTGAACAACAGAGATTAGGCATGATGAGCAAGTTTTTACAATGTCCAAGAACCTATTCCCAGAAATTTGTGCAAGTTACTGACATTTTGCTAACGTTTACGCAGGCACGACTGTTCTTTCACAAGCCCCACTTTGGCATCCTTGATGAATCCACCAAGTAAGATTAAAGTTTCAAATCTCTATCCTTTATGCTTTTCAAGATATGTCAACCTAAATTGTTCCCTGGCACTCCTAACCTTCTTTTGTAAATGGATATAGTGCTACCAGTGTTGATGTCCAAGAGCACCTTTACAAGATTGCAAGGGACTTGGATATCACAGTTATAACATCCTCGCAGGTAAGTGAAACTTCATTTTTTAATTTCCATCCTCACCCACTGCTCACTTCCTTGACAACAGCAAAGATATATCAGATCATTTTGATTATTGTGTGCATTTGCTGTTACAGCGTCCTGCTTTGATACCGTTCCACTCAGTATACAGTTGAGTAGTAACTAGTAAGTATACAGTATTTTCGATCTGTGCCTTTTCCTTTTGATTAGGCACAATAATTGTGCACATAGGTATAAATTCTCTATAATTATCTATCACTATTGTGAACTTTTAATCCCAATAAAGGAATAATGAACTTTGTAAATACATTTTTTCCCCTTTTGGGGCTGTCATTTGGTGGATTCTAAAGGGAAATTAATAGAAATGCAAAATCTATTCGGCCTCAATTCTTGGTGCATTTACTTGTAATATTTGATTGATCAGTTTTTTTTCTTTTGGATCATAAATTAAAGGGTGACAAGCGTCGGTTGCAGATGATTTTAAGAATATTGGAATGAATTTATTCTATAAATAAATATCAAGACATTGTGTACTGTGGTAGGTTTTGTGACTTTAAAGGATCAAGTAAAATAAATAGAAGTCGACTCAAGACATGTTCAGCTACCATTCAACATTGAATGTCTGTGTGTGTGTGGATACAATGAAAGAGAGATATTGCATATAATTATTCGTACCCTAAATGTAGCGACCTAGATATGGCTCACATTGCTCTTTCAGAATTTGCTTTGTCAATTTTTACTTGAAATGTATAGCAAATTATTTCATTTATTTATTATGATTTTCAAGCCTAATTTTTAACGATTTGTATGATAGTCGGACTAGCCGCTAAACCAGGATTATATTAAAGGAGTGGTTGCTTCTATTAAAAGAAATTGTCTCCCAAAAAAAAAAGTGAGTGAGTGTCGGTTCTCATTAAAAATGCTGTCAAGGAAAAGGGAATGCAAATTTATACTACTAAAATGTTGATTACGAAAGAAAATACGAATGTTATGTATTATAGTATCAATGGCCAAGTCTCCTACTACATTGATATACTTTCATAGTTTGGCCATTGGTTGAGGGTAAGGTTTCAATAATGCACAAAGCCTCAGGGAAGGGAAGACAAGAGTGAAGTACAACGAGGTTGTTAAAACATACAGTAAGAAATGATGTCCATATGAGGCCTTCTCTCCTCTGAGACATGAAAATTTAAGACACCAAAACTCATAGTACCACATAAGAATGAACTCACACAAACATATCGACTTATTAAAAACTCACCTAAAAGTGGGATGGAGATCATATTCAAGGAATCAGGGCTTTTTGGGGTAATTGAATGCTGAACTGTGGGGCTTTGATTTTACAGCGTGAGATCAAAGTCATTATTCTTAATGTTGTGCCTATTCCGGATGTTGGGTGCTGGATCTAATGATTTTACCCATTGAAGATTTAAGCATTCTTGAACTTGATCTAACATTTTGGTGCATTTAGAGTCTTGATCTATGAGGAATTGCATATTTCTTGTTTCTAATTGGTTATTTATTTGAATGTGATTGTGGATTTGAAGCTTTATTATTACATATAGGACTGTTCGAAGTTGGAAGTTTCAAACTTGAGTGGTTTAAATAACATTAATGATTTAAAGTAGAGTTTATCATTTTGCATTTATAATTAATCTTTTGATGAGTACAGAGTGGAGCTACAATATAGAGGTGTAGATCATATTGTTTCGTTTATATGCACACACATTTGACATCATTGTTGAATTCAACATTTCATATAGTGAGCAGGTTTTTTTTATGATTCATTCTGTCCTTATATGGTTTATTCGAAATGTAACATTCATGTATATGCCACATCTCTAATGGGTCGTAATTGGAGAATGTTGGGCAGGTTGCCGCCACAACGAATAAGGAAATGGATGCACATATTCCCAATTCCCCGAGCCTGCCTCCTCAATTGATCTGCCAGCTCCACAATGTCACCATGCATGTGGGTTATCTCATTATATGTCGTTGTAGTTCTTTATGTTTCCCAACTGGATTTAGTTGATTAAAGCTTGAAAGGAATTCGATTTATTTGTTGAGTACTTGAGTCTCTCAGGCAGATGTTGAGACGGATGAAGTGTATGCTCAGATGACATTGCAGCCCTTGACTCCGGTATTTTTCAAATTTTGCCTAGGATGTATACTGGTTGGTTCATTACAGATGACATACTAAATTTCAATTATTTTTGGTGCAACAAGAACAAAAAGATGCATATCTTCCCATGGAGCTGGGGATTCCTAACAGGCAACCAACTAATTACTTTTGCAAGACGCTGACAGCAAGTGATACCAGTACACATGGAGGCAACTAATTCTTGTGATTTTAAGCCGTGTGATTTTAGTTGCTTGTTCAACGACTTTACTTCTTGTTCAGACAATTTTCATGCAACAATTATTTCAGGAAACAGCTTGGTGGAAAGCTTGGAACTTCTTTGCAAGTTGGCCTTAAAGTGAATACGGTTGGGGATCTGTTGCAGTTTTCAGAGCAAAAGCTTCAAGAACATTATGGGGTCAATACTGGTTTTGTCCCCTATTATATGCTATAGATCTCACCCTATTACATATTACTCTTATTCCATTCCTGTTATACGTCATCAGCATAATACTGTTCAAGTTCGGAAAATATTGCTAGATTGTCATGGTGTTTCATGGGATTATGATGCATAACATTGTTATAAAGATTCATCATACATCATGACTGAGCTGTTGTGCAATTTGAGGACACGAGTCTGCATTGTGCAGTATTTTCAAGATGTAATTTGATTACGTAAAAAACTCATGGATTTTGGGTTTTTT
The DNA here is from genome assembly GCA_030278955.1 of Hygrophila difformis. Classification (NCBI taxonomy): domain Eukaryota; kingdom Viridiplantae; phylum Streptophyta; class Magnoliopsida; order Lamiales; family Acanthaceae; genus Hygrophila; species Hygrophila difformis. Next base: position 22,640,137 of record JAOANR010000014.1, read on the forward strand.
GGAATGATCCATGCAGTACTTGGTTATGGAATTTTGGGTATTTTGGAATGATCCAGGCTCTTAAAATTGTTCATATCTTTAAATGTGAATAAGTAAAAATTATATAAAATATATATTCTAAAACTACACGATTAGACGATTCTAACAAGACCGGACTTGACTATATTTTTCATTTATCTAATTGGGATAACATTAGGTCAAACTTGATCAATGAACAGTGTCAAAAGTCAAAATGTGAGACAATGAGTGGGACGAAGGGAGTATTATATTTTTAATAATACAAGTATTAAATTTTATTTTGATTTTTAATATATTTTAATATCAATTTCTGATTTTATTTTTATCGATTATATTTTAACTTAAAAAATTTAAAATAAGAAAAAACTATATAATTTAATGAAATAGAGTTTATTGCTGGAGATGGCCTAACTAACATACTATATTCTACACTTTTTAAAAATTTCACCTTAGATGTCAGCTTGCAGAGTTGCTTTCTCATTGAAGATGAACAGCGTTTGTTTCTTGTAGCAGACATGCTATTTATGCCGTGTAGCAGGCGTGCTATTTATGCTTGAGGTTAACTGCTTTATTTGTTAGAATTTTAGGCTGTGAAAGATACCATATGGTTGTTTGAGCAAGAGCAAGCACTTGGTTTCAGCAGTGTTTCAACAAACAGTCGAATGACAGTTATCAAGCTGAAGTCAGGTGGCCTATTTGTTCACGCACCTATTGCTCCAACCAATGAGTGCATCCAGGTGATCAATGATAATATTTACTGTCAGCTCTTTTACACATTATTCATCTATCTCCTTAGTTTGTGTATTTCAACTTCTTTGTGCATCTATCTGTTAGTTCCCATATCCCTGTTCTTCATGGCTTTATCTCTAATTGGGATGGGACTTGTAATGAAGGTTTATTTGGAGGTACCGAATGGCAGAAAACTGGCCGAGTCTCTTCAAGATAAGGTAAGTGGGGACAGCTTCATAAAATCCTTCTTTAGTTTTAGATTTAAAATACAAAAAGAATGCGATTGAGGCATGGTCTTAGGTAGAAAGTTTTTAACTGTCTCCAACTTCTTTGCAGGGTATTCCTTACGTGATATATTGGAAAAGCTCATTTCATGTTATGCAGCAAGTCATTTTCGTCTTGCATTGTTTTCTGCAGTGCAGAGGTAATACATTGAATCTTTTATTGATTCTGGTTTAATTTGATGATAAATGATAAATCATATGGGCTACCAATTTGTTTGCAAGTTTGAAGGTTTTAACCTCTATAGTTTATTTTAAGATGTATTGGTTGTGTTGAGTCGGGTCTCTCTACCAAGCAAGAAAATAAAGTCACATTGATTTACAGTTACTCTATCTCGATTTCTGCTGATTTTCATGAATGGCATTACCGATTCACTAGAACTTATCCATTATAGATTTTAAGGCAAAGTGTTTGATAATAAAAAAGGCATTTGATCTTCCTCCTTCCCTTTCTCTCAGTGTGTCACTGTTTGTTCTTATAGTATGATGTAAATGCACTTTCTGCATTTAAACATTTTATATATGGATTATTTGGATACGTGACACTATTTCTTAATGCCATCAGTAGAGTGAGGCTCAGAAATTTTAACTAGGGTGAATGAGCATGCTTCATTTTTTATGTTCTGTCTGTTTTTTATTTTTTATTTTTAATTTTATGATATATATATATATATATATATATATATATATTTTCCTTTTTCATATTTATGAGGAACGGCATGCTTGTGAGCCTAAAAATCTTCGTTTCTGACTTTCTGCAGCTCCTCATGCCATACGTCCGATGCCTTTCAACTTGCAAATGCATCCTTTAGGCTTCATTGTCTACGAAATGGTCGCGTACTCCCGGGATACAGCCAAAAGGCTGATGATGAGTTGGGCCCAGATCTCCTCGGGGATTCTCCGAAGATCAGTGTAGAGATTCCTGAGATGGAACCTGTGGATGATGAAGAAAGTTCCTCTGGTTCCCTTCCTGCTATAAAAATATATGATGATGATGTGAACATGAGATTTCTCATCTGTGGAGTGGCAGACTCTTTGGTAATTAGCATATATTTTATTTTAGATGAGATGCCTCTCGGTTCTCTTATCATTGAAGATCATACCATATTCTGCCTTATGCTTTCCATCCGTTTCAGGATTCTTGTTAATTGGATTCTTTGGAGGATGGCCTGAATGCTCTCCTCAGTATTGAAGTAAGTGTCACATATTCCTCTCTTTTACCTAGATTAGTACAATTAGTTAGAAAATTGATTTATTCATGTAAATTCTGTCCATGTTATGCAATTTTGTTTGTTCCATTTCAACCTGTTTGCAGACTGATTTTTGTCATCTTTTGTATTTGTCCTTCTGCAATGATTCAGATGCGAGGGAGCAAACTTCATAACCGAGTGAGGTATGTGTCAGCCTCATGGTGATATTTTATCAGAAACAGATAAAATAGTCTGTCTTCAAGAATTGACACTAAATCAGTGTAACATAATTCGCTGAAGACACCATCGAATTGCGAATCAATTCGTTCGAACCCAATCGGGGTTCGCTAGCGAACTGAATCGCCTGAAATCACGATTCAAAACGGTAAAATGAGCGAACTAAAAACAAACACAGATATGGCAGCTACCATAGAGAAGGGAGCGGCGGAACATGCGCGACGGGGGAAAAATCGGTCGCTGAAGCAAGCAGGGCAGCGGGGACAGGTGCGATGGGGGAAGAGAGGGAGAAGTGGGTCGCGAAATCACACGGCGCAGCTAGGAACAGACGCAATGGGAAGAGAGGGAGAGGAGCAGAAATCAGGAGGAGGGCAGCGGGAAGAGAGGGAGATGGGGAAGATGAACAGTAGCTAGCCTCCCTAGACATTTATTATCCGGTCTACAAACATTTAATACTACTAACATTTATTATCCCATCTATTCATATCTCTTTTGTCTGCATTCATTGTATTTAGCTTCCCAGTAGACATTAAGTTTTTTATTTCTTCTTTTTTTCCTTTTTTCTTTCTTATTTAATTCTTTATTTCTTCTTTCTTTCTTTTTTCTTTCATTTTCCCTATTCTATTCTTGTTTACGCAATGTCTAGGGTGAAATAATAAATATTTATGAATCTAAGCATCGAATTATAATTAAAAAAGCGAATTGAAGAAGTATACCCCTAGCGAATTAAAATTTTTCTAACTAGCGAATTGCGAATCGAATTTCGTCCCTCGTACCAAAGCGGATTCCGAATTATGTGACACTGCACTAAATCATTATTCATTTATCAATCTTCATTAGGAATGTTTGTGCTCCTTCAATGGTGGTTATAAATCCATTGATAATCCAAGTTATTTATACATATGTATTCTTGTGGACCAATCATGTCACTTTTTCTTTTTTTTAAAAAAAAATTTATTTATGATTATTATTATATGAGATCTTAAAAGTTCTTTTCTTTCTTTTTTCTCCCCCAGCGCACTTCCCCCACCCCTTCAAGCTGGCACATTTTCTCGTGGTGTTGTGACAATGAGGTGTGATTTGTCAACAAGCAGCTCAACCCATATTTCTCTATTGGTTTCAGGAAGTGCTCAAACATGTTTTGATGATCAGGTAGAGTACTCTAATTGCTTTCATCTATGGTGTTTCTTTTGATTTTGATTTTGATTTTTTTCTTTTAAATTTTTATTTTTTTTTTCATTTTTTTTTTCTCTGAACATACATACATGGCACCGGATCTCATTTCTCAGCTATTGGAAAATCATATAAAGAGTGAAATCATTGATAAGAGTCCACTGATTCATTCATTGCAAAATGCTAAGGAGAACAAACCTCCCGCATCTGAACCTCGAAGATCAGTCTCTGTGGCTTGTGGAGCTGCAGTATTTGAAGTCCACATGAAAGTTCCACAATGGGCTTCACAGGTGATATAAAGCATTCATTGGCCCTTTTTATTACATTTACTTTGAAACTTTTCGATTCTTATTATGTGTACTCATTACTTGGTAATACCACTGCCTCACTATATACAGGCTATTTACTTTTGCAATGTGACTTGTTGCGTCAAGTTCTTCTTGATTGCTATGTTAGGATTTCTTTAATGTTACTGTTTTAAGTTGCTGCATATATATACCATATTTGATAATACAGGGATGGGGCTTGGGCGTAGTTTGAAGGATCCAGGCTGATAGCACACCTGTTACTTTATACATTTGAGCCAAGCTGTCTTGAACTGGCTTAGTTGTATTGTAGTTATGTATAAAGATTGTATGGGATGGCATGGCTTGATCTTTTCTTGTTTATAACTTCAGGTCTTGAGGCAACTAGCACCTGATGTTTCATACCTTAGTTTTGTTGCACTTGGTATTGCCGGTATCCAGGGATTAGCTGTTGCGGCATTTGAGAAAGAAGATGCCGAAAGGCTTCTCTTTTTCTGTGCAAGCCAAGCAAAGAAAGATGATTTCAATACTATTTTCCAAAAATTTTCAAAAATTGTATCGACAATCAAACATGTTAGGGTCTCTTTATTGTCAGTACGATCATATAATGCTCAATTTGCTTATCTTTCTTCTTATGCAACCATCAATAGTATGATTTTGGCCCACTGTTTGTTACAGTTTTAAACCGCGAAATGGAATGTGCTGTTTAATAGAGTATCTTTCTTCTTTCCTTGATGCAGCTTATAAAAGAATTAGGTTATCCTGTGGAGTATATAGTCCTTCCTACATTTGCATACGAGCATAAGATATTTGTTGGCCCCTTTTCAAGCCCTAAAGCTCAAGTTTGGGTGGCTCCTAGGCAATGGAGCTGGCCTCTCAACTTGCCCCTAGAATTTTTCGGGATTTTTCTTGCCAAAAGATTGAGAGATGAAGACTCGTCTTCCCCATGGGCTGATGATATTGAACATAAATTTTTGAGCTGTCCCGAAGTTGGTGGTGCTCCTACACTATTTTTCTGAAGTTAGCTCGCTTAAAAAAACCTATTGTTTTATACTGTTCCATTATTCAGGAATCGGGCCATATGTTGAAGTGGCACTCTATCATAAGCGCACAAGGACACTGCTGGTGACAGACGCTGTAATCTACGTTCCTAGACAGCCACCTGAATGCATAAGCAAAGATTCATTACTAGCATCTGCTGAGAATGGGTTGGCTGTCAAACTTCTTAGTAAAGGGAAAGAAGTCCCTGAGGAACCTGTTGTAGACAACAAGATTAATAGACAAAAGAGTATAATATCTTGATCGAATATATTAATTTCAACTTGCCTTTAAAGTGGTGTTATTATATGATTCCTTCTTCAATACAGGATGGGAGAGAGTGGTTCTCCAGATCTTATTTCTCGGCCCCTCAAATCTTCTGGAGCCCAATGCATCATTTTCTCAAATGTCACGAAAGCTCATTGTCTCACCCATCGTGAAGACTCTCTTCTTCAACAAAGTTCCTGAAAAGGTTACTTGGTGAATGCTTTTAGTTGAATTCTATTTATGCAGTAAAAAGGCATATTGCGGATTACCCTTCGACTTCCATATGCTTCCTTAAAAATTATCCTGAAAAAAGGCTGAAGAGAAGTACTTTCCAACACTGAGTGCTTTTGATTCATACTTTGACGCAGTCCTCGTTTCTTTGGACTCACTCAGGTCAGCGACTGGATAGATAGAATCGTGCAGGACTGGAAGTTCAATCGAATAATCCCTGCTCACTTTGCTGCCCTAATTAACGCAAGCAGATCCGACTTCTTGGCAGCATTCGCCTTTCTCGATGATCTTTTGGGCGAACGTTATGTCACATGCCCTTCCTTATCCCTTCTTTTCACCTCACTTCTGGGAAAGGCCGCCAGTTACTTCCCTCCTGATGACATGAGAACTCTGTCATCTCTCGATGATTTCCTGGTATCGGTAGGAGCAGTGAAGAAGACCGTCTCAAGCCGGAAAAAATGATAAAAGCTGCTACAAATCCCAGGTAAGCCATGTAAATATATGAATATATCAATCATACACTTATACCCCAGTTTTCCTCTATATATATCAATAACATGCTCCATTATACACAGACTATTCCTCTTGCCTTCTGGCAACATCACCGTTTATATTCAAAGGAGCGAGTGTACATCAGGTTTGGCAACGCTGTCACATCCTACGCAGTACAACTAAAATATACTCACGAGCCACGCCCAGGATATAGCGTCTCCATAAAGCTCTGTACGGGTTGGCCAGGTTTCTTTCACCACTGTAGGATGTTGATGAAGGAACGTTGGAAGTTGACAATAGTTTCCAACATGTACGGACCTCAACATACTGATTTCCTCTTCCAAGCAGGTCTGGTCGAATGAAATTATTAAACAATTCAGCTTCTCAATGAATCCACACATTGGATCACCTGCCGCATTCATGTTCCTGATTATCTATTTACCTTGTTATTGCTCGTGTTGTTCTGTTCAAAGTTGATCATGTTAAATTTCTTATTGTATAACTTTTGACATTTCTCCAACTCCTTGTGCCACTTCTACATATTCCTGCTACGCTAATTTGTCCTTCCGTGCATTAGTTTTGACTATAACAAATGTGCTCTCTGCTTTTTTTTTCCCTGTTATCATAGACACGCCGCTCTCCTATTTACTTAAACGGTTTAGTTTGAATGAGCGATCATATCTTTTCCTTCTTGCCTTCATAAAATTCCAGTTTCGCTTCTTAACCAATACTACTTGTTTTTTTGATTATCCTCTTGTCTTTGTACACTTATATACCCATCTTCAAATCCATGCCTTACAGGAGTGTCGTCCTCTTAATTATAAATAACAATCCATTCATACAACTAAATTATATATATATATATATATATATATATATAATTGAAGACGAATCATTTATTTGAAATTGGATCATTATTACTCTATCCGTACAGAAATCTCATCATCTTAATTAGGAATACGAATCCATACATACATAGTACATATAAATAGCATAAATCAATAAAAAAAAAAAGTCACATTTTTAGAGACACAATTGTTTAATTTACCAAACCAAAGCCAACAAATATGAAATTAACTACCTTGGCCTATTTGTCTGTCCGTCCAACCCCGTGCACATGCTTTATCAAATCGATGGTTTATCTTTAACTCACTTTTATTCATTTACACATATTTCTTCTTTTTCCATGGGCAATTGTTCACAGTAAATATGTCACTTGGCTAGTATTATATTATGTATATAGGTCCTTGAATGAAAATAAAGGATCATATTTCAGCGACGCCAAGTTGGGGTTTAAGCGATCTCATCTGCTCACATTGTTCGCTTTTACATTTTCTTCTCTTGAATCATTTTATCTGGTTTTGCACAATCTCAGTTTGACTAGGAGCTATGGGCGAAAGAGTTCACACTCAGGTTGGTTGTGTTCTTAATGTTGTTTGTTTCTTCAATGATATTTTGAATGCAAGCCCCAGTGATTCGATACAGCTTTTTATTCATGACACTTGTTTTAATTGTTTGCTTATGTTCAATCGTTGCACGATTAGGATTGATCCTATTTTAGCTCTTATTAATCAATGGAACGTTAACGAAGAATGTTTTATTGTCAATAAGAAATAGAAGTGGCGGTTTACAGCCGAGGTTGTGCATAAATTGTATGGGTTGCCCTGGAGAGTTGATAAAATGCATATTGATTTGAAGTCGAATGAAATAGGGTATGATTATGCTGAGGAATTTAGCACTTATACGCTCTATGATAAAGATAATGAAGTATCAGGTCGTTGAATAAAAGATTTACTTAACGATGAAAATATTCCAGTGGAAGACTATTGGAGATTGTATGTGTTGTTTGCCATTTATAAGGTTTTCACTCCAAACTCAGGGAGGCATGTGAATAGAAAGTATATTCATTTCCTTAAAACTCCTGTCAAAGCAGCAATGTACAATTGGTGTCGCCATATGAGAACATTTTTGATTAAGTCGTTAATCAGAAATGATGTTCTGATATGGCTCCTTAATCAGAAATGTTCTGATATGGCGACACCAATTGTACATTGATGCTTTGACAGGAGTCTCAAGGAAATTTATATACTTTCTATTCAAATGTCTCTCTGAGTTTGGAGTGAAAATCTTATAAATGGAAAACAACACATACAATCTCCAATAGTCTTCCATTGGGATATTTTCATCGTGAAGTAAATATTTTATTCGACGACCTGATACTTTATTATCTTTATCATAGAGCGTATAAGTTTTGCTAAATTCCTCAGCATAATCATACCCTATCTCATTCGACTTCAAATTAATGTGCATTTTATCAACTCCCCAGGGCAACCCATACACTGTATGCACATCCTCGTCTGTAAACTGCCCCTTATGTTTCTTATTGACTATAAAGCATTCTTCCTTAACGTTCCATTGATTAATAAGAGCTAAAATCGGATCAATCCTAATCGTGCAACGATTGAACATAAGCAAACACTTAAAACAAGTGTAATGAATAAAAAGTTGTATTGGATCATTAGGGCTTGCATTCAAATATCATTGAAGAAACAAACGGCATTAGGAACACAACCAACCTGAGTGTGAACTCTTTCGCCCATAGCTCCTAGTCAAACTGAGATTGCAGAAAACCAGAGAAAATGATTCCAAAAGAAGAAAATGTGAAGAGCGAACAATGTGAGAAGATGAGATCGCTTAAACCCCTACTCGCCGTCGCTGAAATATGATCTCTTATTTTCATTCAACTAGACTTATATATTAATATGATATTATAATACACAAATACGGAGTATATATTTAAACCTAAACCAGAGAATTATATACAGTATTTTAAAAGTGCAATCCAACATATACTTGGAAACTCGTTTCAAACTTCATTCAAAAGCAATATCGCTGAGATACGCATAATAGGTCGGTTACACAAGCAATACACGTGACTGAAAACATAAAACAGTCGCTGAGAAACGAACAGAAAGTCGCTGGCACACTAAACCCTATAATATATTTAAATATATAAATTTATATCAATAAATATAAATCAAAGCATAGAAAATTATATAGTGTTTCAAAAGTGCAATCCAACATATACTTGAAAACTTGTTTCGAACTCCATTCTAAGTCGCTGAGATAGGCACAGTAGTTCGGTTACACAAGCAATACACGTCGCTGAAAATTAATACAGTGTTTTAAAGTGCAATCCAACATATACTTGAAAACTCATTTCAAACTTCATTCTAAGTTGCTATGATTCAAAACCTATATTGTTGAGATAGGCACAGTAGTTCGGTTGCGAAGTGGTTCATATGCTGGAAGCAATTTCTCCAGCATATTATTAAATTAGTGGTGTAGATGATATGAGGATAGTAATATATAATTTGCTTTATTTTTATTACTTTAATTTTTACTTTGAATATGTATAACTTCAGAAGTGCATCGTATTCCGCATTCCTTTTACAACTTTTCCAGTCGTAATGATTATTATTTACATAGAATACATTCTTCTTGAGGATAGAATCATCAGACATAATTATAAACCAATGAAACAGAATACATGAAATATTGATATAGAATGTAACCTTTTTCGAGAGAGAATGTCATTGAACAAAACATTTAGTAAAATAAAACCTTAGACAGAATGTTATATAACTAAAAACATAATGTCATATACCTTAAGACATAAACTTAAAACAGAATATTACCTTAAGACAGAATGCCCTGGAATAAAAAAGGAATGTCATATACCTTAAAGACAGAATGTTATACAACTTAAAACAGAATGTCAAATACCTTAAGACAAAATGTTATATATCTTAAAATAGAATGTCATATATCTTAAGACAGAATGTCGTACAATTGAAAATAGAATGTCATATACTTTAAAGACAGAATGTCATACAATTTTGAATAGAATGTCATACAATTTAAAACAGAATATCATATACCTTACGAGTTTTTATGATGTGGCTTAAAGTATATGACATTCTGTCTTATAAGCCATACTATTTTAAAGAGAATGTTAGGTATGATTTAAAGTCTATGACATTGTAAACAATTTGGAGTGTTAGTTTAAGCCATGACAGAATGTCATATACCTTAAGAGATAATCAGATAATCAATTTTTATAATATTCTGTCTTTATAAGCCATATTATTTGGAGTGTTATCAATTCATGTTTCTCACTATATGCCTAAAATATTCGATAAAATGTCTTTATGAGTTTTATGATGTAAATTCCCTTTTGATTTGAATTCGACTCTAAATGAAATTGCATACAGGGAACATGCATAAAGTTTAATCTGCAGCTCTCATTTTAATTCTTTGCAGAGAGTTCTTATCAACCCTATTTGAGAAAGCTGGGTTCGACACCGTGGACATGAGCAATAAACCAATATCTCCCTTCTGCTAATTCGTATTACCAATATCTCTTTTCTTACGAGCATGCCTAATAAACCATGTTTCATACAGATACCGTGAAAAATATTTGATGCTTGGAATCAACAATTCAATAAGTAAAAACAATGTTGGTGGATTTTCAGCAAATGCTAGATGAAAACCTGTGTAGCTCGGACTCTTCAAAAAGGGTGGAGTACCCGTGTCCTCCGGACACGACATCGACACTGGTACTTTTGTGGGATACGGCACAATTAGCTAGTCCTTTTGGAGCACAATAAAAAGTGGCAAGTGTTCGCCACATATCCCTGCACCCGTGTCGGACACCCGTACCCGAGTCCGAGCAATATAGATGAAAACGATGTATTGGTACATTCATTTAGAGTTATTGATATTGTAAGTACATTTATTTACCACACACTTTTGTTTGCTTCATGTACAGATCCCAATTTTGCATCTTGAATCCAAACTTGAAGCATTTGTTTAGTTATTTTTAATGTCTTGGAATCAAGGTATTGGCCAAACAATGGGTTTGGGAATCATTTGGCCCCCAAATCCCAGCCTCTTATTCCAAAATCCCCCTTAGTGATATACTTGTGATAGTGCTAACTGTTATTATCTCTTTGTGTCCTTTTTCCACTTTTAGGTTTGGTTTATGGGAAAATAACTAATATCAATAGGTTCACTGACAATGAGGGATATACTCAATATGCTTGACTGTAACTTGACTCCAGAGAATGGGAATCATTCTGATCAGTTTTATTTTCAAAGATCAGTGTAAGTTTCTTTTTAGAATCCATTGCTTTGACAATGTGAGCAAGTATTGAAATTTAAGTTAAAGGAAAATTGTCTGTTTATTGGCAAACTCACTATATGACTAAAGTACATAATAAAATCTAATTTAAAGTTTCTGTTTGAGATTTTTATAACCTCTAAAGATTTGGAAGTTTATAAAAAAAATTAATAAAAAAATTGTATACCTGCTTTGTATTTCACCATTTCTTTGTGTCCTATTCTTGCATTAAACCTAATGAAGAATGCATGGTTTCGCTTCCATTGTAATAATCTGTCAGTGGATAACCCCCTATTGAAATGCTACATTCTTTTTAGAATCCATTGCATTGACCATGTGAGCAAGTATTGACATTTAAGTTAAACGAAAATTGTCTGTTTTATTGCTGCATCCCTATGTGTGACAAACTCACATATGACTAAGGTACATAATAAAATCTAATTTAAAGTTTCTGTTTTACTTTGAGATTTTTATAACATCTAGAGATTTGGAAATTTATAAAAAAAATAATAAAAAAATTGTATACCTACTTTGTATTTAACCATTTCTCTGTGTCCTCTTCTTGCATTAAACCTAATGAAAAATGCATGGTTAGTGGATAACCCCCTATTGAAATGCTACATTATTAATGGGCATTTTGAGGGCTTCAAATAATTCCAAATTACCCATATTCCTTTCCGTTGCCAATTTCAAGATTGCTGAACTTCCTTCAATGCTAGCCTATGATGCTTGAGGGCGATTTTAAAAAAGGATTGAGTGGTTAATCTTACAAAGGCAATTTCTTGAAAACCAGCTCCATTCTTATTTCATTTTCCCATTGACTTCATTTTCACTCATCTTTTGACCCAATTACAGACCGGCAAATCTCATTGTGATGTTTGTAATCTTCTGATAGGAAAGCAGTGAGATATACCTACTTCTATGCATCGTTTTTTGCTAACGTTCAATAATCAACACAGTGCTTAATACTGCACCCTTTCTGTATTTTTTGTTAGATTGGCTAATTTCTATGCCTATATGTTAATCCTTTGGTTCTATTGTCGCATTTCAGGTTTTAATGCTTGGAATCACTCAAAATGCTTCACATGATGACATTCACCATTTCCTTTCTGGTTGCCAGTATGATGCATCTAACATTCAGTCGATTTCCAGGTTAGTACACACTAATCTGGAACACACTAATCAATTAAAGAACACTGTCAGTAAGTAGTTGATACTTGGATTTGGGTTATTTCCGATTCTTTTAAGATTTCGATTGCTTATTCATTTGGACACGATTCATGTGTATGTTCTAAATATATGATTTTGATTAAATAAACGTGCCTTTTGTGATATCTAAACATATAAAGATTGATTGCTATAGTTCTCTGTAACGATTGGCGGTGTGATATTTCACTTATGAGAGTCTGCATTTGAGTATTGTGATCTAAAATAAGCTGGAAGCCAGTTCTAATCATCCAGGGATGATCCAGGACATCCTTTCAGTCATGCCTCGGTAAGAAAAACTTCGAAAAAAGGATCAATGGCCCGCTGAATTTGGGTATTCTATAATACTTTTTCCACCTAAAACCTTGGGAATTTTTTCTGGTAGATTAAATTTTCAATTTCTTTTCTCAGATTCATGAAATAAATGAAAAGAAAGTAGGATACTCCACCGAATATTTGTTAGCAAAATTCTGTGGGAGAAAACACTATATAACCATCCGAGGTATGCGAAACATCATTCAAGTTCAGTTTCATCTCAATACATCCTCTATTTCTTGATAAATCACAATGTTCACCTTTTTCTTAATTTTTCAGGCATCTCTTTACAAGATGAGCAAATGTATGTAATTCTAATGGTGATCTAAAAAAGGGAAGATCACTTCTCATCATTCTGTTATTGGACAACCTTTGGGTCATGCCTCAATGAAAAAGCTGTTAGCTCACACCTCATCATTAAGGATTCCTACAACTCATACAAAATTGTAAGTTTTCAATTCAATAAGAAAAACTTCGAGAAAAGGATCAATTCTATTTTGTTACTGCAGAAGAAATTGTCGACAATTACATATTTTACACATTAGGAATCAAAGTTTGGAAAGGCTCCTAAACCATAATGAGATCAAATATTGGTGTAGGACACAAGGTCTCTCGTACTCCAGACTTGGGTAAGTCGTTTATAGATTTTCATTTAAGTTTTCGAACCCGAAACTCGATCTAACATTGGATTGATTCTTCCGAGTTGAAATCATGGCCAAAGTTGGAAGCTTGGCGTTGAGGAGATCCGTTCGTAGTGGATTTGGGACGAGCCAAGCGACCCGAGGATGACCAAACACTTTACCACTGTAAGTTAATACTTACTTGGTTTTGGGTGACTTAAAATGCAACCAAACATATGGATTTAATAACTCTAAAATCTGTCAACACGAAAAACCCTCGGCGCAACAATTTTGTGGGAATTTTTCAAACCCTTAAAACTGCTCAAACGGAAAAACTTAAAACATGAAAAACGTTCCTAAGACATATATCTAGTTCGTGTAACATTTGCATAATTTTTCATTGTGTTTTGATACCCGAAAACGGCTGAGAACCAACCTTCCTTGAGATTCGAACTTGAAACTGTGATAGATTTGAAATCGGACCAAAACCCCTATTTCGAGAGTTCAAACCGAAAAACTCAAAACTAGACTTTTAATCCCAACACATTAATCTAGGTTGTGTAAAACTTTCAGACATTTTCGTCGATGTTTGCTATTTTAAATTGCATCGAACATGAACTGTTTTGACAAAACATTTTCGAAATCTGCCTGTGAATATGTCCGAACTTGATGAACCTGTTTCTATATTTTCTAGTCCGATTTGATCTTTGCAATATAAATGAAAGTTGTAGATAATCATGTCTAGTATGTGCATATAAAATTTCAGAATTTTTGGAGTCCATTTGTTATGTTAAAATGTCGAATCTTTGAACTGTGCCAAACCTGAATCCGGACAGAACACTGCTTGCGAAACAAACTCGATTTTTGACATGTTTCCTCAACTTATTTCGAAAAAGTTAAAACACGAAAGTTGTTCGTTGGGATGTTTTTTATATGCTGTGAAAATTTCAGATTTTTACGACTTAAAATGAATTTTTAAATTAAAAAGGCGTAAACTGTGACGCCAAACGACTTTTAAATCGAGAGATTTTGAAATTTCAAAACAAACGGCCGAAGGCTTGAAATACGATACATCTATACTTTTGAAAAATCCCGTTATACTAAATCGAAATGTTATTGAGATACTTTGGTGGAGGGCGAGTGCCCTGCAGGGTGCCCCTCTAGCCTTCTTGGTGTGCCTATAATGGACGTTAGATACTTGCATGAAAAACTTGTAAAATTTTGCAAAACTTGTCCTTACCTTGCGGATTCGATTCCCCAAGGCGTTTGTTTTCCTGCGGGTTCGATTCCCCAGGATGTGTGTTGATTCCTACGGGTTCAATTCCCTAGGATGTATTTGAGTTCTTGCGGGTTCGATTCCCCAAGGGCGATCGTTTGTTTACCTGCGGGTTCGATTCCCCAGGATGTGTGTTGATTCCTACGGGTTCAATTCCCTAGGATGTATTTGAGTTCTTGCGGGTTCGATTCCCCAAGGGCGATCGTTTGTTTACCTGCGGGTTCGATTCCCCAGGATGTGTGTTGATTCCTACGGGTTCAATTCCCTAGGATGTATTTGAGTTCTTGCGGGTTCGATTCCCCAAGGGCGATCGTTTGTTTACCTGCGGGTTCGATTCCCCAGGATGTGTGTTGATTCCTATGGGTTGAATTCCCTAGGATGTACTTGAGTTCTTGCGGGTTCGATTCCCCAAGGGCGATCGTTTGTTTTCCTGCGGGTTCGATTCCCCAGGACGTGTGTTAATTCCTACGGGTTCATTTCCCTAGGAAGCGTTTAAATTCTTGCGGGTTTGTTTCCCCAAGATCAAATCATATAAAATCATATCGAACAAAAGTGAAAGAATGGAAATCCTGAAATACTTAATCGTGAAGTAACGGGAAAATTTTTAAGACGTGAATGTTTTCCTTATTTAAGTTATACCTTTAAATTATGCCTTGCAATTAATTTACCATGTAATTTGAACTATGATCACGTGAAATCCTTGTGTTAAATCATGCCATTTATTTATTAGAGGATGATTAACTCAAATTGTGAATTACCTACAAGCATGTTCTATCAAATTTAAATAAAGGCTTTGAAACCCCTTGATCATATTAGGTGTTAACTTACTCAGCGCGTTTTTGCTGACCAAACCATATTTCCCCTTTTTTCTTTCAGAGTATGAGGATTATGCATCATCATATGCATACCTGGGAACATTCGGGAAAAACTCTATTTTAAATTCCGGCATTTAATTACAACTTGCATGAACGGGCCTGTTTAACCCGTGTTTTGGCCATGTTGGCCCAGTATTTAAATTTCCGCTGCATTACAATTATATATATGTAAATATTACATTCCGCTGCAACTTTGATATTATTATTTTTAAATTATATTACAATGGGTTGTTTGAATGATTTAAATTATGAAAAACCATAGCCTTGCATCTCTTTAGCAAGCTCGGAGAAACCGTGTCTTGCTAGGGAGGTGTGGCGGTGACATCCCGACCTGGGTTATCAAATCCGGGGTGTTACAGTCGCGGACCGTGGGTCCGCGACAGGGGTTCCGCGACAGAGCCCTTCCAGAATAAAAGTGTAAGCATTTGGGTCCTCTGTCGCTAATCAAGGAGTGTGTCGCGCGACCGGGGTTTCGCGACAGAGGAGTTTTAAAATTTTATAAAATTTTGGCAGCATAACGCCTAATATTGCATTGCGGGGAGTGCGTTGTGGGATCACAACGGGAAAATTATGTTGCAACCCGTGGGGTTACAACATAATGCAATACAATATAGGAAATGCAATTTTTAAATAAATATGCACAAACACTTTTAATATCATCCCTAGTTAGATCTAATGCACTAGAAGTGAAAATAAAATAAAATAAATAAAAGTACTACCTAAAAACTAAAGAGAACAAGACAGAATAATAATAGAAAAAAAAAAACAAGAGCCTAACCTACATTAAAGGCAAACAAAGGAGAGCAGAATAATAAAAAATCAAGCCTAATACTAGTAGCAAAAAGTAACTACTAACTATGCTAACAAATAAATAAAAATAAAAACTACACTAAATCTAACAAGGGATAATGATCAAGTGTTTATGCATTTATTAAGTCTAAATAAAGCATTAAACCTAACTAAAAATAATAAAAATGGTGAAGTGACCAAAAATGCAAAAATAAAGCAATAAATATCATGGAAATGATCCATAACAATTTTTGTGGAACATTTTCTCATATAACTTCAAAAACCAAAAATGGTTTGAACACACCCATTGATTAAGTGTTTTCAACCCAAAAATACAAAAATATAAACTGGAAAAATAAAAAGTGAACACTAGCTACACTAATTTATTACAAAACATAAATTAAAAGTAAGCTAAAGTCTATTACTACATTGCATAAAATAAACTAAACTAAACTATCTATTCTAATAAATTCTTGGAGAGCACAGTGGTGCCTCCAAGAACAGTAAAATAAACTAGAGTGTAGCTAGGTTACTGTTCAAAGGGGTGGGAAGATATATTTATAGAGAGTGGAAAAATAAGCCCTAGGCCCATTCAAGGCCCATCCAGTCGTTAAACAAATATGCCTATCGCGGAACAAAATCTGGTTCAGGACACACTTTTTAGCTCCAGGATGACGCGCAGGAGGGGGCGGGACTTGGAGTCCAGGGGGAAAAGGACGAAATTTCTGACACTGCAGGAGCTGAGGTCCCGGGTCTTTCCAAGCCTTTTGAGTGGGAAATTAAAAATTGGATTGCACATGGAATGGCACGTGACCTTGTCTACGCTGCTTTAATTCTCTGTCGCGGAACTCACTTGTGGCGCGATACCCGTGTCGCGGGATTGTGCCTCGCAACAGGGGTCTGTCTTGATACTCAATTTTATCTGTCTTTAAATATCCAGTCCTTAAGCTATTTTTCCTGTCCCTAGAGGAGCTGTCGCTAGCCATGGCCTCGCGACAGGGATTTGTGTCTTGAGCCCCTCTCACAGTCCCTAAGCAATTTTTCTGTCCCTAGACTCCGTGTTGCTAAACATGGCCTCGCGACAGGGATTTTCTCTAGCGCCACCGGGGTCCCGAGGTCCGGATAAATTTTAACTCTTTCCATTTACTCTCTCTCTTTATTTTCTTTCTCCTTCCTCTCTCATTCCATTTTCTTTCTCTTTCCCTCTTCTTCTCGCCATTTTCTTTCTCTTTCGTTTCTATTTCCAGTTTTCATTTTCTTCTTGTTTTCTTCTTTCTCCCATTTTTTCTTGTTCTTTTCTCTTTCCAGTTTTCTGAAATTGAGGATGAGGTTGGAGCATTGGTGGCCGGCGGCGGATTTGGAGAGGCGACGGCGGCGTGCGGCGCTGGTGGTGGACGGAGCTCTGGACTGGAAAATGGAGGGGATGGCGAGGTGGAGAAGATGATGATGGTGGAGCTGCGGTGCCAGAGGTGGTGGTGCGCGTCCGATTGGCGTCGCCGGAGATGGGCGCTGGAATCTCGACGGAGCCTCGGGGGGTGATGGAATTTGTGGCGGCGGCTATGGCGGCTGCTGCTGTCGGATTTGGGGGTGATGGTGGCGAGACAGAGGCGGGAGTGATGGGATGAGAAAGGTGGTCGGAGCGGCGGCAGTTGGACGATAATGGTGGTGGCGACAATGGAGTTGGTGTCGCCGGAGTGTGTTGGAATGGTGGCGGAAGCAGGGGTTTTGGGGGTTGAAAAATGGAGGAGGGTTGAGGGAGTAGGTGGCGGAGGGACGGCCGTCGGCCGGCGGCGGCGGCGCAGGGCGGCGGCGGCGGCAGTATGTGGCTTAGGGTTAGGGTTAGGTTTTGGTAGGGTTGGGCTTGGGGTTGGATTGGGCTAGGGTGAGTGGTATTGGGCCAATGTTGGTGGGCTTAGGGGTTTTTGGACTGAATAAATTGGATTGGACATGCAACTCTTGTGCCTGCAATTAATTAAAGGGGTTATTAGAGTCAAGGACCCATCTTATATAGTTTGAATTTATAAAAGACCCTTCTCCACAGAATTGTGTATAAGGCCCTCCCTAATGTTTTGACTCTCTGATTAGGCCTCGGCAATTTGCCTAATCCAATTAAAAACTAAACCTAG
Source organism: Hygrophila difformis (assembly GCA_030278955.1). Lineage (NCBI taxonomy): Eukaryota > Viridiplantae > Streptophyta > Magnoliopsida > Lamiales > Acanthaceae > Hygrophila > Hygrophila difformis. The sequence continues at coordinate 22,658,487 of JAOANR010000014.1, forward strand.
CGGATTAATTCAAAAGATGTAGAAGAGAAACGAGAGAAAGCGAGAAAGAAGAAGAGGAAGAACACAGGAGAAAGAACAAAGAGAAAGCGAGAAAGAAGAAGAGAGGAGGAAGAACATGGGAGAAGGAAGGCGGCACCAAACGAGGTTATCCAAAATCTTCAACTAACTAAAGGAAATGTGTGAATTCCGTTTGGCTTTTTTAAGGACCGAGTTAGTCCTCCAGAAATTGCGAGGACAATCAAGAGATGTCTTTAACGAGAAAACTCATCGAGCACAAGTTCAAGATTACAGGGTGAAATTTTGTCCGCCCTTTGAGATAGCCTTGGAAAATTTTCCCCCTTTTCAGCTTCGCAATGTGCTATGTGAAGTAGGGCTTCTTTGCTCATATTTCATTTACCGTCGTCCGCTGCAAACACAGTAGCAGCACGCCACAGTCACTCCGTTGAACCACTTCGACGCACGGCCATCCGACTGCGTAACCCCTGAGCTCCCTTTGTCGGCACCCAGGTCAGCCCCTACACCAAATGAATACTTAGAGGGAATATGATTTATAATTTAATTAAATTCATCATAATTGACTTTTCAGTAAATGATAGCTACTACAGTACTATATATTTAAGTCATCAAGATGTGCTTCTTATGCCTATGGGCTATGAAAATTATTCAACTTTGCGTTAGTTCTTTGTTAATGCTTTTTCTATTGATTTAATTGAAAATTCTTGTTAAGAGTCAGGGGACGACCAAGTGTCAGACTTCTCTAGATGTGCATAGGAATTGTTCATTGAGTGTGGAAGGTCACAGGCATCATGCCCTGGCCAAGTGTGCTCGGAACAGTTGATACGATTTGAAGATGTCAATAATACTTTTAAAAGTCTATGATAGCATAATGTTTTCCTGTAATTAGTCTATGCCATCACTTTTGAAGATATAATGCTTTTCCAATATGAATTCCTATCAAATTTCTTATCAATGAACTAATTTAAGTTTCCATTAAATTATCTTAAATAAAATTGAATGAGCTACTGATTATTGATGAATTTTGTTTCTCTCTGAAAGTGCTTTAGAAGATGCCATCCCGGATGAAGCTATTAAACTTTATACTGATGCTTGTGCTCTTCAAGATGGGAAGGAAGAGATGTCCTTTGATGAAAAAATAACTAGTATGAATGGGGTTTCTAATTTGTTAGAACTGTGTGAACTATAGTTGCTAGTCATCTTTCGTTATGCTGTATATTTTCTTCCCTAATATGAATTTCCATTGATGAAAATACAGATTGATCCAAGTAGTCTTAAAAATTTATGTTGGGCTTCATATACTGGCATAAATGAATTATTTAATGAACGCCCAAGATATTATGAGAAAGAAATTTGTTTGTATAGATGTTCTTTGTACAAGGGGTTGGCTTTGTTGACTTGTTCTGCGCATGATCTATAATGCGCGTTTCTGCTTTGTGAAATAAAATTTTTATGCACAAGGTATCTTTGGCAATTAATATCCAGTAGTAGCTTATGGTCATACTGCTAGGACACTTCATCTTTATCATGAAAAATCGTTTCTTATATCTACTCATCATACTGTAATAACTATTCTTATGCTTCATATGCCTGCATATATACACAGATGCAGTAGCTTTTCTTTCAAAATTTGCCGTAGCTGCTAATAAGTGCAATGCTACACATACCCAGAACAAGGTAAGGAAGCTCTTGACTTGCATCTATTTTAGGTTTCTTGGCAAACTAAAGAAAAAAATTATTCTAGGTTATCAGAGACTCTTGATTGTCACATTTTTAAAAAATAGATAACCCTTATCACTGGAGGCTTGGAACTTGGAGCTTAATGCATTTGTTTTTGTATGTAGGCATATCTTAGTGCAACTATTGTATTTGGATGTTTTTATAAGTTGGGTTTGGTCTTGTGAAATTTGTTATGTTATATATTGGTTAGAAGTTTTCATCAAATGTGGTAAAGTGGTATTGTGAATTGTAGTAAATTTTTATGAAATAACGTGGTAAGAAATATTGAAGAATTGTAGTAAACAACCAAATTATGAAAGAGGGCCATCAGACGGTGAAACGGACGGTACATTAGTAACCGTCCTATTACTACCAGGAGCGTCCCACTCTGAATTAACTAATGCCACGGTATGTTGGACAGTCATGTAACCGTGGTAAGTGGATTGCATTGTTTGTGGTATTCTATTAATTGTGGACATGGTAATACCCAATATTATTTGTGGTAAACAGCCAAGTAAAAAAGTGGTATCCAACAATATTCCCTTGTGGCAATCGAGTGAGCAGGAATGTGGTAATAATCTATTATTTTTCTGAAACTTTTGAAAGAGAACGATGGAGGGGACGGTCATTTTGGACCGTCTACATGACCGTCCCGAGTTTCTGTTTCCACAGCTTAGTTTGGACGGTCTAGGAACGATAACCATGGCTCGTCCCATGCTAATTTTGATATATAGGTTGAACATGGTAAAAACCCACATTATGCGTGGTAAACATTATAAGTAAAACATGGTAAATGATATAGTGAGTGAGCCAATAATAATGTTTGATATAGTGCGTGGTAAACGTTATAATGTTTGCGGCGTTCATGTATAACCTTTTACCACATTTAATCCTAAAACTTTACCACATGATTACCTAAAGCTTTACCTTACCATATATCTAAACGTTCACCACAATCCAAGCTTATTTCTTACCACATAATTTAGAAAAAATTATAAATCATCTTTGGTATGTTATCACAGTGCAAGGACGGTTTAAAAGACGACCGTCCTTTCCCCATTACCCCACTGACATATCTGTTACCAAAAACATAGTTTATGTCTTACCACCTTCTGCAAACCTCATTTACCACCATTAACTGTTATTTGCTACCACGTCTTTCATTTTTCGTTACCATGTTTTATAATATGTTCTTCTGCAATACACTTGTGTGGTGGCGATCTATAGATGGGTAGCAAGAGTACCTCGCAAGGGGAAATGCTTGAAAAATTCCATTTCATGACAAAAGTTCTGGCTACTAGTGAGAATTAAGTGCATCGTTAAAAAAAATAATGTAAATATGAATGATTTCTTATTGATATTGAACTGGTATGTTAAGAATGAATTTCAAATTGTCAGTATGATTAACTGAAATAAAAGTTTCATAATCGCGTGCACGACGGTGACTTATGATTGGATATAGTGACCCCGACACATATACATTTGGATCATGATTATGCATGTGTAGCTACTCTTTTATATCAATTAATGGATTAGTGTACATCATTGACATACCATGTCAACTGTTACGAACTCACGTTGAAACCTATGTTGTAGACAATACATCTCAGTTAATCTCCGCCGTTCTGTCAACTGTTACGAACTCACGTTGAAACCTATGTTGTAGACAATACATCTAAGTTAATCTCCGCCGTTCGATTGATGCCGCCCGCATCATTTAAGAATACAACATTGAATTGGAACCCTAAACCCTAAACCTGATTCACTTACCATATGTCAGCTAAGTATTTTACCATATCTATTATATGAGGTGTACCATATGGCTGCTATATGGTTACAAGCGATCTTCTTTGATGACTTACCATATCTAGAATATTAAATTTTTAAAATTTTTACTTTTATATATAATTTAAGATATTAATCGTTAAAATTGTGTATTATATTGCGTGAAATCCATAAATGTTACTGGAGTATAATCGTTTGATTAGGGGGGAGTATATGACTACACATTTAACACATTGGGGCATAAGTCTTTACCATAAATATATGGGTACACATTTATCGAGTATAATTCTTTACCATATACATGACTACACATTTACAAAATTAGGGTATAACTCTTTACCATGTATATGACTACACATTTACCACATTATAGTATAATTCATTACCATACATATGACTATACATTTACCACATTGGGGCATAATTCTTTACCATAAGTATATGAGTATACATTTTCCAAGTATAATTCTTTACCATATACATGACTACACATTTACCACATTGGGGTATAATTCTTTACCATATATATGACTATACAATTACCACATTGTAGTATAATTTTTTACTATATATATGAGGGGTGAAAGCGGTACGGTAAATATCCGACCGATCCGATGTCGTATCCGATTATATTTGAATGCGAATCCGTATCCGACTATCCGGCCAAATATTTCAATGACCGTATTCGAATCCGAATCCGTATTTTAATATCCGCATTCGTATTCGTATTCGAAAATATCCGATTGCATCCGAAAATTGAAAGGATATTATCCGGATTTTGAATATGGATATCCGAATATATTAATATATTATTATGTATTAATTAAAAATAATCAATAATTGTAGAAAATATTAAATTTTCAGAAAAAGATTATAAAAAATTATCCTGTTGTACGATTTACCACACTATACAGATATAGTTTATCGCAGATACCATATGATATTTACTATGGATGAAAATGGTATGTATACGGTGGGATATTATCGAATATGGATTTATCCCACATTTTTTCTCTTGGATTCAGATCGAATACGGAACAAATTCGAATATTTTCGGGATACGGATACAGGATAGATATATGATGGATACAGATTTAATCGAATACAAATTATCGGATGATTTTTTTATAATTTTTCTAAAATTTTATATTTTTTTATAAAAATTATCTGATATATTTTTATAATTATTGATAATTTTTAATTAATAAATAATAGAATATGAATATACAAATTATCGGATGATTTTTTATAATTTTTCTAAAATTTAATATTTTTATAAAAATTATCTGATATATTTTTTTATAATTATTGATAATTTTTAATTAATAAATAATAGAATATATATTCGAATTTTTGAATTTAAAATCCAGATAATATCTTATCAATATCGCTTCGTATCCGGATACAGTCGGATATTTTATTAATACGAATACGAATGCAGATATTAATGTACGAATTCGGACTCGGATACGAATATTGAATATCCATTCGGATAGCTAATTTCGGATTCGAATACGACATCAGATCGGTCGGATATGTATCGTACTACTTTCATCCCTACTATTTACCAAGTTTATGATATGTGGTTTACCATGCTATTGGTATGTGCTTTAGCACATAAATCATTTGGTATTTACCAAGTTATTGGTATGTGAATTATCATTGTATTAGTATAAGTTTTACCACAGATACCATATGGTGTTTACGAAGTTCTTGGTATGTGGTTTACCACGTTACACTTAACACAGATACTATATGGTATTTACCAAGTTCATGGTATGTGGTTTACCACACTATTGGTATGTGCTTTACCACATAAATCATTTGATCTTTACCAAGTTATTGGTATGTGGATTACCATTGTATTGATATGTGCTTACCACAGGTACCATATGGTGTTTACGAAGTTCATGGTCTGTGGTTCACCATGCTACATCAATATGGTTTACCACATATACCATATGGTTTTACCAAGTTCTTATTATGTGGTTTACCACGCTATAACATTATGGTTTACCATAGAGATCATATGGTATTACCAAGTTCATGGTATGTGGTTTACCACGCTATTGGTATGTGATTTACCATATAAATCATTTAGTCTTTACCAAGTTATTGGTATGTGGATGACCATTGTATTGGTATGTGCTTTACCACATATATCATATGTTGTTTACGAAGTTCAGGGTATGTGGTTTACCACGCTACACCAATATGGTTAACCACATATACCATATGGTTTTATGAAGTTCTTGGTATGTGGTTTACCATGCTATACCATTATGGTTTACCATAGATACCATATGGTATTTACCAAGTTCATGGTATGTGGTTTACCACGCTATTGTTATGTGCTTTACCACATAAATCGTTTGGTCTTTACCAAGTTATTGGTATGTGGATTACCATTCAATTGGTATATACTTTACCACAAATACCATATGATGTTTACTAAGTTCTTGATATGTGGTTTACCGCGTTGCACCAATATGTTTACCACATATACCATATGATATTTACCAAGTTCTTGTTATGTGGTTTACCACTCTGGTATTGGTATGTGCTTTACCATACTTTAGTATGTGGTTTACCATGCTATTTAACTAAGATGTTTTGTTTATCATTAACCATTAAAAATGTTGGTGCCTAAAGTGGAATGTTTCTTACTTGGGGTCCTTGACTCTAATAATAGGTTTTGAGAGGTCCCTCTCTCTAAGAAGCCCTTAATTAAAAATGATCAATGGACTAATAAATTTTTTATTGGGTCCAAATCATCAAATCACCTGCATTTAATCAAATAACTGGATTAGTGGACCAACTAATTTTTAAATCATATCAGAAAATAGAAATAAAAATAAACATAAAAATTATAAATATATAAATCAAAATATAATAAAAATAAGTATATTTATTCCACTTGACTATTTGGTTTGTGTTCCATCTAATAGATTCGTGTTCCACCGAACAGATACTCCAAAACCATAATTATCAAACGTGGGATTTTTAATATTTTTATCATGTTTTTGGGTTTTTTAATATGAATTTAATAAAAATAACAATATTTTTGTGTTTTTCAATACCAGCTTATTATTTATACAAACTTGCATAAATCTGTCAAATTCGACTGCTTTCTTATTTAAATAAGACCGGAATGCGATCAAATGTCCGTATTAGACACGGAAATAGATTGAAAATAATGGTCAATTTTGGCCATTATCATTATCTTAAGGAGATAATGTCCAAAGAGGTCCCGTAACTATCACTAAAAACCAATTTAGTCCAAAAAGTTTTCTAATTACCAAAATGGTCTTGTAACTTTCATTTTCCCAACCAATTTGGTTCTGAGGACCTTTCTGCAAATTTTATTTGGGCCATCAAATTCTATTTGTGCCCTTTGACTTTTAAAACTATTATCTTTACCCAGAAAACTTTAGTTTTATTCAGTTTAGTCCTTATTACTTCTATTTAAATTAAAAATATAGATTTGCTTGATAATTGATTTGCTTAAAAATATATATTTAAATTACTTATATATTATTTATAATATTTTATATCTTAATGATGAATATTTAATTATTTTATGGATTCAAAATAGTTTGATACTTACCAGTTATTTTCATAAAATAATTATTTTGTAAGTTTTATTTATTTATTTTTATTTATGTATCCATAAAATTATTTGTAAGTTTCTTTTTTTTATATATATGCATAAAATAATTTTAAGGTTTTTATTTATTTTTTTATTTATGTATCAATAAAATAATTATTTGTAAGTTTTTTTATTTATCGATAAAGTAATTGTAGGGTTTTTTATTTATGTATTCAAAAAATATTTTTTTGAAAATAACTCGTAGGTTTCAAATTATTTGAATTCATAAAATAATTAAATCTTCACCATAGAAAAAATATTATAAATAATATATTAAGATGTTGTTCAATAAAACCTATATTCTGATACCAATTTTCAAGGAAATCTACATTTTTAATTTAGATGTACGTAATAAGGACTAAATTGCATAAAAATAAATTTTTTGGGTACATGTAATAGTTTAAACAAGTCAAAGGGCCCAAATAGAATGTGGGAGCCCAATTGGAATTTGCAAAAAGATCCTTAGAACCAAATTGGTTGGGAAAATGAAAGTTACAGGACTATTTGGGTAATTGAAATACTTTCTGGACCAAATAGAAATTAGGGGATAGTTATAGGACTAAATTGGTCATTATTCCTTATCTTAAGTATTGTTGTTGAAAATGGATAATTGGTATACTCGTTTTAGCCTTAGCATCTCCTGAATAAGCTCGATGTGTCAGTTCGAGTCTTATTTGGGAGGTGTGGCGGTAACACCCGCGAGTCGGAAAAACCGGGGTGTTACAGTGACAATGGATTAGTTTCTCTAATGGGGTTGGGTGGTAGCACCATCTATTGCCACGTCAACATTAATTGTCATTACGGGGTGCGTGGGATGGATTGCATGGGCTAAGATTAATATAGTTACCGAATGGATTAAATTAATCCATTTTTTATGGGATAGTTTGAAAAAATAAACAAAATCGTGAGACCATTAGGATTTTTCCCCCTCCGACAGCATCTGGTTAGACATTTCGTGCTGATAATGTATTGTAAGACGTTATCCCACGGTAGTGAAGGAATTGATATTAAAGGAGCATATAATAATTGTTGAAAGTATGATTTAATAATATGTTGAGTATGTAAGAGATAAGAGAGTGAATTGAACAAAAAGGAATCCAAGCTCTTCTATTATATCCATAACTCTAATTCACAAAAAGGAAATCTATTGGTTGCTAAGAAACAACGACGGATATCCTCAACTGGCACTACAAGAAAAAGGCAGATCCGCGACAGATTTCCGCGACAGAACTTCTAGGGTCGCCGTGGGCGACGACGACGGCAACAGAAACAGTGGAGTCGCTGATCTGCGACAGAGAACACCGACAGACCTTATCGATCGCCCTGTGGCGACGGATTTGGCAACGGGTTCTCATCGGTCGACGATCCGCGACGGGCATCGCGACTGTAGCTGTCTGTCACCAGTGAAATTAGGGCTATCTCCCCCTTTCCACTTAATTCATTTCAGTTCGAAATAAAACCGCCGCCAACTCCTCTCCTCCCCCCTTTTCACATCTCTTTCCAGAAACCTCCTCTCAGCTACCATTCTTACCTGCGAACCCACCTCCATTGCGAGCGACCTGTGGCTCATCCCGTGAACCCACGAAAATTTGTCCACCCCTTGCGCGATTCAGGTTGGGCGAGGCACAGATGACCTATGGTGTCCGGTGGGCGACGAATGGAGGGCGAACAGACCACAGAAGAGTACGTTTCATTAATTTTATTTTTCAGTGTGATTTACTGCTAGGTTTTGGATTCGATTTTTTATTCTGTGTTTCTTTCTAGATGATTCGAGCAAGGAACCACGTCCGTAATCGACGGTGTAGGCGAATAGTTTCGATTTGGTGAGAGTTTTTAAGTTGATTTATGCTTCCGTTGTCTACACAATTTTATTGTTGCTGCAATTTTTTTTTTTTTTGTTAATTTCCAGTTTACATTTTGCTGGGGTTCTTGTGTTGCTGTGGAAAATGATAGATTGATTTTTGAGATAAACACTTGTGCTTCATTTTGTAGTTTTGCTTTTACGATTTCAAACCCTCAGAATGTATGTTGTTGAACTCTTGTCTGATTAGATGATGTTGGTTCTGTTATGCAAATTAGATAATGTTGGTTTTGTTCGTTTCCATTCATTCGTGTATAGTGGCATTATAAAGTGTTAGATTGGTGACTTTTTATTGTTCATTTTCTTCAAAAGTGTATAAATCAAAGGACATGTTGCTTGTGTATTGTTTATTTTAGCATTGCTTATATCCTATGCTATTTTTATTGTTTATTTGAAGGTCGTGTTCTACTAGTTTTTTTGCTCATGTATCCAGGGAGATAATTTGATTGTCTAAATTTTGTATTTGCATAATAAAATGGTACTTACTTAATGATTCAGTTACAGTCTATATATTTGAATCACCACTGGATTGTATTTCTTTGATTTCTTTGGTTGATTGCTAGATGAAAGCATAATTTTATTTTGAGACCCTCTTGGCTTGTTCTCGGAACATTTTGTTGGGTTTCCATTCTTTTGTATGAAGTAATTTGATAACCTCAATTTATGATTTTCGGCAGCTCGAGAGTTGAGACGCACTAAAATATTTCCTGCTTGCTGGAGGTATGCTATCTACCGTTTCCACCTTCAAACTTCTTGATGTTCCTTTTTCTCTGATGTAAGCTTGGCTTTTATGGTTGTTTTTTCTGGTTGCTGCTCTTAGTTTTGGTGACATTTACAATGTTTGGTATGTCCAAAGATATATTGTATTCATGGTGACATTTACTTGTACATTCTTAACAGCAAGTATGGATACATTTACTGGTCTGCTCGTCGGGGATATCTTTCTGACAAAGAACAAGAATTGAGTATTTCAATTAACGAATGAAAATAATTCATAATAATGGGAGTATATAAACATCAATACTGTAAGGTGAAATGCGGAACTATTTTCTTGCAAATATAAATGTGAAATAGAATTTGATATGCTGTTATTGCTACTTCATTTGATATGCTCTTGGACTAAACCCATATTTTGTGTTGCATCCCCTCCATTACTCAAATTAAAACTCAACCTTTCGATTTGGATGCTACTTTAAGCATAAATAAAAATTAATAAGAATGTTTTGGATGTATTATTAGATTTATTTGTTTTATAATTTTATAAAGTTACTAGATTTGAATTCATTGCTGCTCTTTGTTAGAATTTTAAAACCACATATCCAATGCTTCCATATCTGTCACTTACTCTTTTTATATGCTTCAAATCATCGTATTCATATTGTTAATGGGCTTTTAGTTGTGACTTGTCTGCTTCTGTTTTCATTCATGAATGGACTTCAGAGTATATTGACAGGCATGATAAGATGTCCTGCTATGACGGCTCCAGTAATGCACATTATTGATTTAGTTATGACTGTATGTACATTGTGTTAGGGTTATTTTGTGCAGAGTTGTTGTTTGACTGTTGTTCAGACTATTCATCAACAACGAAGCTAATCTGAGCAGGTGCCAGCTGGAGTTTGTTACAACTTAATTGGTGAACGGTTATTTGCGAATCTTTCTAGAAGATTCCCGTGCTTTCTGAAGAATAACCGTCTCACACGTGTTTACACTGCTATATATATGTGTGATCATCATTTGTACTTAGTTTAGAGATTTCATTCATAGATCCACATATATGTTTTGCTTGAGTGTTACATAGTAGTTGCTTGTTGAGAGTAATTTCTGTGTAATTTTGAATTCGAATTACTTGTAAATGAAGAGGCATTGAGATGCTCTTCATCTGTATTGGAAGCATGGTGATGCTGTCTACTGGAGAAGGTTCGTCGAGATGATCAAGGAAGCTGTAGACCGAATGGAGGCAGTTACAGCATGGAGAATCACTCTCAAGTTGAATAAGGTGGAGTCGCAGATGGTGAAGTGTGGTTGATACACTTACCAGACTACTGGTCGTGTTCCAGTAACCAAGTTTAACTTGTGTTGAGGTTTGATTGCTCTTATGCTTTTGCTGTTCATTGGTTTGATCAGTATTGATGATTAGTGGATGAACCTGGCTTGGTATGCCCCCAGATGTAGATCGTATGATCGAACTGGGTAAACAACTTGTTGTGTTGATTTGTTTACTGCTTTAGTTACTTCCGCGTAGTTAATACAACACACAAACTACGTCTGCTCATAAGTACAGATCAGGCTGGGACAAACAAGTGGTATCAGAGCGAATCCAGTGCTCTAGCGAAATTGAGTAGATCAGATCTGTTTAGAAGATGAGTAATAGGGAAGGTTCTTCAGTTTCTCGTCCACCATTGTTTGATGGAACTGACTACAGTTACTGGAAAACGAGAATGAAGGCATTTATAGCATCACTTGGTGAAGATGCTGATGAGGCAATCGAAACACGCTGGGAACAACCTACTAGGCTGGTGACTCCAACTAATGCAGACGATCCACCAACAACTAGGCCTGCTACAAGAGCTGAATTAACTGCTGCTGAAAGGCTAGCTAAGCAAGGTAACTTTTCAGCTTTAAATGCTCTATTTGCTGCTATGGATTCTACTCAGTATAGAATGATTTCGAACTATACTACTGCTTATGATGCATGGAGAGCTTTAGAAATAGCGCATGAAGGTTCTGCTGATGTGAGAGCTACTAGACTACAACGTATTGAAACACTTTTTGATAGTTTGCGTATGAGTGATGATGAATCTATATCTGCTTATTATAGTAGATTTAAGGATGTTGTTAGTCAGGCGTACTCTCTTGGTGCTCAGTGGGATGAGAGAAAGCAAGTTAGGAAATTGCTTAGAACGGTTTCTAAGAAATTCTTTCCTAAAGTTGCTGCTTTGGAAGAGTTAGATAAAGTTAACACCATTTCTCTAGAAGGCTTGTATGGAATTCTTCAATCTTACGAGTTGAATTACATAGAGAATGATACTACTAAGAACATTGCTCTTAATGTTGAAAATAAGGAAGATAACTTGGATGAAGATGAAGTTTCTTTTATCTCGAAAAGTGTATCTAAGATGCTGCAGGAAAGGAGAGCAAAACAGTTTCAGAATAAGAAGAATCAGAATCGTAATCAGTCTGGAAAGCCAACAACCGATAAACATCCGTCTGGTAATCGTAGACAGAATGATAAAGGCAAGTATGACAAGAAGCAGAGAAAGGCTAGGGATTTTAAGAAACCAGATGCTTTTTCTGATTTACAGTGTTATGAATGTAATGGAACTGGTCATATCAGAATTGAGTGCCCTACCGCTAAGAGAAGAGAAGGTAAAGCACTACAAGTTTCTTTGACAGATGATGAGGATGAAAGTCCGACAGAAGAACAACACAGTGATTCAGAAGTTGTTGCTTTCACTTTGCAAGAGACATCCAAATCAGTTCAAAAAGGTACTTTTGCTGAATCTTCACAAGGAAATAATACTCTCACAGATGATTCAGATAGTGAAGAAGATGAGGATTTCGACAAACTTTATGAAGCTTATGAATTTCTGAAAGAAGAATTTTCAGTTGCTGTAAAGGAGAATAAGAAGTTGTTACAACAACTTGCTGACACCGGAATTCTTTTGGATAAAACTTCTGAGCAGAAGAAGATACTCAAAGGTGAACTTGAGACTTTGAGAAAGTCATATGATGGATTACTTCTTGAAAAAGAGAAAGTTCTTAAGGATCTTGAGTTACTGAAAGAAGAATTGGATGCAGTAAAGGTTGAATCTAAACAGCTTCAAGACAAGAATCATGAATTTCAGAGACTCTTTAAAGGAAAAGGGAAGCTTGATGATGTTCTTATGCAGGGAAAACAACCGAAAGACTTCACTGGTATTGGTTTTTCAGGGAAAAAGTCAGATAATCAGAGGAAGTTTGTAAGTGGTGGTTTTCTTCAACAAACTGCAAAGGTTAATGCACAGGTTTCAGAAACAGAATCTAAGAAGAGAGATTGTGCGTACTGCAGACTACCTGGTCATGATGCTGATACTTGTTTAAAAATTGTCAGAGACTTAATGCGTGGTAATGCTGTTGTCTGGCCATCAGATGGATTACAGAAGAAAATTCAGTTACAGAAAGTTTGGGTTAGAAAGCGAATTCAGTCGAAATGTCTTGTAGTTCTTTCACTTCGACAAGGGATGCATAGTGAAAAATGGTACTTCGATTCAGGATGTTCTCGACATATGACAGGTCAAAAGGAGCTTTTGATAAACTTTGAAGATAGTGATTGTGGAGATGTTGTCTTTGGTGATGGGATTAGAAGTCGAATCTCTGGTTTTGGAAGAGTTAAAGATGAGAGTTTATCACAGTTATCCTCAGTTTATTTTGTTGAAGGTTTGACAACGAATCTCATCTCAATAAGTCAACTATGTGATGATGATAATCGTGTGGAGTTTACAAAGAATTTTTGTAGGGTTTTCAATGAAGCAAATGCATGTGTGATGATCGGAAATAGATCTAAGAACAATTGTTATGTTCTGAAGAAGGAAGTTCAGCATGCTTTGTTATCTAAAAATGATTTGACAACTCTTTGGCATCAAAGACTTGGTCACATAAATTTCAGAAATCTGCAGAAGATCAGTTGTTCAGGTGTTGTTAGAGGTATTCCCCGACTACCGAGAAATATTGAAATGATTTGTGGTGGTTGTTCTAAGGGAAAACAGACCAAGGCACAGCATAAGAAGGTTGATGAGCTACTTACTTCACGTTGTTTGGAACTTCTTCATATGGATCTTATGGGTCCATCTGAAATTGAAAGCTTAACAGGAAGAAAGTATATCTTTGTGTGTGTGGATGATTTCTCACGTTACACTTGGGTAGAGTTCTTGAGATCGAAGGATGAAACCTTTGATGCTTTTGAGAAGTTGTGTTTGAGACTGATGACAGAGAAACAACAGAAGATTATTAGAATTCGAACCGATCATGGAAGAGAGTTTGAGAATTCAAGGTTTGAAGATTTTTGCAAAGTGCATGGGATTGGTCATGAGTTTTCGGCTCCCAAAACACCACAACAGAATGGTGTAGCAGAGAGGAAGAATAGGACTTTGCAAGAAATGGCTAGATCAATGTTGCATGCATCTACGTTGTCTAAGGGTTTTTGGGCTGAAGCAATGAATACTGCATGTCACATTGTTAACAGGGTGTATCTACGACCACAGACCAACTTCACTTCTTATCAAATTTGGAATGAAAGGAGTCCGAGTGTTAAATACTTTCATATCTTTGGATGCAAGTGTCATGTTCTAAAGGATAGAACACCATTGAAGAAGTTTGATTCAAAATCAGAAGAAGGATGGTTCCTTGGCTATTCTTCAAACTCTAGAGCTTTTAGAGTATATTTGAAAGATTCGAAGAAGGTCATTGAGTCTATCAATGTTGTTTTTGAAGATGTTGGACCACTTGAGAAAGATAAGGATAATGATGATGACTTGGTTGTGAAACATCAGGTCAATCAACAAGAAAGAAATATTGTTGAGGTTGATCAAGATATAAACAGTGATATTGATAAAGATGTTGAAGTCAGTAATACCGAGGTTGGTGAAACATCGAATCAACAACCAACTCAGGCTGAAGTAGAAAGGAGACGAGGTCCCAAACCTGGACCGAGGACTCTTAAACATCATTCATCACAGGATATCATTGGTGATCCAACTGCGCAGAGGCAAACCCGAAATAAGCAAATTGATTTCAGAGATCTTGCTGGATTTAATTGCTTTATATCAAAGATTGAACCGAAAGATGTAAAGGAGGCTTTACAAGATGAATACTGGGTTGCTGCAATGCAGGATGAACTACTACAGTTTGAACGGAATGAAGTTTGGGAATTGGTTGAACAACCAGCTGACATCAATGTGATTGGTACTAAATGGGTTTATAGGAATAAATCTGATGAGAAAGGGAACATTGTTCGTAATAAGGCTAGATTGGTTGCACAAGGCTTTACTCAAATTGAGGGTCTTGATTATGATGAAACGTTCGCACCGGTTGCTAGAATGGAAGCCGTAAGGATGATGTTGGCAATAGCTTGCTCTTTGAATTTCAAGCTTTTTCAAATGGATATCAAAACAGCATTTTTGAATGGAAGAATCAAAGAAGAAATTTATGTTGCACAGCCAAAAGGATTTGAAGATCCAAAGTATCCTCAATATGTGTATAGAGTAAAAAGGGCCTTGTATGGATTGAAACAGGCACCACGAGCGTGGTATGAACGACTGGCGAACTACTTGTTGGAAAATGAGTATATCAGAGGTTCAGTTGACAAAACGTTGTTTGTGAAACACAGAAATCACGATATTCTGGTAGCCCAAATTTATGTTGATGATATCATTTTCGGATCAACTTCAGAGAAGTTAAAGACAGAATTTGTGGAAGCTATGAATTCTGAGTTTGAAATGAGTATGCTTGGAGAATTGCATTACTTCTTAGGACTTCAAGTACATCAAAAGGAAGATGGAATCTTTTTATGTCAAGAAAAATATGCTAGAAATATGATAAAGAAGTTTGAGATGGAGGATTGTAAGGTGATTCGTACACCTATGGCACAACAGGCTAAACTCTCAAAGGAAGATATTGGAGCTAATGTTGATCAAAAATTATATAGAAGCATGATTGGAAGTTTGCTTTACTTGACCGCTTCAAGGCCGGATATTTCCTTTAGTGTAGGAGTTTGTGCTCGTTTTCAATGTGATCCTAAGGAAACTCATTTGAAGGCAGTTAAAAGGATCATTCGATATGTGAAAGGCACGGTTGGATTGGGTGTTTGGTATTCAAAAAGATCAACACTTGACCTAATTGGTTTCACTGATTCTGATTGGGCTGGCTGCTGTGATGACCGCCGATCAACAACGGGAGGATGTTGCTACTTAGGAAATAATTTGGTGAGTTGGTACTCACGAAAACAGAATATTGTTGCTTTATCCACGGCAGAGGCTGAGTATGTTGCTGCAACTTGTTGTTGCACACAATTATTATGGATGAGACAAATGCTAGAAGATTATGGCATATTCAAGAAGGGATTCAAGGTTCTTTGTGATAACACTAGTGCTATATGCATTTCAAAGAATCCTGTTTATCATAGTCGAAGTAAACATATCGATATTCGATATCACTTCATAAGAGATTTAGTGGAGGATGAAGTTTGTGACATTGAACATGTTGAGTCGTCAAAACAACTGGCGGACATCCTAACTAAATCATTGGAGGCAGATAAATTTGAAGGGCTCAGACGTGAGTTGGGCCTTTGCATTCAAAACTAAGAAGATCTTAAATCACATGGGCCGGTGATTAGAACAGATTTGGCCCAAGAAAGGAAGGAAGAAAGAAAGAGGAAGAGTTTCGGATTTCAAATTGATTTTGGATAGAATTTTATAACTGATGGGACAGTTATAGACTGCACGTCGTCATGATTGCAGAGAAACCGCAGAGACGTTCGCAGACCACGATTCTTTATTGTTACTCTCTTTAAGGGATTTTTCGCAATGATAAAAGAAAGCATTCAGAAAGGGTTTGAAATACTTTCTTCTTCACTCTTAAAAGTTCATATCTCTGAAAAGTTTGAGGCGAAAATGACAGATCAAGATGCTGGTAGAGGAGGAGTTGCAGAGGAAGCCATACCACTGCAGGCTGTTGAACCACCGTTGCCACTACCTGCTCCCATCGCTGTTCATGAAAATGTTGGAGAAAACATTGATCCAGTACCCGATGGTGACAATGTTGGTGAACAACAAACTCAGGAGCAAGGAACTCAAGGTGATACGGAATATGAAGGAAATGCTACGGATTTCATGAGGGATGAAGATTTACCACAGGAGAATGTTGGTGATACTAACAACGCACAGATGGAGGTTACTCCTGAGAACACTGAAACGAATCCTGAAGGAGGGAACACTGATGCTGCTGTTGGCGAGTCGTCCAAACAACCTAGTAAGAAGAAGCGGACTAAGAGGAGTTCACAAGGCTCGGGCACACCTCGTCCGAAGCGATCTAAGACCAAACCTGCTGAGTTATTGGCTGAAGATGCTTACAGTCCGACTTACTATACTAAGGAGATGAAGCGTTATGGAACTCGTGAGCTTAATCAGAGAAAGATCAAACCGGAGGAGGTATTCTTTCACCCTCTTTACAATGAACTTGGATTTAAGGAGTATTTGGAATCTAAACATTTGATGCATTGGGCTTCTAAGCTGAAAAAGTATGCGCCTAACTTGGTTTATGAGTTTTATGCAAATCTTCATGAGGATGTGATGAATCCTGCTAGTCAATGGTTTGGAAAGGTGTTTATTCGTGGGAAGTTTATTCAATTGACACCTACTGTGATCAATGAGGTGTTGAAGGTACCTGCTAACGACGATGATACTAATCCTTTCAACTACTTGAATGAGGAAACTATCACGATTGCACAGGCAATTTCTGGAGAGAAGTGCGTTTCATTTGGAAGGAATCAACTCAGTCCACATGAACTTACACTGAAGTTCACTTGTTTGTTTCGATTCTGTTCATCCAATGTGTTTCCCACTAAGAATGCTTCTCAACTGAGTTCGGCTATGGGTAAACTCTTGTTCTCTATTGATAAATATTTTGAGATTCTTAACTTTGGATGGATTGTGCTTGACAAGATGATAGGTTACACACCGGAGAAGATTAAGAGAGGTGCTGTCTTACCTTATCCCGCTTTGATCACTGCACTTCTTGAGAAACAGGGTATTCATTCGAAGCAAGGTGAACCAATTGAGCTTATTAAGCCTCATGCCCCTGCTAGTAATCTGATTGACATGTACAATGATTTCAAGAAAGGACCACCTCTATCTGGTGAACAATTGGTTGTCCATTTGCGCGGCTTACTACGTGGCTTGAATGACAGAGTGTCTGTTGTTGTTGACAATGCCATTGCCATTCGTCGTGTTCACACTCAGATTCTAGGTCTTTTGCCAAGAAATTTTCATCCAGCTGCTGCTGTTCCTGATGAACAGGTTGACACTGATGATGATGATGCCTAATTTTTGTGTCGGTGCACACAAACAGGGGGAGTAAGTTCAGATGATATTTTGTTGGTTCAGGGGGAGTTTTGATGTTATTATGACTGACTGACTACTTTGTTGATGGTTTTCTGGTCTGTAAACACTTAACTGTGGTTGGTGTTTGGTGATTGACTGCTGGCTGATGACTGCTCTTGATGGTTTTGCTATGGTTGATATATTTTGATGATTGTTATGTGCTTGTTGTTTTCTGACTCTCTGAACTACAGGTTTGTATGCCCTCTACACAAAAAGGGGGAGATTGTTAGGGTTATTTTGTGCAGAGTTGTTGTTTGACTGTTGTTCAGACTATTCATCAACAACGAAGCTAATCTGAGCAGGTGCCAGCTGGAGTTTGTTACAACTTAATTGGTGAACGGTTATTTGCGAATCTTTCTAGAAGATTCCCGTGCTTTTTGAAGAATAACCGTCTCACACGTGTTTACACTGCTATATATATGTGTGATCATCATTTGTACTTAGTTTAGAGATTTCATTCATAGATCCACATATATGTTTTGCTTGAGTGTTACATAGTAGTTGCTTGTTGAGAGTAATTTCTGTGTAATTTTGAATTCGAATTACTTGTAAATGAAGAGGCATTGAGATGCTCTTCATCTGTATTGGAAGCATGGTGATGCTGTCTACTGGAGAAGGTTCGTCGAGATGATCAAGGAAGCTGTAGACCGAATGGAGGCAGTTACAGCATGGAGAATCACTCTCAAGTTGAATAAGGTGGAGTCGCAGATGGTGAAGTGTGGTTGATACACTTACCAGACTACTGGTCGTGTTCCAGTAACCAAGTTTAACTTGTGTTGAGGTTTGATTGCTCTTATGCTTTTGCTGTTCATTGGTTTGATCAGTATTGATGATTAGTGGATGAACCTGGCTTGGTATGCCCCCAGATGTAGATCGTATGATCGAACTGGGTAAACAACTTGTTGTGTTGATTTGTTTACTGCTTTAGTTACTTCCGCGTAGTTAATACAACACACAAACTACGTCTGCTCATAAGTACAGATCAGGCTGGGACAAACACATTGCTAACTTGTGAACTCTTGGTTTTGTAGAAGCAAAGAGATTTTACTAAATCTTGTTTGAGATTATAATATTTGTTAATGTTTTACTATCTTTCAATCGAACTGGATTTGCTAATTTCGAGCTATTATCTTTCAGGACTCCATACGAGATGTAGAGCTGAAGAAGAGAAACACAACAAACCCAGAAATATGCAAATTATAGTTTGTAACTTTATGCTTCTTATTTGACTTGGTATATCTATTTGGATAGTAGATGTATTGAATTTATTTGTTATCTTTGTAAATGGATGGTGACCGAATATGATTTCAGTTGAGTTGTGAATATAATATCGTGTGGATGTATAGCTTAAAATAGTTGACTAGCCACCATGGGTCATTTTTAGGGGACATTTTGTAGTGCATGGAATATTTTAAATTTTTTTTTTATTTTTTTTTGCACCGGCGACGGAATTGGCGACGGAAATTTTCTGTCGCCAAAAACAATTCCAATTTTGCATTTTCACCCCCCTAACCAGCGACGGAATTGGCGACGGAATTTCTGTCGCTGTTATTAGCGACGGAATTTGTTTCCGTCGCTGTTTCCGTCGCAATATCCGCGACAGACACTTTTTTCCGTTGCCATTTAAATACCAACAAGGACTTTTGGAACGGAACAATTTCCGTCGCGGATTCCGTCGCCGGCCCTTCTGGCGACGGAATTTTGGGCCTCGGCGACGGAAAATTTCCGTCGCCGATTTGCTTTTTTCTTGTTGTGTGGCTACCAAAACCTACTGGTTGTTAAGGAACAACGACTGATTTGGGAAAAGTAACCACTACAACTAGGTTAAAATCTAGGAAAGCTTGTAAAAGAAAGCAGTAAAAGACCGGTTCGGCGATGATAGCGAAAAAACCGGTGAATGGACGGGTTCGGCGATGATTATGATAGTTATGGGACGGATTCATCTAATTCGATATTTGTGGGATGATTTTGGAAATTGAAAAAATATATGGGACTAAATGTGTTTGTTTTCCCCAAGAGGTTCATAAATTGTGCTAATTCTAAGTAGACATAATAATTAATTAAAATGAATTTGTTATATGCAATTGCGAGTTTGTCAACAATTAAAAGATCTAATGATCCTCATTCACCATCTAGCATATTAATTAATTCACTCTCTCTTTGTTCATACATTGAAAATGTTTAATATCTTTATTTTAATTAATTGCAATATTAGAACTTAGATAAAATTAACTATTCGGGCACCTTAATTTTATTCCCTACTTGAATTTGATAAAATATTGGCAATTCACTTTTCCCTGTGGATTCAACCTGGTTTCACTGGTTTATTACTTGGACCGTACACTACGGGTTGTATTGGAAAATATTTCACACACCAAATTTTTGGCACCGTTGTCAGGAAACGAACCCGGGTCACCCGTGTGACAGGCAGGAATACTTACCATTATGTTATACAACCCTTCATACGACACCAATTGCCAATTATCATCAACCATGACCTTCCCAATAATTGGCGAGAGAGATCCTACTTCTACACATACATGAGCAAATTTACCTCAATGCATTTCCTTGGTATTTGTATGCACCTTAATTGGTTTGCCTACCATTTCCGCAATAGGCCATAGGAGTTCTTCATCGTAATAAGCTGGATTCAATCCTGGAAAACGTACCCATACCGACATCTTAGAAACATCAGTCTCAGGTTTGATGAAATCCCTAAACCATGGCACAACCACCAAGTGATGATCAAATATGGACCACGGCCCTCCGAACAAAGCATGATCCGGATCTTCCTTATTGTTAAAAATAACATAAAAGAAACCCTTATCATGATCTAGCAGTTCAAAATAGCCCTTAGGCTTCCAAATCCGCTCCAAGCTATCCCTAAGCACCGGGAGGCAAAGCCATTTACCTAAAAACTTAACCACCAAAGCATCCTCAAAAGGTTTGAACATCCGGTCACTAGCAGAGGCAGAGAAAGATATACACGGTAACAATGCATTACCATTGACATGTCCCCGAGTACAGAGTTCTCGCTAAGATCTGATATCATATCAGTTGCACCACGGGGAGGTCCAGAAAGGATACCACGAAAAGTGATGTCTTGTAAGGAGGGGCGAACAGGAGAGGGGACTGCGCCAGGGTCTGGTGGATCCATCGACGGAGCCAGAGAATGAGAAGCAGGTGAGGAGGGAGGAGCGTCAATATCCATTTTTTTAGCCTAAAAAAAACATACCACAGGTGATTTGATTTTTTACATTCTTTTTATTTACTTAAGGGGCGAATCGCCCTTGCCACACAAAATATTCACCATCATTTATAGATTTTTGTTAGCAATTTGAAAACCCCATTATTCATGTGCCATAAATGATCAGGGGTCTATTTTGAAAACCCCATTATTCATGTGTAGTATCCATTCTATACCAGGAAAAATGATAAAATGGTGCCGAAACTTTGCCAGTTTTTTAATTTGGTGCCATAATTATGGAGTTTTCTGATTTGGTTACATCATGACTTAATCACCTCTATTTTCTGACATGGCATGAGATTATTGAAAATTATTAATTTAATTGTGTCACATGTGGCTGCCCCACATAGCATTGACTGTGTTTGACTATATGTGTACACTTTAAAACCCTGATTTCTAAACCCGCCAAACCCACCCTCGCCATGACCTCATCTATGTAGGATTCTAAAATATCTACATGTGTAGATCAAACACAATCAATGCATACGTGTCAAAGTTACGGTACCGTTTTGACAATTTTTCCGTTATAGAATAGATATTACACATGAAATATGGGGTTTTCAAAATGCATGATTGATAAGTATTCCATAAGGATTTCGTCGCCTCGCGTAGGAGGCTACAAACAAGGCCACAAAATCTATTAGGCGACGATATTTTAGACGACGACATTCGTTTTCTTTTTCGTCGCCTTCCCGCAAATTTCTTAGTGTGATATATATTCGGGTCCTATGTTAAAATAGTTTCAATTCATAGGAAAGATGTTTTTCAAATGTAAAATTAATTTAACATTTTATTCACAAAATTATAATAATCAGATGGGGTTCGGGTACTTAGTAATCAAGTCTTTTGATTTTCAATTTGATAGTTAAAACCTTGGAGGTTTGAGTTTCATTCCCCTCTTTTTATCAGTTATAATTGGTGTGACAGACTTTCACCACGACTTTGCTGATGTCAAACATCAATTGTAACAAAAAAACAATAAAAATATTATTAAATGTTATACAAAACAGCTCATATATTTTCATATAAAAGGTGTTTCTTTCTTTCTCCTATATTTTTTTTTTCTAAAATTTATTTATGACGATTATATATTTCCGTGAGCAATGACGTCGGAAATCACCAACGACATTGATATATAATGACGCAAGTTTTGTTATTCATTTATTTTGTAATTTTCGAAGATCACCTAAGCTTAGAAGTTAGAACATCTTCGCCGCCGCTTTGGCCTCTCTCCGGTCATAAAATAAAAAATATAAAAAATATGGTCAGAACAAAAATAAAAAGTGAAAGTATTAAATGATCGTAACTTAGTAAAATTACACCAATGAATTAAAAATCAAATTCATATTAAATAATACATATATTTATCTAAAAATTTCTTTATTAAAATACTATTTTAGGTTATACTATAATATTTTTAAATTATTACACAAATTATTATTTGTAGAGAATTAATCGTTATACATGTATATGTATTTGTGTTTATATATTAATTTATATATTAATTCATAGAATAAATTTATTTATTTTTAAACATGCATTTGCCCGAGAGGGCCCATAACGCCATGATATTAAATTAAAAACCATAACCTTTAAGTCAATGAATTTTTGACTTATTATTAATAAGCCAATGAATATTTGAATTATTAATTATGCTTCACTATAAGCCATTTTTTGGAATGCGACTAGGACTCTGCCAAACAATGTATCCAAAAGCATGGTTGATAATTATTGGATAAACTAAACACCAACTTGAAAGTCGAATTGGCCACCTGTATATATTGTTCGGGGGTCCTCTATTAAAAAATAGTTCCAATTCATAATAAAGATGTTTTTACATTATATTTCGTCCGTTACTTTTTAAATGCTACGGACCCATATTTCACGGAATCCAATACATATTTTTAATCCTTAATAATATAAATTGCAGATAAATAAAAATTATGAAAATTTGATATTTTAAATATATACGAATAAACGAATCCAACAAGATCACACTCGAATATATTCTATCTTATATAATTGTGTTAAAAAGTCGAATCAAAGTTACTCAATGAACAGTGCCGAAATCCCAAATGTTGCAATTATAAAGGAACGGAGGTAGTATAATCGCCTATATATTTGACATAAATAAGCCACATGTCTAACTGTGTAATGTGGTAACTACAGGAAAAAAAACACATTTAGTCCCATAAGTTTTTTTCATTTTCAAAACAGTCCCACAAATATTGAATTAGATGACTCCGTCCACGAAGCCGGTTTTTCCGCTAATCATCGTCGAACCCGTCCATGAACCCGGTTTTTTCGCTAATCATCGCCGAACCCATCCCATAATACCCTAATGGAGGGATGGGTTCGGCGATGATTAGGATAGTTATCGGACGGGTAATTAGCGAAAAAACCGGGTTCATTGACGGGTTCGGCGAAGATTATGGTAGTGATGGAACGAATTCGTTTAATTCGATATTTGTGAGACTGTTTTGGAAACTTTTTCAATTATGGGACGATATGGATTTTTTTCCCGGTAAATACGTGCCAATTGTTTTTTTTTTTACAAGTGATTACAAAACATTTATAGTGAATTATATTGCCTTTATAGTGAATTTCGGGAGTGATTATTAGTCATCCCTTTAAGTCACAGCATAGTGGCACATTAGCGACACTAGTCTTTTCAATATTGTTCCACTTAGCTTGTCTCGCTCATAGATAAACATCTACATGAGATGCATCTATAGTCGTGGACAAAAAATAAAAAAAAAATTAAAATTAAATTTTTTTATTTTTTTTTTAAAAAAGGAGTGGTGGTAGAGATGGAGACACTGATCCAATCCCAAAGAATGCATGATGGGTGGGGCCATTCATAACTAAAACCATTCCGTACAGTTATTATCGCTTGATTTTTCCAAATTCCAACCTATTCTCCCGTTCGGACTTTTCCACATTGGATAGCAAACACAACATATCCTGCAGCCATGAGCCTACTCTCTTTCTTGCTATAAATACCCCCATAGTGTTAAGTGTTGTTCATCGCAATACAATACGAACTAAAAAACTTACATAAAAAAAACTTTGTTAGGAACATGGGTCGCCTTGCAATAGTGGTGCTGATGTCTCTGATGGTTCTCATGCTCACAGGTAATTAATTAATTTGTTAAATGCATCACTTTAGTGTCTTGTTTGTGATTAAAATATTATTCTTGCATGCGCATGCATATACATATATACCTATAAACCATAATGTGATTGCAAAAATTGATGTTGTACTCGAAACTCTTCCTACACACGGGGAGATACGTTCAATATAACAAAAACAATTATTGCTAGTATCGTATCGACACTAACTTCAGAAAGCGTCACTAACCAAAAAAATATGCGTTTTGCGACTCTTTTTGCTACACTTTTTTTTTTTTTTTTTTTTTCCTGTTTTGCAACACTTTTTTATTTTGTTGTGCAGTTCCAGGCTCGGTGGTTGGGGTTGAGAAGGCTTCATTGGTTGGGGTTGGGAAGGATTCAGTGGTTGGGGTTGGGAAGGATTATTATTGTGGGTACGTGAGCTCTACGTTCACTGGTGCTTGTTTTTTCTACAACGAATTCAACTGTCGAAGAGTATGCAAAGGCGATGGTTATCCTGATGGTCAGTGCGTGTACTTTCGTTGCAGGTGCTGCACATGATGTGCATTATTGGCCCTCCATGTACTTGAGAGGGTTTCTTTGGTTTCTGTCGACTTTCGTGGACAGACAGACTTTGTTGTTGTCGTGTGAAGTACTGGTTTAAATCGTGTGTATGTGTCGTAGTAGCTTTGATCATGAATCATGATCAAGAATCTATATGGCGGGGTATTTACTTTCTAATTCAGTACGATATCTTGTGTATTATTATTATGTCTGTCGAGCTGTATGTGGTGGACAGACATACTTTGTTGTTGTCGTGTGAAGTGGTTTAAATCGTGTGTAATAATGGCTTTGATGGCCTCCTAAATATGGTTGCCATATATAATAATAAAACTCGTGATGTATATATTGTGTAAAGAATGTTGTGTTCTTAGCCACCTAGACTCCTTGCTTGTTATGTCCTGTTGTGCCATGCATCTGCTTCCGATCAATGATTAAGGTCGTCTGCCCGTATCCAATATGTATTTTCGAGGCTCTGAGCCAAAAAAATTCTTTTTAAAAAATAAAAAATAAAAATAAAATATGTGATTACAGAATGAAGATGTGTTAAATCCCTTTAAAAAAAAATTAATATATTAATTTGTTCATAAATTCTAGTATATTATTAAATTTTATCAAATATAAAACCTAAATCTACAAAAACCCACCAATTTATACCAGCAAAGCATAAACCAAAATTCTATAATCACAATTTCCCAACCTAAATCAGCTGGGTTTTCATAAACACAAATATTAAATTAAACTTTAGAAAATAAATCATAGAAATACAATAATGACATATCTAGTGTTTATAATTTATAGTATAATTCTGCCGGTATATCCAGACCTTCCGAATTGTTGTTGTTCTCTGCCAAATTAAACCCTTTCTCTCGTGGATCTGTCTGCGAACTCCGTCGTTGAGCTCTAGTCTGTGAAAAACATAATTAATAAGCAATATTTACCCACAATACAAAGAGAATAAAACCATATAAGTACTTCCATTTTTATCTTTTTGCAATTCCGTCCTTTCATTTTTCATAGACTCATATATATTAGTCCTTTGAGTATGTTAATTATTTCAAAAGTCTTATCCTTCATTAATGATGCAATTTAAATAAATATTATTCTACTAATACTATCATCATTTTAGTCAATAAACTAGTCAGTCCACCCACGGTAACTCGGGGATATAAAATCGGGAGTAATATATTTATACGTTCATATAAAAATATTATGTTATTAAGATTATAATTTATATGTTAGCATAATGAATGAAAATTTCAATAACATCGCACAACATTATCCGTGGATTTGTTCATCTGACGATTGTTGATTTTACACAAAAATATATTCAAATCGAACTTTCTTCTCACACGCAATACAGTTCTAAAGAATTTTATTTATTATTTCAAGATTTAAGAATTTTAAATGAAATATGCGCTTTGGTCTTGTAAGTAATAACAGTAGTATATATTGAATATTCAAACATTTATATTAAAAAATATTATATATACATTATCTCTCTATATGTTTGACTCAAAAGTTGATCGATTATTGTAAGAAAACATTTATATTATATTAAATATAAAAACACAATATTTCTTACTAATCATACAATAAAAATAAGATATATTAAATTAAAGCATTAGTTATAAACAACAAATGAATTGGGAGGGCGGTGCAAAGCCTGTGCAAACTTGGGAGGGCGGATGAGGATGTTGTCTGAAGTATGAAGCAAATATGGGAGGTCTGGCTCTGCTTTTAATGGGAACGCTAATGTTTAAGGTTGCTGCTAATTTGCCTCTCATGCAGAAGTTTTGTTTGGTCTTTTTGCTTCTGTTTGATTCCATTTGTTACAGCTATTTTTGTCTCTCGTGGCTATTGAAACAAAGTTGAATGTACTAAGTTTGGCTTTGGCAATAAAATTCCTTTCCCAAAAAAAAAAACAAATGAATTGTTGTGTATTGTAAATAAATGATTTACTGTTAAATGAAAAGTTAAAAAAAATAATTCAAACATAGTATATGATCAAACAAATGTGTTCAAATCTTCTCTAGAATTTCTCTATCCACGACATTCAATGTGAAATTCTTTTCACGAGGATTATCATTCTTCGGCATTAAAAATTTCAAACCGGAACGCCTTACCACACGGGACGCAGCAACGTATAGTTGACCATGGGTTAAAACTCCATCCTTCAAGGAAACTCCATCCTCATATATGTAGTCCTTTGAGTATGTTAATTATTTCAAAAGTCTTATCCTTCATTAATGATGCAATTTAAATAAATATTATTCTACTAACTATCACCATTTTAGTCAATAAATAACATATTTTTAAAAGCTATATATATATTAAAAAAATTAAGTGGTAAACTTCAATGAATAATTAATTATATATTTTGAAACTAAAATAAGTTATATATATGAGTTTAAAAAAAAAGGACTGAATTGGAAAAAAAAGTTAAAAGACTAATGATATCGTAAATTGATGTTGCAAAGCCTTACTCTATATAATTACCCCACGGATTTTTTTATTAGCATTGGTGTATCCATGGGGAACTACTAACGTCTTTTTTTTTTTTTTTTTTTTTTTTTTTGAGAAAAAAACTGCATTTTATTCCATCCCAATCCAAATGGTTGAAGTTCCTACAAGTACGTAAACCAAGATCCACAATAGGGAGAGAGTAAGTTAACTAAGAGATAGACATCTCAACAAGATGAAATAAACAACATCTGACGCCATCGCAAAACAGTAGACTATAGTCTATAAGACTCCATTACAAAGACTGGCCAAAAGCTTCTCAATTTCATCCTGTGGCGACTCCTTGTGACCGGCTGCATTAGTCTTCCCAAAACAGCATCAAAGCATCATGAAAAACACACTCAAGAGCGATTTCTGCACCAATACAGCTACTCAACCAACTCAGACAACATCCTTGCTCAAGCACCTTTGCTCCAAACCCCCGGAATACAATAGCAGTCTCAATTGTCAGTCGAAATGACATCCCAAACATTTACTCTATAATCACGTCTCCCCTGCTTATAATTTTCAAATCCAATGTATCGAATCAAAGGGCTAGGTGAAATATAGAAACGAGGACAGCAAGAAGAAAGGAAACGGGTGGAATGTTATAGGGGCAAGAGGGACCTACTGATTTTCACGTAAAGACCAAGACGAATTGCCACAGCGCACTAAACCAAATAGGCTCCAACGATACAGCATGAGCAAAAGAAGTCCAGCAACTCTCACAAACTACTAACGTCTTTTAGCTACTTTCATGGGTAATCAATCGGTATTGCTACATTAATTATTTAAATAATTAACTAGTAATTAACCCGTCGAAACTCACTGGCATAATTCTATATTTTATATAATATATATATTAAAATTATATAAAGTAATAATAAATTGTATTTTGAATAATGAAAATGTATAATGATTTTTTATCAATTCGAACGATGATGTATGTATATGAAAATATAATTTAATTATTTATAAACTAACAAAGAAATCATATTATACCGTATTCTTTAGCTTTTATGGCTTGTCCAGTACAAACGTAACAGATCAATAAAAATAATTGTTAAAATAATATTTTTTATTTAATTTGAAATTTAAATAAAATAAAACAAAACTAAATATAAGTATTAAGCATAATAAGAAAAATTCCATCACAATTTGCTGAGAATTTCGTTCCTGAAAATCTCATTGGTAGGGTCTAGTATAGTACTATCTTTAAAAATTTACGAATTTAAAGTGATGCAGTTTATATTTGTATATGTACGAATTTAAAGTGATGCAGTTTATATTCATTCCTGAAAATCTCATTCGTAGGATCACCCATAGAGTTTATAAAAATATCATCCGTAAATGTCACATCTGATTGTACATCTTCAAAATCAATACCGACCTTACCATCACTTACATCAAGTGTCTATTTTGCAAATTTTTTGTCATATATAAATTTCATTGTAAACAACATTTTTTGTGGTATCTTGAGTTAATCATTCTTAATTGCATATTAATACTTTGAACCACATTTTGCTAATGATATGAAATATTGCAATATAATTGTTCATGGCTAAGAACTGGTTTTGGAAGATACGGTCCCAAATTCTTTAAAAAATTGACATTGATTTTTGTTTATAATCATAACAAAACAAACTGCGAGTTGAAATTTTCTCATCGGAAATCGAATGAGGAATTTGGTTAAATCAGACAGGCTCATAATCATTCTACCAATCAAAAAGTTCTTACTTTCATGGTTTTCCAAAAATTAGTTTAACCTCAATAATGTGGTTCCGCATCTTGGTTACTACCAACATACTTACATTGCATACTTTATTTGATGGACCTATATTCCTAAGAAGCATGACTATGCAACCCTAATTCAACTATATTTCATGATTCGATAATCCAGAACAATTGATCGTGTTTAGATATTCCGGTACAAAATAATTCATTGGCATTATCTATATTTCCATCCTCTTGATAAATATTGTTAGAATTGATATATATATATATATATATATATGCATTTTCATTTGCAGACATACGTTCTATGATGTAATAATTGATCATATCAACATCTCATTTGTAGGGATTAGTATAACACTGTCTTTAAAAATATCTGGATTTGAAGTGGTGAAATTTATATTTATATAGATATTCTCAACAATTTCCGCTATAGGATCTCAAGTAGAGTTTATAAAATTATCATATGGAAATGCCATATATATTTGTA
Source organism: Hygrophila difformis (assembly GCA_030278955.1). Classification (NCBI taxonomy): domain Eukaryota; kingdom Viridiplantae; phylum Streptophyta; class Magnoliopsida; order Lamiales; family Acanthaceae; genus Hygrophila; species Hygrophila difformis. The sequence continues at coordinate 22,688,298 of JAOANR010000014.1, forward strand.
CATCCAATATCTATACCAGCTTTACCAATTACCATCATATACATGAAGTATTCTCTGTGTAAATTTATTTTATATATAATTTTAACTGTAAACAATATTTCTTTTAGTATCTTGAGTTAATTATATAATCCATCTTAATTACATATTAATACTTTGAGTCCACTATTTACAGTGACACGAGATATTGCAATATATCAGTGACATGGATAAAAACTAATTTTTGAAGATATATTCCAACTTTCTTTACAGATTGACATTAACTTTTTTTAGTCATAGTAAAAATAAATGCGCGTGTGAATTTTTTCCTCTGAAATCGAATGAGGAATTTGGTTAATTCAGACGGGCTCATAAATATTGAGCTTTGTTTTAATGAGAAGAGAGGTTAAATAATTTTCTGGGATAACTTTTTTGTAGGTAGAATTCTCGTCACAGTCTAGTAGAATACTAAACTTAGAATGTGCAGTCCTACCTCTTGGGAGAAGTAGGAGTGCTATTCCACTGGATGCTAACACAATATCACTTCTTTCACGAATGGCTAAACAAAATATTTTCTAGATAAATTACCGATAAATATCTTGTCAGTTCCACCACGTAGAGAAAAGAGAATCAACCCTCATCACTAAACTACATATATTATTTTATTATAAACATTCTTCTGCTAATCAGACACTAAAGGTCATAACTTACCATGATCCACCTTCATTTTTTGCTTATTATAATATGTCTTTTCTAGTATCAATACATTATCTGTTTAAGACGTTAAAACTTTATTCAGTACCGAGAATTCTAAAGAAAATTTTCAAATTTACAGAATTTGCAGCAATTAGTCTTTCAATTTCTAACAAAGTTAGATTTATATTTGTACTTCCGTCAATTGCAAATCTGTTAAAATATAGATTAATAAATTATTTTCTCCATTTTTTAAAGTTGTTACACTTTCCTTTTTTTGGTATTTATAAATAAGTGTTGCTTTACCATATTTGTAATGCTTTAAAGGTTAATGATTTTTACTAATTATATTTAAATTATTAATTTTTTGATATTCATTAATAAAATTCAAAAGGAATAAAGTCAAATATGACTCATCTTATTTTATTTATTTAATTATTGTAATTCTTCAACCAAATCAATTTTATTAACTTACGTTAAATCCCATGATATTTTCTAATATTAAACTTTTTGAAAAACGGAGGGAGTATATCTTAAAAAAAATAGGTCAAAAAATTAAATTTTTCTTCTTTACTTACTATGGATCAATTCGCACACCCAATAACTCTTTATACACCCAATTCTTTTATTTATAATATGCTTTACGAAAATAATTAACTTACTTTAAACCAATTATCCACAGAATATGGATTTTCACAATTCTATTAATAATTGTATAATTTTTTTTATTATTTTCAATATAATAAAACATACATAAGATTTTTATTATTTAGAATATATTTATATACTATTAGAATGATATAATTATAAAACATGTTTTTTAACGATTAACAACTATATAATTATATAAAAATCTTTTCCATATATTCATTAATGTATCTTTTAATAATATAAATTTCATATATACACTTTCAATTTCGTATAAACTTAAAATTTCAAATCTTTTAAAAATTGAAAATTATGGGATCTCCATATAAATTGAAAATTAAATATCTATTAGAAACTAAAAATTGTGATTCCCATATACACATTAATATATCTTTAACATGAATAAATAAATACGATGCACAATATACATTTTGATTACATCATTTATCACACCCATAAAAAATATAACCAAAATTAAGACCAAACATACACAAAATTACCGATATTACAATATGATCACTATATTGAAACATAAACGCAACATAATTTTTAGTTGCCAATGCAGGACCTCATCCTAATAATCATGTGGTGCAAAAACTGAAAATATCTATTCATGTCATAATAATCATATGGTGTAAAAACTGAAAATTTATAAATAAATAATAAATGCATCAATAAAATTTAAAATAAATAAAATAAAAAATGCAAAATAATAAAATCTAAAATAGATAATATAAAAAAGCAAAATAATAGAATTTAAGTAGATGAAATAAAAACTGCAAAATTTCAGATTATATCGCTCAAATCTTTTTAAACGTGAATAAATCTCTATGTTAAATAAATAATTGCAAAAGTCTAAAATTACTAAATTTAAAAATCTAAAAATAATATAGATAAATAAAAAATATAAAATTTTATATATCAAATCTTTCAAATATATTTAAAAGAGAACATTATGGGAATTCCATATAAATTGGAAATTCCTTATATTTCAAAAATTGAAAATCTAGGATGGATAAATAAATAATTACGAAAATCTAAAATTAATAAATTAAAAAATGCAAAAATCTATAAAAATTAGAAATTTGAAATGAAGACACCACATTAAATATAGGATGGGTTGTTCACTAATGCTTTAATATATATATATATATATATATATATATTATGGTATACTTGGGACTTGGTCAAGTAGTAATGTCCTCGATTTCTATCCTTATTTGGAAGTTCTATTTCCACCCAATCCCGATTCCTTCCCTTTATTCCCTTTGTACTTTTTGTGATTTGAACTCGTGTACACATTTGCCAACCCATGTTTTAAGAAAAATTGTCATATATATAGTGCATAAAGGGCACGTCACAGCCGTTCATTTATTTTGTAAATTAATGGTTGAGATCAACTTGAAGGGTAAAATAGTAAATTTGATATATTTCTTCCAAATATAATTAGTACATTTCAGCGACAGCGTAGATACATTTCAGCGATATCTTGATTAATAGCGACAAATTATAATATATTTCAGTGACATGCAAAGTGTTTTCAGCAACGACTTCCGTGTATTTCAGCGACATGTGATAGTATATTTCAGCGACGTGCTATAGTAATTTTTAGCGACTTCGTAAAGTTGCAACCCCAATTCTTCGTTTAACATATTTCAGCGACGGCTTCTATGTAGTTCAGCGACGTATTATAATATATTTCAGACGTGCTATAATATTTTTCAGCGACTGGATGATATGCATTTCAGCCACTTCGTAGAAGTTGCAACTCCAATTCCGTGGTTTAATATATTTCAGCGATGAGTTGTGTGTATTTCAGCGATATACCATATGCAACCTTATATATATTTCAGCGACAAAACCATTATAAATATTTTTTGGACAACTTTACCCTCAACCATTTACAACCCTCGGATTTAAATGAACTGTTGCGATTCTTGCCTTGATGTGCTGCGGATTGCGTTAATCGCACCATAACCGAAGCCTTCTATTTAACATCTCATCAGCCACAGCAGATTAAGACCAGACCATTTTTATAGCTTATTAAGAGAGAGAATTAATTGAGCTGAACTAACCTAGGTTTTTTTTTTTAAAACAAAAAGATTCGAACACGACCAAATCAGACAACATTAGACCTAGTCAAATCAAATCAGGCATAAAAGAGTGCCCTGATTTTTTGGCAAAATTTCCGCCCCTTCAAACCTTACATTGGGGGTTTGATTCTTCACCCGTCCTCCTATCCTTCCCCTTTGTTCCCTTTGTAATTTGTGTGACATGGGCTCCCACCACCCTTTCTCTGGCTTCGGCATCTCCAAGAAATTATTAGTATTCAGCCCAGTTTAAAAATTATTTTTTCCATATCTATATTGCTATAAAATAGATTTTTTAAAATATAAATAATCCTCCGTAATTTTAATTAAAGTAGTACTTCCTCTATTTTTTTCTATTTGCTACGGACCCACTTAGTGTGCAGTCTAATGCTCATTTTAAATCATTAATAACTCAAGTTCGTTACATGTAAAATTCTAAAAATTAGATATTTAAAAATGTGTGTGTCAATAGTTGTCAAAACCCCAATGTGGAAAATTAAAATAAATAAATAAATAAATGGAGGAAGAATGTTACTACTATAGTTGGTAAGATCTCGATCCTGATCTTAGGATCTTACGATTTTACGATCACACATCTCTAAAACGATCCCGATCCTTGTAGGATCTTAAATTAGTAAGATCTCGATCATAATAGTAGAATGTTACGATCTTATGGTCATAAGCTCCCTCAAACGCTTCAACGATCTTACGATCATACCCTCTTAAACATATAAAATTTTTGTAATATTTTATGGTTTTGGATCAAAGTAACTTTTTTCCTTTAATTTTAAACTTAAGAGCTTGTAGTGTTAAAAAAAAATATGATGTTTTTGCAAGATTCATAAACACACGAAATAATGTTTTTACTTGTTAGTATGCATATTTGAGTTGATCAATTATTGCAATTTCTTAAGATCTTAGGATCCCGATTCGATCCTACATTCTCGATCTTGCAAAGAGAAAAACGATCCCATATAGAATCTCGATCTTAACAACCTTGGTTACTACACTAGCTAACAAAGACGGTAACCGGCACTGCTAATTATTTCTATCATCTTAACTTGTTGATGGTAAAATAATACGTTGAGGCTCATGTTTAAGGATCTCGCTAGCACTACAGATTTTCGTGGAATCCCTACCGCACTTTTCAACTGCATTTTTCCGATCGACACTACCTACCGCATCTATGACGGCATGTCCGGTCGGTAGCCTAGGGCTTATATCTCGTTGAAATTTTTGACAATTTCCTACACGAATATTTTCTAAGAAAATAGATTAATCCCGGTTTTTAATTTATTTAATGAAATCAATTTATGAAGATGGAGTTGGGATTAGGGATATATTTATAGGTTGTCGTATTTTTATTACTCGTGTGAAGAAACTGGGGCCCGAAAGTGAATATAGTCAAAAATTGCAGTAATTTATAACAAAGTTTTACACCCGCATATGCCAACCATAAACTTTGTAAAGCTCCCTTTCCTTTCTTTATCTTTAAAGCTTTGAGGCGAACTGTATGGTGGCTGGAAACAAAGACAACCTAACTTTCCCGTAGATGGTGTCAGTGAGAGCAACTTTAGTCTCCCCGTTGACCTTCTCTTTTAGATAGAGCTTTAATTTAATAGAATAAGGAGCACAGGGGCAAAAGCATGATGATATCCTTTGACTTTCTTCGTATGATGAAGACGAGGGAAGTATTTGATGTTTTCGGGAAAAAAAGTAAACCTGATCATTCATTGGAGGATGTGCGATAGAAGCATAGCCCACGTTTTATAAGATTTTTCACTCGATTACTCGATTCAAGTTTGTATTTTGAATATCAACTACTTGACATAATTCAATCTAAGTTATGAAAGCAAATAAAATTATTCTACAAAGCGTATTAAACTTATTCTAGAAATCAAGTAAATTCATTACAAGAAAGAAATTAAATCTACTCTAAGAAAGCAATTAAATTTATTCTAAGAAAGCAGTAAAAACTATGATACACTATCGATCATTCATTCTAGAAAGCAGATTTAAAAATGTGACAGAAGGGACAGAAAGAAAAGAATAAAGATTGGACAATATTCGCATGAAAACAAAATTAAATTTCTATTTTATTATGCAGATCTTTATTTGGGATAATCCTTTCAGTTAGCTAACTCTAATGCTTTCTACACTATTTTTCCTGTAAGAGACAGGTATTTACAGTTAGAATTTACATTATTTTAAGAAAACAAATCAATTAAAGCAAAGATATGTTACTTATCTGTAGTGGACAAGTAACACCTAACAAATCATTGACTGAAATGCTAAGCAATCCTATCATTCCCCTGATCACACCCAAAGATTCAATTAAAGCCTCAAACTCTTCCATAACTCTTAAACCTTATACGCGGCGCACAACTTATACCACATCTGAATGACCTCTATATAAGCATTTAAAGAAAGCAGTAAATAAAGTGGTAAAGAAAGCATTTTAAATCCTATCACTCGGAAGTTTTAAAAGTGCCTCGTTCCGTTAGCATAAAAAAGCCCCCAGTCTTGGTGACCGAATACAGATCAAGAATTCTCAAATACCCACAAGTGCGATGGATCGGATTGGATACGATTTTGAAGAACAAGAAGAAGATGAATAATGGAAGAAGATGGAATGGAAAATGGATGTTGGATAAATGAGAATACCTAGTTGAATCCTCAATCTTGAAATAGTCTAACACTTGGTGTTCATACTATTCCCTCAATCGATATTCTCAAGGTGGCTATACGATTGAACACATCTCAATGTTCAAAAGAAATTCAACCAATGTGGAAGAACTCAATTGTGACCTTTCAAATAAAAGATATTCACTCTCCAAGTGTTCATAATATTTTCATTCAAAAGGTCAGTAGCAAAGTTTGGGGAAAGCCATATATATAGGAAAACCCTAATTACAAATATTAAAAGACTAAACAACTAATTATGGGCTTTACTCAACCCATTACAATAATAAAACAAGTCCTAAAATTAATTAAACAAGGCACAAACAAGAGTTCCCGTCGTGAAGCATAATGTCATGGACGTCGCAGAACAAAGAGAGGCTCAGACGTGAAATGGAATTACAGGGTCCCGTTATGCCATGGATCTTGTCGGAAACATTCTTGTAAAAGGAAGAACAATGGAAAGATGGAGAAGATGGAAATGGAAAGTGATGGATAAGGAAGCTACCAATCTTGAATCAAGCTTTGAAACGATGAATCAAAGTTCCCCGTTTCCTCCACAATCTTCAAAAATGGTGTAGTCTCCGGAATTAGCTTCCCGTCTCCGGAACCATGACACTAGCTCAAGAACTAGCTTCAACGAAGAGGATGAGATTTCTCTCGGGTAGGGATTTCGGTTTCCCCAAAACTCTCATTGATCTTTGAAGAGAAAAGTGAAGGTGCTTAAGAGCAAACCAAACTTCATATTTTCATAATGTTCAAAGATGTCTTACAAAATATGGGGAGGTCATATATATATAGACCAAGCCCATTAGACAAGCCTAAGGAAGGATAAAACAACAAAAGAAATAAAGAAAACATCAAAACTTGGCTTACATGCGGAATGGTGAAGGTTGGTGTTCGCGGGCTACAGGGACGGTATTTCTAGGCTGCAGGTTCGGTGTTTGAAGGATACAGGGTCGGTATATGAAGGATGCACCTGGTGCAGTTTAAACCGCATGCATGCGGTGCGATTTAGACCGCATCCCAAAGTTGGTACTCTATAACAACCAGGTCGGTATACGACCGCATGGAAGTTGGTATACCGCATCGGTATAAGACCGCACGGAAGTTGGTATACCGCACCAACTTTCATGCCTTAGCCAAATTTTGAGGCATTTAAGTCCTACATTGTTTATGCTATTACAAAATAATATCTGGCCATCTTCCGACTTGACCAAAATTTGTGCGGCGACCGGCGGTGGTTCCGGCCGACCTCCGGCGAACTTCCAGCCAATTTTCCGGTGAGCTCCGTTTGACCTCTGGGCATGCTCCGGTGCTCCGGAGGCTTCTCCAGTCATCTTCCGGCGACGATGATGGCTTAATGCTTCAAAATTGGGGGATTCCATGTACGTCTCTGAATTGATTATTAAATTTATGGACTCAATTTAATTGATGAATTGATCCATATAATCTAATAGTTGACTTTGACTTCCACGTCACGTTATATACACACAATATTTTACTTCTAACACACAAGATAGGGGCACATTTAGGGCACATAATAAACATTTACCCATTATACCCTTTCAACCAATAAATAGAAGTGCAGTCCAGGAGTTTAAGGTTATCGTCCAAACACAAAAATCGTACGTAATAAAAAAGAGAGCAGCAAACGGCCATGTATGGCCATTTGCATTTCAAGGGTCGCGTCCAATCGTGGCCGTGGGTTGTAGGGGCCGGTCAATCTTTTTTTTTTGACAGTATAGAAAAAAAACCAAAAATATCAAAAAAAACCTTGCAACCAAGATCCAATCGGAAAAAAAACCTTGCAACCAAAAATATTTCATGACCATTATTGACAGTAAAGAATAAACCAAAACCAAACACTACTATTTAAAACAGCGAAAACCAGAACCCTAGATACAAAAATCAGCACCACAACGCTCTCAGGACATATCAACAGATTTATCTCGACTCCATAAATAGAATAATCAAAACCTATACCTGAGATCACAGTAGAAAAATCAAAACAATATAAATCAAGTCAATTTCGCGATACCAAACCAGATAATATGTCATTTAGAGAAATAGCGGACATTCTTAGGAGAGTCGAGATTTTATCCCCAGCAAAAATTTTAAAAATAATTTTTTCTTTAGAAAAAATTAAAAGACCTTTTTTCACCGCCGGGTTAGTACTCTTGGGGGCGATCGGAATCGTAGCCGGATGGGCGCTTGAGGTCGGAAAGGGAATCGCGATAGACCCTGCGAACTGGAACAGAGATTGCACACTCCAAGGAAATAAGGAACACGGGCTAACCTAGAGACACAGAACCCATGAGGCGAGCAAAGGCAGCGAGGGTTCTGGAGAGAAACAGCAGGAGCGTACTGCCGAGCCGGAAACGGAGAAATTTCAATTAGGGCTTGGAGCCCGACGAAACTGCAAAACGGGAAGAGATTTCCAAATCAGCGGAAGGCTTGCTGGTGCCGGTGACGGAAATTGCGCAGGGGCGCGGGGCAGAAAGCAGAACAAGCAGGGTGAGCGGGGAGAGCCGGGCGAAAAAAGCAAGAACAAGCAGGGCAAGAACGATTGAGAAATCAATCACGACGAAGAAAGCCAAATGAGCTCGAATTGTAGGAGGCTCGGATCGATGTTGGGATAAAATGAAAGACACAAATAAAGCTGGGATCAAACGGCCAGAAATCCAATTGAATTCGTGATCGAACGGCTGCTAACCAAATTCTCCCTGGCCAATTTTTTTCGGAAAAAAGGTTAAATTAGTCCCTTTTCTTTCTCAAAAATCCAAATCAGTGTTTTTTCTATTTTATTACCAAAACAGTCCCCTACAAATGTTAATAATGTCCAAATCAGTCCATTTTTCATTAATTATGCCCTAATTGCTGACATGGCAATGGTTTAAATTTAAACCTGACACGTGGACATAATGTTAGTCTTTTTTCTTTTATCTTTTGTCAATTCAGTCCTAAACTTTTATTTTGTTCCATTTAGTCCTCTTTCCAAATCAGTTATTTTTATATTAATTGGCCTCCAACATTTCAAATTATTTCATTTAAGGCCCAGAACCTTAAATTCTATTATTTTTAGTCCATTTATCAAATAAATGTCCAACATACTTCTCTAAATAAATTAAACACCAAACATCATACATTGGGTGAGTGTCTTGCTGGGTCTTCCAAGCTCCGTAAATAAATTAAACACCAAACCTCATACATTAGGTTTGACTGTCTTGTTACTGGGTCTTTCAAGCTCCGGGATTTTACGAAAGTATGTTGGGCATTTATTTGATAAATGGACTAATAATAAAAAAAAATTAAGGTTCTGGGCTTTAAATGAAATAATTTAAAAGGTTGGAGGCCAATTAATATAAAAATGACTGATTTAGATATAGGACTAAATGGAACAAAATAAAAGTTTAGGACTGAATTGACAAAAGATAAAAGAAAAATGACTAATATTATACCCACGTATCAGGTTAAATTTAAACCCTTGCCACATCAGCAATTAGGCCATAATTAGTGAAAAAGGGACTGATTTGGACATAATTAGCATATGTAGCGGATTGTTTTGGTAATAAAATAGAAAAAGGACTGATTTGGATTTTTGGAAAAGAAAAAGGACGTATTTAACTTTTTTCCAAATTTTTTCCCTACCGTTCTTATATAGTACTTCCTCCGTATTCAAAAAATTTTAACATTTCATGTTTTCACGCAATTCAATATACATTTTCAAAGAGTAATATCTCAAATTTTATAAAATAAAAAATTATAAAACTTTAATATTGTAAAACTATGTGATTAGACTAATCTAACAAGATCTCACTTGACCATGTTTTATCTTATGTAAATGTGTAAAAAAATTGAATCAAAATTACTCAATGAATAGTATTTACTATGCAAATGTTGACATTATTCAAATACGGAGGAAGTAGTAGATATAGATATTACTACTTATATTCTAAATATTTTGGGATCTTTTCCCAGACTATTGCTAAGAATCTTGCTTCTAAATTTGAATTCTCAAATTAGTGACACTAGTCTTTTTTTTAAATATTGTTCCACTTGTCTCGTAGATAAACATCCACATGAGATGCATCTATATTCGTGGACAAAATATTGTTCCACTTGTCTCGGCCCTCTCCTTGCGGCTCGTGTCTCTCTCCCCCTCGTCGTCCCACTAATATCCACAATTGGACAAACTCTCAAGAATCTGAAATATCAATACCCAAATTTCATATCTCAATCCGCCCACATCTCAATCCGCATACGCGTTAAACATCAATTCATTCAATTAAAAAGCTTTTAAATAACCACTGAGCATCCAAAACATATAAATTAAAAAGAGAAAAACACAAAGCGAAGAAACAACACAAATATTCATTGAATCCAGATCAAAATTGATATGCTAAAGAATCCCGAAAATCCCAATTTCTTACAATCACAGAACTGAAAATGATGCCGATTGGTGTGCCCTAAATTGTAAACAAGCAATTGAAACATAAAGAATTCATACCGGCGGTGGTTTCTGGCGGGAGGGGTGGTGGTGGTTGCTGGCGGTTGTGCGAATCGCGGAGTGGGCGCTGGAAGCCGCAGCGGCACGGCAGGGCGGTGGCCGGCACTGGAAGGAGGTGGCTAGCAGGGAAGGTGACAAAGGCGAGAGAGAAAAGCGTCGATGGGAAAGGGTGTAATACCCGAGAATTTTATAACATAAATAAATAAATAAACGAATAATAAATAAATACGAGAAATAAATAAATAAATAAATAAATATAATAAATAAATAAAGGTAGAAGAAATGAGAAATAAAATTAATTAAAGAAATTAAATTAAACAAAAGAAATTATATAAAGCTAAATAAGTCGTTACACGGGAACCCGATATCAATGAACTCGAGAATTTGAGTCAAAACATAAATTTAGATCCGAAGGATACGACGACACGAAATAGGAACCCGAAGATAGCCCGGGAATCGGAATCCGGGAGCATAGAGGGATAGAAACCCGAAAGAGAGGAGGAAAAGCACGACGGATCGCACGACCCGCCCGGAACGGAGTCCAGGCGTGTCTGGCGCGCTGGCCGCGCGCTAAAGGGGCGAAAGGCGCGCCAACCCCGCGCCAGCAGACAGATTTGCCCGTTGCGAGATTCTCTCGCCCGAATCCGGATTTTTCGGCTTCGGTTGCATCCCTTTCGGCTCAAGACTCACCAAGGCCGACCTTGGACGTCCCTAGGTCGTGCCTATCTATAAATAACCCCCTCAGACGACCCTAAACCCTTTTCAAAACCCTACGATACTCTCTATACACAAAAGTCGTAATCCCGGAGTCAACGGAGGCACCAAAACTGAGACGGAGGCTGTTTGGACGAAATCCGGAAGATCTCCAACGTTGTGGTAAGCTCTACTCCGATAATTCTTTCACGTTTAAATCCGAAAACGGATTCTAACCTCGTATCTTTTCTTTCTACACCCTGAATCGGATCTAGAACGAAGAACCCGACGAACCGAGGAAATAAACGGTGGACTGGAAGCCACGCCTCCGAAATCGACGACCCCGGACGACTAAGAATCTGTAACTTGACACTTACATGGTTTTGGGAGTAACTAAAACGTTCGAAACTAAAAGATTAAACAAGAAATCGAAAATCTGCCAACATGATCAGCGTTTGTATATGATTTTTCCGAACCCTTAAAAGTCTTCAAATGAGAAAACTTAAAACACGAAAAACTTCCTAAGACTTAGATCTATCTCCTGTAAAATTTTTAGAATTTTTCGTGAAGTTTTGACATGTTAAATCGACCCCAAACCGAACTGTTTTGAAATCGGATTTTGAAAACTGGGCAGAACATAGATTTGAACTTGTTGACGTTTTTTACTATGGTTCTAGGCCGCATTAGATCTTTAGCCGAACATGAAAGTTGTAGATAATCGTCTTAAAAAGGTCTCTGTAAAATTTCATTAAACTTGGAGTTGATTTGCTATGGTAGAACATGAAATCTTTAAACTGTGGTATTCGAATTTCGGACAGATTAATGTTTCTGTGAAAATTTATGTTTTTGACCTATTTCGGTATCTCGGATTGAAAAAGTTAAAACACGAAAAATGTTCATCTCGACGTTTCCGAATCAGTAGTGAATTTTTGGAATTTTTGGAATTAAATTTGATTTTTAACGAATTTTAGAGTAAACAGTGGTTTACCGGAAGTCAAATCTTGAAATCTTGTTGAAACATGAAATTAGCCTTTAGGGTTGAAATAAGTTAAAATATGATTTTTAAATAAAATAAATTGAAATCAGATTTTTGAAATTAAATCCCCTTACAAACTTGATAAATTAAAATTAGGGGTGAGTGCTCTGCAGGGTGCCCCCTAACTGCTTCACTTCGTGGCTTTATGGACGATGGTGGCCCCGCGCGAAATTGAGATATGATATTGCCAAAACGGCATGAGATATAGAGCCTACACTCTCGAGAATATCCACATGGGTTTCCCGAGGCTCCGGAGTGGTACTGGGTATGGCAGATACGGTTGCGGCCGCCGGGCTACCGACTAAACTCGTCGAGATTGCGATGCAATCGTGAAATACTTGAAATACTAAATCTGGGATGTGAGGGGGAATTAAATTAAATTAAATTATGTGATGTTGTCCAATTAAATTCTTTAAATGCTTTATTTAAATTAATTATGGTCGTTATGTAACACCCCGGATTTGTTAACCCAGGCCGAGGTGTCACCGCCGCACCTCCCTAGCAAGACACGGTTTCTCCGAGCTTGCTAAAGAGATGCAAGGCTAAAGGTATTGGAAAAAGTCTTAAAAGTAAGTCCGGAATTACTTAAAAATAATAATGTAGTATCATCCATACATGATAAAAATAATAAGTTGCAGCGGAAATTTAAAAATGGGCCGACATGGCCAAAAGTCGGGTCAACAAGCCCGTATGCAAGCATGTAAAATAAATAACTAAATGTCCAAAGTAATCCCCCGATGCATGATCATGCTCCGTACTCTGTAATGGAAAAATAAACAACAGGTTTTATCAGTATATAAAATACTGAGTAAGTTACTTCCTAACGTCACGATAAAGGGGTTTTAAAAAGATTATTTAATTAATTTAAAACTTATACTTTTACTCAGGCTTAAATTTAAATATTAAAAATTCGTAATCTTACTTGCCGCGGAAAACATGATTTATTTATTCAAGACGAGAACACATAATTTAGAGACATAATTTAAAAGCGTAATTCAAATGCATAATTTAGAAACATGGTAAATAGGATTTAAGCATAATTAAACGCTCACACAAGTCTTTTATATTTTTATCCCGTAAACTAAGAAGAGGACACCACACAAGGGAGATCACTAACGAGGCAATCTCAATAGTCGTAACCAGATAGCCGGTGAACCGGCGGCCGCAGCCCTATCAGTATTGACTGCCGTTTTGGCGAGCCATGTATATCTACCGTCAATTTGACAGGCGTGTATATCAACTGTCATTTGACAGGCCTTTCAAGCGGTTTCACTGCCACTAGGGGCAGGCCGTGTATTTCCCACTGCCGATTTGGCAGGCCATGTGCACAACTGCCGTTTTGGCATAGTAAGGAGACCACTAACGAGGCAGTCTCAAAAAGATAGTAGGACCACTAACGAGGCGATCCAAAATTAATGATAGCATGAAGATAGGCTCAGCCTAGTGAACGGGATTTTTTGAAAGTTCGTATTTCAATGTTATCAAATGATCGATATCGCGTTTTCATAGTTCGGGTTTTCTCAAGCTCGAAAAATCCTATTCGTGGCAGTTTACGCCTTTCTTAATTAAAAATTCGTCTTTTCACCAAAAATTCTGAAATTTTTACAGTAGTTCAAAAACACACACACGAACAACTTTCATGTTTTAAGATTTTCGAAATAAGGTTCCGAAGTGAGTCGAAATTCGAGTTCATTGCAAAGAATAATTTCTGTCTTAAAACTGGTTCCGTCGCAGGTTCGTGCAACGCCGATTAAAAATTCATTTCAAAACCAATCGATCCAAAATTTTTACAGGAGCTACAAAACACATTAAGGAACAAATTTCATGTTTTAAGAATTTGGAAATAATGAATTTTAGATGCTCAAAGATCGACCACAACACGCTGTACACGCGCGGACTCCGAAGGGGTTTTAAAACAGTTCTGAAATTTGGCCATTTTGACATATCAAATGAACTCCAAATTTTATGAAATTTTATACACATAATCTAGACATAATTTCCTACAACTTTTGTTTAGAATTGCAAAGTTGAATCATTCTTTAAACGGGTGAAAAATATGCATCAAGTCGGGTCATAAAAACTGTCAGGATTCCAGATTTGGCGATTCAAATTTTGACGACTTTTTGGCATATCAAACGTAGTTCAAAAATTATGAAATTTTTCAGGGATAAACTAGACACCATCATCTACAACTTTTATGTTTTCACCCAAGATTAGTTTTGACCATAAAGGATCGAAAAACGCACAACAAGTTCGACTACGTAATCTGTCCAGTTTACCGTTAAATCACAGTCCGCTTCCGAGGGTTTTCGAGTATGCAAACGTTAACGAAAATGCGTGAAATTTTACGGACACAATATTTAGACAGTTAGCTACAACTTTCGTTTTTACATAAAAGTTTAGTTTTGAAGGATTCCATTAGAAAAACATCAAAGAAGTTCAACGCTCCAATCTGTCATCAGTTTCGATTTTGGGAGAAAACGCAGAGTAAACCAGATTCGATTTCGGGGGTCAAATGTTGATGAAAACTCTTGAAATTTTGACACAAACTAGATTATGGTCTTAGGAACAAAGTTCATGTTTTGGCCAATCCGTTTTAAACACTCGAAAGGGTCGAACTCGTGAGGTTTCCGAAACTGCACGGATTGGGGTTTTTAAGTTCCGATTTTTACGTTTTTGTTTAGATCCATTGATTTGTTCGATTTTAGTCACCCAAAATTGAAACGCAAGGAACCAACTTACAGTGTTAGAGTTTAGGATCGTCACGGGGCTCTCTCGGGTTGTCTAGGATTGCGACGAGCGGGTGTCTTCCCCCGATCTCCTTCTTCTTCGCCCCCGAAGTGAACTCGTAAGAAAGTTTCGATGGTTAGGTTCGAATTTACTACATTATGGATGAATACAAAACTGTACAACACCTTACCAACGTCCAAGGGGTCTGTCTTCTCCTTCTCAAGTCCTTCTTGTTCGGATTTCGTCGTCGGAACTTCAAGAACACAAGGGATTTCGGGGTTTTCGACTTTGGGAGGAGTTGGAGAGAATGTGAGGAGAAGAGGCTGCTCTAGGGTTGTCTTTTTTCGAATTTTAGGGTTAGGGAGCAGTATAAGGTCGTCCCACATATCCTTCCATAGCCCGGGATTGAGTTTCCATCGTCGGGGGTCGAAAATATGGCAAGAAAATCGTCGGAACGCGTTGTTGCCATTTTCTGGGGAGCTCACGCGCTCTTGGCGCGCTCCTAGGCTAAAGACCACGCGGCCAGCGCGCGGCCTCCGCCTGGACCTCGGTCCGGGTGGGTCCGTGCGATCCGATCGGGCCTTTTCTCCTCTCTTTCGGACTTCTGTGCTCTTACGTTTTCGGGCTCGATTTTTCGGGCCATTCTCGACTTATAAATTCTTATCTTAAATTAATCTCGTCTCGAGTTAATCCCGTACTTGAAATCTTGAGTCCGTTGCATTTGGATTCGTCGGCTTCTAATTCGTCGTCTTTTGACTCCCGTGCAACAATTTATCTAATTAATTTATTTCCAACTTCACGGGTTCCTGGACTTAAAATTCTTTTCTTTCTTGAATTTAGTTCCAATTCTTTTGACTCGATTTCATGGAATGTCTTCGGGCTTCCTTTCCCTCCTTTATTCCATTTTGAATTTTTGAATCTATCGGCGTTTCATTTCCGAGCAATAATTTATTGTGATAAATTATTTTCTTCTTCTCGAAGATATTTCAACCTTGATTTGATTAAGAAATAAATTTTATTCCTTTGGACGCCGATAAAAATCCCGGGTATTACAGTCTACCCCCCTTAAGAATCAACTTCGTCCCCGAAGTTGCGCCCTCACTTTCTTTTGGGCTCAATTTAATGTTGGGGTATCTCCATCTACTTTCCTTAAGGATAAACGTCTTCCACAAGAAATTAATTCCATTCCTTTGAATGTGAATTAAATTTCTCGGGTGTTACATCCTCTCCCCCTTAGGAATCAACTTCGTCCTCGAAGTTGGGCGTTAGCTCCTTGCAAGCTCGGACATTGTTTGGTTGCGTGATAGTATTAATGTGTGTTGTTGTTTGTTATTATTTGACTGAACTCAGAATTGAAATTTCCAAGTTGCCTACGTACCCTGTGAAGGGATCAAGTCATTACGTAGTTCAAAACAATTTGAACTTGTTTATTTTTGATTGGATACAATTCGTCGAGTCGAACTCCACAATAAATGCAGTTATCGATGCTTGAAAACTTCTTACGGTTGCTTGGGCCGAGTGGTCACGTCCTCTCTCCTGTTTATGTTTTCTATTCGCGTCCGACAGTCACGCAGCTGATGACCATGTCGACCTCACCGAAGGCATGCTCCTGGCTGAGGGCATCCTCTCGCATAGTGTGGTTTACCACACTTTGGACATGGTGGTGCATAGTCACCATGGTTGAAGACTATCCCCTTGTTTCGTCCATTGTCGTTTTGATGTGGTTGGTTCGAGTTTCTACGGACATGGTCCTTATTCCTCTTGTATCCTCCTTGTGGTCCTTGGTTAGTCCCATCTACCGATTTTCATTTCAGTCCTTGAACTCGTGCAACCGCTACTGCACGATCATACACAGCTTGTAAGTCAGGGTAGTGCTCACCCGTGATCACCTCTCTAATGGATAGGTTCAGTCCCAACTCGAACTTCTGTGCCTTCTCTACATCAGTTGGCACCAGTCTCGGTGCGAACCGCACCAACTCCTTGAAACGGTTATAGTATTCTTGGACCGTCTTTCCTCCTTGCCTCAGTGTCAGAAATTCCTCATACATAGCAGCCTTCATGCCCATGGGATAAAAATGATCCCTAAGCAGATCCGTGAATTCTGACCATGTGTAGGGCTCGTCGTACTCTGCACGTTTCCCTTGGGTGACTTGCCACCAATCATCCGCCTCGCCTCCTAGGTAGTATGACGCTACGTGAACCTTTTCCCCGTCGGGACACTTTACGGCGTTCAACAGCTTGTCGAACGTCCGTATCCATTCCTCTAGCTGAGCCGGGTCCTCTTCGCCGGCGTAGTGGGGTAGTTGGTAAGGGTTTACCAAGGCTAAGTAGTTGACCCGGGTTACCGGTGGTGGTACACCCGCTTATGCACGTTGCACTTCAGCATTTCCTAATACTACGAGAACTTCCTCGACAGTCCTTAGACGCTCATCCATATTGTTGGGAACATGAGGCACTCGCCCTCCTATGTTCTGAGGGATCTCATTATTGTTCGGTGTGTTGGGGAGGTCAGCGTTAGTGTTGTTTGGGATTTCCTTTCTCGATTTTCCCTTAGGTGCCATTCTCTGTTATCAACGCACGTGAAGATGAGTTTCTAATCTAAGGCAAGTTAGCGTTCAAGAAAATCTATAAGGTAGGATTGGAAAGAGGTAATAGATAGGAGAATGCTAAACTTAGGTGATCAAGTTATAAGACTGAGGCAGAATTAGTTTAAAGCAAACGCTTCTAAGTCAAGGTCATGACCAATTTGAAGGTAAGAGTTTTGACACTGTTAATTCACATAAAAAAAATTAGCGCGATATTCATGTATGTATGTATGCGAATGCATGTATGCTTTATACAATGCTACCCCAACCCCGAAAAAATATTTCCGTGACTTTAAAAACTTGTTGGAAAAATTTCTATGCATATGTAAATATTTCCCATGGGTTTATAATAAATTTTGTTCCATGGAAATAAAACTTAAAATTTAAATAATAATAATGGTGCTTAAAAATTTTAAAATAATATTAATATTTGTTTAAAGATCTTGGGCCACTATATTGGCCAAAATAATAATAATAATTTAAAAAAAATATTTCCGGTCTCTGATACCACTTTGTAACACCCCGGATTTGATAACCCAGGCCGAGGTGTCACCGCCGCACCTCCCTAGCAAGACACGGTTTCTCCGAGCTTGCTAAAGAGATGCAAGGCTAAAGGTATTGGAAAAAGTCTTAAAAGTAAGTCCGGAATTACTTAAAAATAATAATGTAGTATCATCCATACATGATAAAAATAATAAGTTGCAGCGGAAATTTAAAAATGGGCCGACATGGCCAAAACTCGGGTCAACAAGCCCGTATGCAAGCATGTAAAATAAATAACTAAATGTCCAAAGTAATCCCCCGATGCATGATCATGCTCCGTACTCTGTAATGGAAAAATAAACAACAGGTTTTATCAGTATATAAAATACTGAGTAAGTTACTTCCTAACGTAACAATAAAGGGGTTTTAAAAAGATTATTTAATTAATTTAAAACTTAAACTTTTACTCAGGCTTAAATTTAAATATTAAAAATTCGTAATCTTACTTGCCGTGGAAAACATGATTTATTTATTCAAGACGAGAACACATAATTTAGAGACATAATTTAAAAGCGTAATTTAAATGCATAATTTAGAAACATGGTAAATAGGATTTAAGCATAATTAAACGCTCACACAAGTCTTTTATATTTTTATCCCGTAAACTAAGAGGAGGACACCACACAAGGGAGATCACTAACGAGGCAATCTCAATAGTCGTAACCAGATAGCCGGTGAACCGGCGGCCGCAGCCCTATCAGTATTGACTGCCGTTTTGGCGAGCCATGTATATCTACCGTCAATTTGACAGGCGTGTATATCAACTATCATTTGACAGGCCTTTCAAGCGGTTTCACTGCCACTCGGGCAGGCCGTGTATTTCCCACTGCCGATTTGGCAGGCCATGTGCACAACTGCCGTTTTGGCATAGTAAGGAGACCACTAACGAGGCAGTCTCAAAAAGACAGTAGGACCACTAACGAGGCGATCCAAAAATAATGATAGCATGAAGATCGGCTCAGCCTAGTGAACGGGATTTTTCGAAAGTTCGTATTTCAATGTTATCAAATGATCGATATCGCGTTTTCATAGTTTGAGTTTTCTCAAGCTCGAAAAATCCTATTCGTGGCAGTTTACGCCTTTCTTAATTAAAAATTCGTCTTTTCACCAAAAATTCTGAAATTTTTACAGTAGTTCAAAAACACACACACAAACAACTTTCATGTTTTAAGATTTTCGAAATAAGGTTCCGAAGTGAGTCGAAATTCGAGTTCATTGCAAAGAATAATTTCTGTCTTAAAACTGGTTCCGTCGCAGGTTCGTGCAACGCCGATTAAAAATTCATTTCAAAACCAATCGATCCAAAATTTTTACAGGAGCTACAAAACACATTAAGGAACAAATTTCATGTTTTAAGAATTTGGAAATAATGAATTTCGATGGTTAGGTTCGAATTTACTACATTATGGATGAATACAAAACTGTACAACACCTTACCAACGTCCAAGGGGTCTGTCTTCTCCTTCTCAAGTCCTTCTTGTTCGGATTTCGTCGTCGGAACTTCAAGAACACAAGGGATTTCGGGGTTTTCGACTTTGGGAGGAGTTGGAGAGAATGTGAGGAGAAGAGGCTGCTCTAGGGTTGTCTTTTTTCGAATTTTAGGGTTAGGGAGCAGTATAAGGTCGTCCCACATATCCTTCCATAGCCCGGGATTGAGTTTCCATCGTCGGGGGTCGAAAATATGGCAAGAAAATCGTCGGAACGCGTTGTTGCCATTTTCTGGGGAGCTCACGCGCTCTTGGCGCGCTCCTAGGCTAAAGACCGCGCGGCCAGCGCGCGGCCTCCGCCTGGACCTCTGTCCGGGCGGGTCCGTGCGATCCGATCGGGCCTTTTCTCCTCTCTTTCGGACTTCTGTGCTCCTACGTTTTCGGGCTCGATTTTTCGGGCCATTCTCGACTTATAAATTCTTATCTTAAATTAATCTCGTCTCGAGTTAATCCCGTACTTGAAATCTTGAGTCCGTTGCATTTGGATTCGTCGGCTTCTAATTCGTCGTCTTTTGACTCCCGTGCAACAATTTATCTAATTAATTTATTTCCAACTTCACGGGTTCCTGGACTTAAAATTCTTTTCTTTCTTGAATTTAGTTCCAATTCTTTTGACTCGATTTCATGGAATGTCTTCGGGCTTCCTTTCCCTCCTTTATTCCATTTTGAATTTTTGAATCTATCGGCGTTTCATTTCCGAGCAATAATTTATTGTGATAAATTATTTTCTTCTTCTCGAAGATATTTCAACCTTGATTTGATTAAGAAATAAATTTTATTCCTTTGGAAGCCGATAAAAATCCCGGGTATTACACTTTAATTTTAATTATGTGAAATGAGTTGCTATGAATTTAAATTATGTCAATTGGATGGTTAGCTAAATTAAATTCGATTACTTATGTTTATTATCATGTTTTATTTAAATATTAAATTAATGGCTTTTAAACCCTACGACCATGCATGTGTTAACTTACTCAGCAAGTTGTGCTGACCAAACCATTTTTATTTCTTTTTCTTACAGAGTATGTGGAATGAACATGTATGAGCACGATCATGCATGGGGATTTTGGGAACACTATTTTGTTTTAAATTTTGCATTAGACGATATTATGAACGGGCCTGTTTAACCCGTGTTTTGGCCATGTCGGCCTATTTACATTTTCCGCTGCAATACTATACTTAAATATTATTTCCGCTGCACTATGATATTATTATTTTCGAATTATATTGTATAGGCTGTTTTGAATGCTTTAAATGTTTTAAATACTGCGATACCTAGCCTTGCATCTCTTTAGTAAGATCGGAGAAACCGTGTCTTACTAGGGAGATGTGGCGGTGACACCCCGACCTGGGTGACCAAAAAACCGGGGTGTTACAAAGGGTGAGGCGATGAGAGAGAGGAAACAGCGGGTGTGGTTGAGCGATGATAATAGCCAGAAATGACCATTATTTTCAATTCATTTCCCTGTCTAAAACGGGCATTTGATCGCATTCCGGTCTTATATTAAGTAAGAAAGCAGTTGAATTGGACTGATTTATGCATAATTGTAAAAATATTGACCTGGTATGAAAAATGCATAAATATGTAATTCTATTACACATTTATGTTAAAAAAATCCAAAAATATGAGAAAAAGAAAAGAAAAGAAAAAGGAACAAAAAGATGGGCAAAAGAATAAAACAAGCCCACAAAATACAAAAAGATGGGAAAAGAAAGAAAAGCCCACAAAAAGAGTAATTGCGGCCCATCTGGCTATCCAGTCTCGACATGGAACACCCGTGGCGCAAAGCATGGTCTCGCGATACGGGAGGGTCTAGCGACACGGATGATTAGCGCCACCAACTGCATTTGGAGATGAAGCTATGTCTCCAGACCCGTGTCACGATACCCCGGTCGCGACACATGACCTCGCGACACGGGCATGGTTGGCGACACAGACGCACAAATGGAGGACCAAGACCCAGTCGAGAAGCCTTGCCACATGCAGTCTTGTTTCGTGACCGACATCCAGTTCCGCGACACAGTGTGATGTGTGTGATGTCTTGAGACACAGTGGGCCTCAGATCAAGGCCCATGTGCCTAGGGTTTCACTTCTATAAATATGAGGTGATACCCTTGAGCTAAGGGTTAGAAAATTCACTCTTGAAGACAAAATTTGGAGATCAGTCTTAGGTAGTGTCTCTTTAGTTTAGGTAGTGTCTCTTAGGTAGTGTCCCTTTATTTAATTTATGCAATGGCTTAGCATAGTTTAGGTTATTTTAATATTGTTTTCCATTTTAATAGCTTAGATAGCCACTTTTACAGTTTTGTTCTTTTTTTTAAACTTTGTTATTAGGGTTTTGTAATATCCAGACTAATGGGTATTAACAAACCATTAATAAAATGGGAATATATTCAAGATATTGTGTCCCAAAATCATGAAATGGGTCTCACACCCCATGGATTAATTATTCCTTTCTTTTTCTTTTGGGTCATTTGACCTTTATTTCCCCTTTTTATGCTACTGCCTTTGTATTTTTGGATAATGTTTCAGGTGCATGTGTGATCAACCCTAGATTAGGATTTGCTTTATTTTTTTAATAGTGTCTTAGTTGCTTTCATCTTATTTATGCAAGCATGTTCTTATAGATTTCAATTTGTGTTTGGTTATTTTTAGGATAGAATAGCTTTTTGATCTGAAATGGGGTGGATCATACTGTTTGCATGCTACTGTTCCATTTTGCTTTTCTGATATGTGTCCTGAACTTCCCCCTGTCGCTAGCCTCTTCCTGTCGCGAGACCATGTCTAGCGACAGGAAGGCAGTCTCGCAACATGAGTGCCAAGGGACATTTGTTTGATAATTCTTAACCCCCGGTCGCGAGGCAATCCTGTCGTGAACCCACGGTTCTCGACACAACTCTTGACTCGCGACTGAGGATCCAAATACTTGCATTTTTATTCTGGAAGGGCTCTAGTCGCGAAACCCCTGTCGCGAACTCATGGTTCGCGACACACTTTTTCTTTCCGCGACCAGAAATTATGCCTTTGTAAATTTTTAAAAGCCTCGTGTCGCCAGACCCCTGTCGCGAGACCACTTCTCGCGACACAACTGTTGTTTAGCGACACAAAGCCCAAACTTCTAAAACTCCACCTGTCGTGAGACCCATGTCGCGAGCCTAGGTTCGCGATACAATTTATGATCTCACGACTGGTTTCTCATCTCTTTTAAATTCCAAAAAATTCTGATTTCCAACCCCCGTGTCGCCAGACCCGTGTCGCGAGACCACGTCTCGCGACACAATTTTTGTCTAGCGACACGGAAACCCTAAATTTCTAAAAATTAATTTCTCTTATTTCCCACCTCTCATGTCGTGATCCTCCCGTCGTGAACCGTGACCCACGGTTCACGACGCAATTTCTGTCTCACGACATGCTTGGCACCCTTTTTGCCAAATTTTTGTTCTCCATCTCACCCCATTAATTAATTGAACCTTTATATTAATATTTTGAGGTTGAAATCCAATGATCTCAACCCATGATTAATTTGATATAAAGAACTTTGTTCAATTTTCCATTAAAAGATTCTTCTACAAATGATTAACTAAAATGATCTAAGTATATAATCCGGACCGTAATTAATCAATTATGGAATGAGAGATTATTTAGACATAAAGAGTAATTATGGATCAATTTCCATACCCTTGCATGAGAAACCAATGTCTCTCATACAAGATGACTCAAAATTTTTTTCTTATTTTATTTTGTTTTGTCTTTTCCCGTGTGTATGGAACGGCTAGTAAGAAATATATCAGGCTAATGTTGGCGGGTATTCCCACACGGATAAACTAGCTCCTAGTCTGAATATTAATTATTGGTTGTTATTTTGCATTGTTCGGATAGTGGTCGGTGGAAGCCTTGGCGGTTCGTCCATCCGGGATTATAATAGCTGCTCAGCTGACTCCTATCCGGATACAATTTCTTTTTCTTTATCTTAATTTCAAACCCGAATTTTGAGCTGTAATAGTATCCAATAGTGTCGATCAACACTGTTTGAATAGTACTACAGTGAGAAAATATGTAGGTTTTTCTCTCATTTCACAGATAGTAGGAGTGTTGATGATAGCGATCACTGTCGTTTAAGGTCTTCAGCTGTCTAAAATCATCTCACCTTAATGATTAGGGAACTGGACCACAGATAACTGCAATCCAATTAGCTCTAATTATTTTGTCATCTCTTTAGCCAAAATTCTTCTTATCTCCGACTATTTCATCTATGTGTTTCATATTCTGTCTAAACCCGCCTTATATTTTGGGTTATTTAATTTTACACTTCTTTATAAATTTAAACATGATATTATTATGTAGATATTGTGGTCAATATTATTTTGGGATCCTTCCCTTGGACACAGGAGTCTTGATTTTAATCAGATGTCTCACAATAAATTTCCAACAAAAATTCATTTATAAAATCCGGATCTGAGTAAGGGATAAATTCCACAGTTATGACTAATTCATATCCGACTGGGAGTTGATTTTGGGAAATTAAAAGCAGAGTCAGCGATTAGGTCTCATCTAGACTGAAAGGATCTGTGTTTTAATTGAGAGTCTAATACCTGTTTAGGGAATGATTTTCAAACATCAATTATTTTCCAAAATTGCTGTGTGTTGGAAATCATGTATTAAACATGGAACTGAATCAGAGACCACTTGGACTCAGATAAGGTGTGATGAATAATGCTAGAGGAACAACATATGGGCCTTGGTCATTTTCTAAAGATAGGGTTGAGTATTCTTTCAACTGCTATCCTCCTCTGCCAAAGCCTAATTTTGAGTCCTGAGTGAGTGCATCCGGAACGAACTAATTTATTAGTCCGTTTCATTAGTTTGTATCTCATAACCACCCGAAGGGAAGTGAACACTGCGAGCGGTTCACCGAGATTAGGGAATTCTTGATCCACACATGGTCATTCTGACTGGTGGCTGTCTTTTACTACCAGGGTCAGACTTTCAAAAACCTCCGAGTGATAAGATTTTAAATGCTTTCTTTATCGCTTTCTTTTAAATGATTTCGTTAGAGGTCACTCGGTTGTATTGAGAGTTGCGTAACTGCTACTAGGACTGATAGTTAAGGGATAGTTCAGGCTTGATTTTAATCTTTGTGTGTGACATGGAGGAATGATAGCAGTACTGACACTTCAACTAATAATTTATCAGGTGTTGCTTGTCCACCACAGATAAATGACATACCTTAGCAGTGCATTGCAAGGGTAGTTATGCGTCTGTGGTATCTTGGAATTTATTGTCTTAAGAGCATGTAAACTCTTACTGTAAGTACCTGTCTGTTAAAGGGAACATAGTACAGAAAACATGAGAGTTAGCCAACTGAAAGGATTATCCCAAACAAAGATCTGTGTAACAGAATGGAAGTTTAGTTGTGTTTCATCTTAATCTTGTCTAATCTTTATTATTCTCTTCCTGCCCCTTCTGTCTCAATTTAAATCTGCTTTCCTAGATTAATGATAGATATCTTAGTATAATTTTAACCGCTTTCTTAGAATAATTTTATCGCTTCCCCAGAACAAACTTAATTGCTTTATTAGACTAAATTTAATTTGCTTTCTATAATAATTTTAATTGCTTAGTTTAAATTCTGTCAAGTAGTTGATAATCAAACACAAACTTGAATCGAGTAACCGAGTGGAAAATCTTATAAAACGACGTGGGCACTGCTTCTATCGCACATCCTCCAGTGAACGATCCGGTCTTACTATAAATTATTGCAATTTTTAACACCGTGCGCTTTCGGGCCACAGTTTCGTAACACGAGTAATAAAAACGTGACAACCTATAAATATAACCTTAATCCCAACTCCATCTTCATAAATCGGTTTCTTGAATGAAACCTAAACCGGGATTCATTTCATTTATTTATTTTGAAAACACTCGTGGTAGGAAATTGTCAAAAGTTTCAGGCGACTACCATTTATTGCAGCAACGGTAATGGTAATGGTAGGACGGCGGTAGGCTGGAGATGAGAGAGGGGATGTTGACAGAAAAAAGGGGCGGGGGGCGAGAGACGGCGGCAAGGGGGAGAGACAGAGACGCGAGTCGCGAGGAGAGGGTCGAGGGAGAGGCCGCTAGGATTAAGAGACTTATGGGATGGATTAAGTTAATTCAGTAATTAATGGACTGTTTGGGAAATTTTTAAAATTATGGGACCATATAGGTTTTTGTTCCATTATTTTTCCCAACAAGTTAGTGGATTTTCAAGTGTGATATGATTTTATCACAACAATAGCCTTTTTCTAGTCTCATTAAGTCCAAATACATTTTTACATCATTTTGACCAAGGTATGGACAATACAACAAATTACTGCAAGGGTTAGCCAGTGATAATAACATTGAAATGGTAAATACATAAAAATTATTAACTCAAATTAAATTTCTAGATTAACCGACAGCAGGAAAAAGACCCTAATGGTCCTATAATTTTTTATGTTTTCCTAAACCATCCCATAAAAATGAATTAACCTAATACATCCGATAATTATGTTAATCTTAGCCCAATCCATCACACCCAACCCCTAGTGACCATTAACGCTGATGTGACAATGGATTAGTGTCTCTAATGGGGTTGGGTGGTAGCACCATCTATTGCCACGTCAACATTAATTGTCATTACGGGGTGTGTGGGATGGATTGCATGGGCTAAGATTAACATATTTACCGAATGGATTAAATTAATCCATTTTTATGGGATAGTTTGAAAAAATAAACAAAATCGTGAGACCATTAGGATTTTTCCCCCTCCGACAGCATCTGGTTTGACATTTCGTGTGATAATGTATTGTAAAACGTTATTCCACGGTAGCGAAGGAATTGATATTAAAGGAGCATTGAAACTTTTGACAATTTCCGCACACGAGTATTTTCTAAAATATCCCAGATTAAATTTATTAAATGAAAAGAGTTATGATTCATGGGAAAGGGGTTTAAGGATATAGCTCACTTTTTACTACTCATGAGGGGAAACCTTGAGTTCAAACGGCGTTATGGACCTCCCCGGCATGAAACTTTTGACAATTTCGTGCCTTGAAGATCCTTGCCATGAAACTTTTGACTAGTTCCCACTACATGAGTATTTCTGAAAAATCATATTCCTGTTTTTCAATTTTATTAAATGAAACCAGTTTATGAAGGCGGAGTAGGGATTAGGGATATGTTTATAGGTTGTCAAGTTTTTATTACTCGTGTTAAGAAACTGTGGCCCGAAAGCGCACGGTGTCAAAAATTGCAGTAATTTATAGTAAGACCGGATCGTTCACTGGAGGATGTGCGATAGAAGTATGGCCCACGTCATTTACTAAGATTTTCCACTCGGTTACTCGATTCAAGTTTGTGTTTAAACTACCATCTATTTGACATAATTTAAATTAAGCTATGAAAGCAATTAAAATAAAGCAGATAAAATTATTCTAGAAAGCAATTAAATTTAATCTAAGAAAGCAATAAAATTTATTCTATGAAAGCGGTTGAATTAATCTAAGAAAGCAGATTTAAAGTGAGACAGAAGGGACAGGAAGAAAATAATGAAGATTGGATAAGATTCAGATGAAACACAGTTAAACTCCCATTTTGTTATGCAGATCTTAGTTTGGGATAATCCTTTCAGTTAGCTAATTCTCATGTTCTCTATACCTTGTTCCCTTTAACAGACAGGTACTTACAGTAAGAGTTTACATGCTCTTAAGAAGACAAAATCTAAGATACCACAAACTTACAACTCCCCTTGCAATGCCTTGCAAGAGTATGTCAACCATCTGTGGTTGACAAGCAACACCTGACAAATCATTAATTAAAGTGTCAAATACTGTCATCATTCCCCCATGTCACGCCCAAAGATTCTAATCAAGTTCTGAACTATCCCTTAACTCTCAGTCCTAGTAGCAGCTACACAACTCTCAATACAACCGAGTGACCTCTAACGAAAGCATTTAAAAGAAAGCGATAAAGAAAGCATTTAAAATCCTATCACTCGGAGGTTTTTGAAAGTCTGACCCTGGTAGTAGAAGAAAGCCCCCAGTCAGAATGACCGGGTGTGGATCAAGAATTCCCGGCTCTCGGTGAACTGCTCGCAGTGTTCACTTCCTTCCGGGTGGTTATGAGATACAAACTAATGAAACGAACTAATGAATTAGTTCGTTCCGGATGCACTCACTCAGGACTCAAAAATAGGTTTTGGTGGAAGAGGATAGCAGTTGAAAGAATACTCAACCCTATCTCAGAAAATAACCAAGGCCCATGTGTTGTTCCTCTAGCATTATTCATCACACCTTATTTGAGTCCAAGTGGTCTCTGATTCAGTGCCATGTTTAATACAAGATTTCCAACACACAACAATTTTGGGAAAATAATGAATGTTTGAAAATCATTCCCTAAACAGGTACTAGACTCTCAATTAAAACACAGATCCTTTCAGTCTAGGTGAGACCTAATCGCTGACTCTGCTTCTAATTTCCCAAAATCAACCCCCAGTCGGATATGAATTAGTCATAACTGGGGAATTTACCCCTTACTCAGATCCGGATTTTACAAATGAATTTTTGTTGGAAATTTATTGTGAGACATCTGATTAAAATCAAGACTCCTGTGTCCAAGGGAAGGATCCCAAAATAATATTGACCACAATATCTACATAATAATATCATGCATAATTTTATATGGAAGTGTAAAATTAAATTAACCCAAAATATAAGGTGGGCTTAGACAGAATGTGAAACACAGAGATGAAATAGCCGGAGATAGGAAGAATTTGGCTAAAAAGATGACAAAACAATTAGGGTTAATTGGATTACAGTTATCTGTGGTCTAGTTCCCTAATTATTAAGGTGAGATGATTTTAGACAGCAGAAGACCTTAAGTGACAGTGATCGCTATCATCAAGATTCCTACTATCTGTGAAATGAGAGGAAAACCTACATATTTCTTACTATAGTATTATTCAAACAGTGTTGATCGACACTGTTAGATAATATTACAACTCAAAATTCAGGTTTGAAAATAAGATAAAGAAAAAGAAACTGTATCCGGATAGGAATCAGCTGAGCAGCTATTATAATCCCGGATGGACGAACTGCCAAGGCTTCCACCGACCACTATTCGGATCATGCAAGATAACAACTAGTATTTAATATACAGACCACGAGCTAGTTTATCCGTGTGGGAATACCCGCCAACATTAGTCTGTTATATCTCTTACTAGCTGTTTCACACAACACGGGTAAAGATAAAATAAATAAAAGAAAATATTTTTGGGTCATCTTGTATGAGAGACATTGGTTTCTCATGCAAGGGTATGGAATTAAATCCATAATCACTCTTTATGTCAAAATGATCACTCATTCCATAATTAATTAATTAATTACAGTCCGGATTATATACTTAGATCATTAGAGTTTAATTCTATAGAAAAATCTTTTAATGGGAATTGAACAAAATTCTTTATATCGCATTAATCATGGGTTGGGATCTTTGGATTGCAACCTCAAAATGTTAATATAAAGGTCCAATTAATTAGGTGAGGAAAATGGAGAAATGAAAGAAAATTTGGCAAAAATGCCAATTACGACGCTAGACCGATTTTACGACGCTATCCAAGGATAGCGCCGTGACGATAGCGTCGTAGGGTGAATTTTTAGAAGTGTTGATAAAATTGGAGGGTACGACGCTATACACTAAATGAGGACGTTATCCTAGGATAGCGTCGTAGATATAGCGTCGCAAGTGGGTTTGTGAAAGATTAGGTATTTTGGGGACCTACGACGCTAAACAAAGATTACGATGCTATCCGAGGATAGCGTCGTTGACCTAGCGCCGTAGGACAAATATTTGTTTAAGTTTGGATAACTACGGCGCTAAACCTCACCTACGACGCTATCCAAGTATAGTGCCGTAGGGCGGTTAGCGTCGTAGCTAGCACAGAATGTTGTTGTTCAGGTAATGCAATCTATGCGATTGCTAACCCTATTTTCAAGTTCATGGTTCACTTCATGCAAGAAAGGAGACAAGAGAAAGCAATAACAGTTAAGAAAATAAAATAAAATGCAAGGAAAACTCAAATAAAACTAAAGATAAAGCACAAGTGAACCATAAACCTAAGTTAGGGTTTTTTTTTTAACCAACAAATCATGCATGAAATCCTGAAAAACAGTATAAATAACACAAACCCACATAACCAGTGAAACAAAATGACCAAATGGTCATTGAACCAAAATAAAGCAATAAATCCATGGACTCATGTCCATTTCATGATTTTGGGACTCTTTTTGTGATTACCTTCCCATTTAGAAGAAATGGCTTGATAATACCCATCATTTGGGTATTTCAAGCCTTGATAAAAGTTTAACAAAGCTGGAAATAATGTAAAAAGTGGCTAGCTAGGGTAGCAAACTCTAATGAAAACACTGGTCTATAATAAAAATCTAATCTAGGGCATAAATATAAATAATACAAAAAATAAAGTCCTAACTACCTAACTAACCTACACACCTCAAGAAGACTAGGTTGTCTCCAAGTTTGAATGTTGTCTCGATGCTGATCATTGGAGTCAACTGGTCCTTATATAGGTGGGAAACCCTAGGCCCATGGGCCCCCAGGCCTTGAAATTGGAGTTCTGAGGCTCAGTACGACGCTATAGCTGGGTACGGCGCTATCCTACTACGGCGCTATAAGTCTAGCGGCGTAGTCTTCCATCCCGAAGACACTCTTTGTTTCTGAATGGACAGCTTACGGCGCTATCCTTGCTTACGGCGCTATACTCAACTACGGCGCTATTCATGCTTAGCGCCGTCCACCCTCCTTCAACTGTCAGCTTCAGTTTCCTCCTACGGCGCTAGACCAAGCTACGGCGCTACACATGCATAGCGTCGTAGTTTGTGTCTAGCGTCGTAATATCCTGTAAAATCAACTTTTTGTGGGTTTTTCATTTCTTTTCCCATCTTTTTGTCTCCTTTTTTTTCTTTTCTTTTTCTCATGTTTTTGGATTTTTCTAACATAAATATGTAATAAAATTACATATTTATGCATTTTTCATACCAACTCATTATTTTTACAGTTATGCATAAATCAGTCCAATTCTACTGCTTTCTTATTTAATATAAGACCTGAGTGCGATCAAATGCCCGTTTCTGACACGGAAATGGATTGAAAATAATGGACATTTCTGGCCATTATCAACATCCTCACATTTAATACTGATCGTCCCCGAGCAGTCAGAGTCAATGTTCCTAAGAACACGGACTCTACATATTCAATTCATTTTCGTGACTTCATAAATCACATTCTTTTTGGATTGGGATAAGACAATCAAAAATTACGAGTATTGAATTCCCTTGATTGCAGTGTTTAATGAAATGATACTTGCTCACTACATCGGGCTTACAAATCAAGCATTGTTGTCAATCCTTCATGAATATCATGTTCGAAAAATGCAGGGATTAAAAACCAGAATTAAGGTATGACACGAACATAATTCATAAAATAGAGCCTCACATATAAGAGAATCGGAAAGTTCACTCACTCTCAATTGGGGTTCAATCATGAACGCTCAAAATCAATTCAATTAAATTATCCCATAAGCTTGCAATCAGACCAACTCGCCACCGGCTCATTTCCTCAAATCGAGATCCCGAGGTCTTATTTAAGGGTTATAATGGGGCATACGGTTGTAACATTTGGCATGGAAGGGATTATTTATTAGAAGTGGCAAGAATTAATTCTATCATAACATGGCATATTTATTAGACTTTATGATCATCATTATTTCTTTCTTTTGCTTCTCTTTGCATGACATTAGACTAAGTCTAATTTGCTTTGTCATTTGCAATTTATTTGTGTTGAATGGAATTCAACTCTCCTTCTTTCTTTCTTTTTTTTTTTTGATTAATCGGTTTATAGTATACCGATTAATACATTTCTTATGATCATGAATTTAATGCCTTGAAAGAATTTATTCTTGCACACTTGGGTTGAATATTTTGGTCTTTTTATAAGGCTAGGAAGAAATAGTGGGTTCAAAGAAAAATTAGGCTTAAAGGCTCAGATTGGTTAATCCTAAAGGAAGAACATTTTTGAGTTTGGATATCAAACGAAGGCCAAAATTTCGGTTTTCTAAGTGCCTCGATCATATACTCGATTTCGGGAATATGGCATGGTCTTGAATCGATCCCAATTGCAAGTTCTAGTTTCCTTTAATCAAAATGATTCACAAATCAAAGAAAATAAATGAGTAAAAGTGACTCATGGCTCAAATCTCACAAGGTTGGATTGATTCATATCATGCAATATTCTCAAATTTAATCAAAGCTTAGTTCTAACAATTTATTCAATCAAAATCTCTAACATGCAGATTTATTACCCAATAAGCTGATCGCATCATTAGATTTTTATAGCTCAAAACCTTAGGAATCCATGTCATGCATGTTCTCAATTATATTCTCAATTATATTTCCCTTTACAAAAATTACTCTTCGAATGTGATTCCAAAAATGTTGTCAGTTGGATTATAGATCCTGGTTTGATACCCTGGAGGCTCAAGGAGTTGTTGGGACCTATCCTGGCCGTATTTAATCATGCAGGAATGGCCAAAATACAACACATATTAAGAGAAAGTAATGATATAGCCGACGAATGGGCTAAAAGAGGGGCCAAAGGGGAAGGTAAAGTGGAGGTATGGCAATAGAGGTATAAGATTTGAAGCCGGAATCGAGGCTGTGGGTTCGCGGATATCGAGTGGTAGACAACAACAGAACTATAATATTTGTATGTTATAGAGTGAAATATGTCTGTGGCAGTAGGCTGGAGTGGGAGAGATGTTTCATAAGTGTGGAGTTGAGGTTCGATGCAGGGTGTGTTGGGTGCCTGTGGTATCGGTTGTGGGGGTAACAGTGGTGGAAAAGCGAAGTGGTGAAAGCTAACCTTTTTTCTGGAAAGTATTATTGTGTGCTCATGTGTTTCAGGTCTCGAAACTGGTGGACGTGGTGGCCTTTAAGTCAACAAGATGGTGCTGTGAGATGAGCCAAAGATTGAAGATGAGTCGAGCGGAGGATGTGATACAATACTCTCTAAGGCTGACGGTACCACAGGCGTCGCTAGATGATTCCTAGATGCTGATACATGATTAGTCAGAGGGCAGGCTGCAGTTCAAATAATCTCCTTCCGATATAATTCCCGGTGAGATCTATGCCAAAAGTCTATTCGGATGTGTTCTCTTGCAATGATCAATTTGACATGCCATAAATTGCTTATCATTCGTGTTGAGCTTGTACTTTTACATTTCGGAGCATCGGAAATGATAGGGCATTAAATCTTCCTCTTTGTCCTTTGATTCTTGATTGATCGAGTACCATTCTTCACTGTAATTCTTAGTCTTGTCCTGAATGGTGATCCTTAAACTTCTATCGGCCTAGAAAGAAATTCTTTTAATCATTGGGTAGAGTAGGATGGGCCTACATACTCTCATACGATATGACCTATGAGTGGCAGCAATGAAGCTGGATTCTTTAGGTAATTTGTAAGCTGCAGGAGGATGAGGATGTGTTCCTGTTAGGTGCAAGTTAGGGGGACTGTCTCGTCTGGGATGTTGAACTTAATAAAGAGAGAGTGGATGTTGTTTCGATTCATTGTATTACAACCTTGGGGTGTCGGGTATTTCCTAGAATTGTGCTAGACTAGCATCGGAAATGTAGGAGGTTTCGTCGAAAAAAAAAAAAAAAGAAAAAAAAAACAGAAAAGAAAAAAAAAGGAAAACAAAAGAAAAAAGAGAAGTTTTGTCAAAAAAAAAAAAATCTTCAATCTAGGTTTTTGTGTTGATGCTAGTTCTGTTTGTGTTTTAAGGGATGCCCATGTACATGATTCTAGTCAGTAGTGCTTGAGATATGAGAGAGAGTGACTCGAACCTCGTTGATATTCCTTCAGCTCGCCTTGGTCTTTATGTGTAGTTATCTCGAGTTTCCCATCCCACTCACCAGCCTCACATTTTCCTCATCCCACTACCTAGAAAAGGGCCTGTTCTGATGATTCAAAGTCCTATTGTTTCGATGCTGTGTAAATTGTTTAAGTGCAGGGTTGACATGTTTGTGAAGTTAGATCATGGGTGGAAATTTGATCCTTGTCATGAGAATACTAATGTATAGGCGATCTAGAGAGTGAGCATTATTGAAGAGAATTGGAGAGGCCGTGCTGTTATTGCGGTTTCAATAATCTAGAGTTTAGCAGTGGGTCTTGTATCGAACGACATTTGGAACGACAATGCATATGCCATTCTTGAGAATTCATGCCCTCGCCGTTGCTTTATGAAGTCGAAGGTGCTGATGCCGACGCCCCTATGCTGAGGACGATGCCATTCTTGATACGGATGAAATCCCGAATAGGTGGATGCTGATGATATATGACGCTGCAACAGGTTGGGTTTGAGTAAGATGGGTCTATTCTGTTATCCGACTTTGTTTCATTCTCCAACATTATTTCAGGAAGTGTACTGATGTTGCTAGTACAACGCCTTCCCTTCTTTTTGGACTTGCCTTGTACTGTTCTGTTGTCATGGTGTAAAACTTTTGGTTATCTAATGGACTATATTACTCTTTTCCTCAAAAAAAAAAAAGAAGTCTGAAGATCTAATCACAAGCCTAAATTCAACATGTGAATTTAGAGCAGGTTTATGCATACTTTGCTGGTTATTTAATTTAAAGCAGTAAAGAGGCACTGCTGACACACAAGGTATGTCAGCAGCATATTTTTGGCCTGACAGTCACTTATTCATCTTGGACTGTCAGACATCTTTTCAAGAATAAAATTGTTTGGACCTCAAAACGAAGTTCCCTTTTGGAAAGCGGTAAATACATCAATTACAAGAGATTTCATGCAATAGGAACAATCTTGCACAAATGACAGAAATTCTCTTATATGATGTTTACGTTTAAGCTCAAAAGTGAATAGGGGCGGATCAGGTTCATTCTTTCGGTCCCTGTGGTTGAGTTGAAGGCCCAGCATCGTCTGTTGGCGGAGGTGGCGGCTTCGGGAGCTGTCTGATGAGTGCTTGGATCACAGTTTCCATCATTTTTCTTTGACGTTCTTCACTCTCCATCATCATTTTCCGTTGCCTCTCTTCGCTTCCAACCTTTCTCTGTAGTGCCTTTCTTCTCTTTCCAACAGGAGTAGTCTGAATTCATCTTCTCTTCTCCTCTGTTCGGCTCTCTCTTCCTCCTTCCTCTTATCTCTCTCTTCTCTGATTCTCCTATCATCTTCCCTTCCCAGAATGATAACATCCGCCAACTGCTTAACACTTTCTTTCATGGTTTTGTTCATTGAACTCACGAGCTCGACTACATTTGAGTTAGCAGGATGTTGGGACACGTTCTGGCTTGGAGGAGGGATTTGGGAGGTTTGAGCTTGCTGCTGAGGAGCTTGAACCGGCGGTGATGAAGGAATTTGGCTTAGACTCGGTTCTGTTGGTTCATGTTGATGCTCTTCCGTTTGTGTTGAAGGTCCCGCCTCAGTACAGGCCTTTCTTCTTCTTTTAGGAGCGGGGGGAGGCATTGGATCTCTTCTTTGAATCGATGCTGCTTCTTCACCTGATATGAACGAAGATTGCACATTCGAGTCAGCCGGGAATGGAGGAAGTGCGTACGTAATCCTTTCTTGATTTGGCATGGATGGGACCCGGATAGGGGGATTCAGAATGACCAAGGCATCTGTGCCAAACTCTCCCATGTCTACCCCTTGAGCTGTGCAGATTCTTCTAATAAGATTCGGGTAGCAGAGAGCATTCTTTTTCTCGATCCGTGTAGTCATGACTCTGAAGATATGTTCCCCAACGTTCAGTTTTCGCCCATGCCACAGCTTTGCAAATCCCATTAGTACGCTGCCCGAAGTGGTTTGGGGATGAGAGCTGGGCCTGATTCTAGCCATGTAAAATTCAAACGTTGGCATGAACTCTATTTTTAGCTTCGATGTGCTGAATGTCCCCACCAAGCCTGGCGTTCTGGTCAGGGAGTCGGCGATGGCTTGATATGTTGCTTTCATTTTTGTCTTGCCACGCCTACTCAAGATCTCCTCCTCTGTAATCTCACTTTGATAGCTGGGTGTTTGGAGAAATCTGTTTAGATAATCCGGGGATATATCTATTGTCTTCCCTCTGACCCAAGTTGTTCGTCTTGCAAAGTTAGTGTTGCAATAGAACTCCCTAGTCAACTCCATATACCCGGGATCTCCGTGATGTAGTAAGAATTGCTCCCATCCAAGCCATGTTCTCCAAAAATCTACAGTGTGGAGCAAACCCCTTGTCGGGTATGATGCTCTCCAAGAGCTCCTTATATGCCTTGACTGCTTTTGGATTCCCGTTGAATTTCCGAATCACGTCTTCCTCCTTTATTATCATTTTGGTGTTCTCTATTTTCTGAATTCCCATTCTGGCGCGAACTCCGGTTTCCTCCCAAAATCTGGCTGGCTTGACTGATCCAACAGATTCATCTTTGCTTGTGTGCCAGTCAGTTGGTTCGTCTTGCCTCTCCTGGATGGGTTCATGCCCGCTTGGTTCACCTCCTTCCTGGGCTGCTTCGTCCATAAGTTCATCTTGCTGAGCTTCTTCTACCTCCATGTTTCCCTCAGCTGCTTCATTCAATGGATCCTCCTCAACCTGTTTAATTACATGTTCCATTGTATTGTATTCAGTCATTACAGGCTTTGTAAAATTAAGTACAGGAAAGTAAGGATCAACACTAGTTGATACCTCCTCCTCCTCCCTATTTCTTGCAGCTCGTCCGACAGGACGTTGGAAAATAGGTGCCATTTGCTCCATAAATTCCTCTTCTTCTTGCATGGCCTCCTCTCTATCTTCTTCTGCAGCCTCTTTCCTGTTTTCGGCCAGATCTTGGGGTTTATCCACTTTGGCTTGGGGCTCTACAGCTTTTTCCTTTAACAAGTCTGCTAATGTGATTGGATTTGCAGACGTCTCAGCAGCTCCAATTACAGCTTCAATTCTAGCAGTGCCTACGAGTGGATCAAAGATTCGGCATGCTTCTGTCTGATGACGGATTTGTTCAGGCGTCTCTCCTTGATCGATCCTCGCTTCGATTTGCTCATTCAGCCTATTCCTTATGTCCCCCAAGATGGTCTCCTTGTCGTGAGCAGTGGGGCCAGTCCATTCAGGAGGCTGCTCTTCTTTGATTTTCAATCCACGCCCTGGCACTTCTCCAGTTATCATCAAATCTTCATCATCTCCCTTCTCTTGCTTCCTCATCCACATTAATTCCCAGATTCTTCTCTGCATCTTTCACATATTTGTTAATGAAGATGGGACTGGAGATGCGGTTTAGTCGCTTCACCCATACCTTCCGGATGTGATTACAGTAATAGGCCCTATGCTCCCTCTTGTAATGTAGTGGAGTGTTAGCTTTGACGGTGTTGCAGTAATTCAACCCGAAAGCATCCATCTCCATCAAGAAGCGCACGAAATCCATTCTGTTCTCTTCGATCAGTGACTCAACAATTGGCTTGGCCTCTGGCTTCACAAAAGACATGTCACGGGTGAATTCGACTCGGATGTATTCCTCAGCCTCGGCCTGAGTCAGCAGTCGGGTTTGCTGTCGATTCTTTCCTAGCACCTTCCAGGATGTGTTCTGAATATAACCAGTGATTTGATCTCTGAGCACATTGAGTTGGGCCAATCCCTGCGGTCTCTGCTCAGCGAGGTGAGTTGGCTTGTATACGTCTTCCAAGAAAATTGTGTCAAAATAGTCCTCCTCTGGTAGCACCAAGTCCTTATCCAAGACGGATTCTGTAATGGCCTTTCTGCCTGTGCCCCATAGTGTCATCAAGGCGTGCCACTGCTCTCTAAATTCTTTAGCTAAGTCTATCATAGTCTTAACTATTGGGGCTTGGTTTTCCTTCTCTGATGCCATGGCTTTGTTGATGGCACTGTTCAGATTGTGACTCACTTCTCTGTGCCTTTTCCTCGCTTGTTGTGTTAGCCATCTCTGCTCATGTATTCCTTTGTTCTCCAACAAGCTGGGGTTGTATAGAAATGGCAGGGCTTTCTGCATCATGAAGATTCCATGAGTCACTAGCTGACTGAGGTTGGGTGCTTTCTCTGTGAACTGCCTCCTAACTCTTTCATCCACTTTGTTGGGCACCATTATGATGTCAAATTCCATGCAGGCAGGATCTATTGTCTTTGAATGCTGGTGCCTTTCCCATCGGGCCATGAATTCGTGAAATCTCCTCAAAATTCTTTCAGTGTGTACATCTTCTGGAAACTTCATGTCATCTGCAGTCGCATCCATTTGCTTCTCCCAGAATCTTGACAGATAATAATAAAAATCACGTTGAAATCCCAACTCCTTGAAATTCCGTTCCTCAGGCTTGATGTGCTTGTCCCATCCTTTTGGCAATCTAAAATTCACTTCGGTTTTATTCACGATTGACAGTTTATATGTTGATTCAAGAGCCTCCCGGTAGTCATTGATCTTCTTGCGGAATTGAGAGCCTTCTAGGACCCCTTGGTCCTGTGTGCAAGGAGGTAATCCTGCTCGTGATTCAACCACTAGTTTTTCCCTGAAAAATATGAGAGTATTAAATCCAGTTTTTATAATTTTTGCAAGAGTTATTTAAATTGAAAATCAACATCTTGTTTAAATCTTCAACTTAAATTTTATTGTAAACCAGAGGTAAATTTCCCTTTTTACAAGTTTTGAGACTTTTAAGAAAGATTAAAATATTCTCAGAACTTAGGAGTCATTGGGCTCCCAAATATTTAGTGGACTATTGAGTCCAAATAAAATAAAATGGTCATTGGACCGAAAACATTTTTAATGGGCTATTGGGCCCAAAAATTTTGATTTTCCCATTTTAAACAATCCCGAGGTGATTGTTGGAAGTGCAATGGAAAATGGATGGAATGGAATGGATCGCCAATCGAGGAATGCGATAATGGAGTGTGGCGGCTCGGATCTGCTCATGTGGAACTGCTATGGAACGAGATGGACAGTCCAAAACATTCTCACAACCCAACTGAACTATTTTAATTTTTTAATAAAGGTTGACTCATTTTATTAAATAAAAGTGGGATTTTATGGGTCTCATTTTTGGATTTTTTTTTAAGTAGTAGCAGTCCACATGAGGAAAAAAGACTGCTACTTTATTACACTACTTGTGCTCCATTGGGAGCAAAACAAGTTGGTCAACCAAAATCCCACCAACCTTTTTGTCTTTTTCAAAAGTCCCTTTTCTGAAAAGGTTTTGCAGCAATTTTTGTTTGCTTGCACGTGACTTTCCATAAACCAACACACATAAACTTTTTACATCCCAATAGTAGACAGTAACACAGACATGCAAACATCAGATTCATTAAATGCCTTCTATAACATCACAGTGGCATGCTTTGAAGAAACAACAAAAACCTTAATGCACTAGAACAGCCTCCAAGTGACCAAGAACCATGCTTTCAAGACAAGGTAACCAAGCACATGCTCAATCAAAATAGAATCATTTACTAATATAACTGATTACACACAAGCATTCTACAATACTCACATGCTCATCAGTTCATAATTTCCAGTTTTCACTGGGGTTTCAAAATTTTCGGTGGCCTCAGACAACCATTTTCAAAGATCACTAGAGTATAGGAAAAACAAAAACACCAAAGCACTTAAGAACCTTAAAGCTCCAAAATCCTATCAAAGATCATAATGGTTCCTGCTAGAACCCTAAACAATCAAAAATCAACATGCTCTCCAGGAGTTGAACATTCCTAATCACATACCCACTTATTATTCACATTCGACCATCCCAGTTAAATGAAGCCATCCCCATTCCAAAATACCAACACAAAACACACCATCATCGTTCAATCATATTTCGGTCAATACTCACATAAACAAATCATTATCCGAAAATCGAATAAACAGAACAAGGAGCAACAAAACCTGAAGCCTATTTACACATTCGCAAGAATGAAACAGAAATCCCTCAAAATACGAAAACAGGGGCTTGTGTGCGCGCGAAACGAAGAATGGGGAACTTACCAGGGCTTCTCGGCTGCGGAAGGCGACGGCGGTGTAGACGAAGCCATTTGTGGTGATTTTCCAAAAATTTTGGCAGAGTTTCCCTTAAGATTTGGTGGTTTTGTTGCGAATGAACTATGCGTTCTTTCGTACGAGGGGTTTTGGGGAGTTTTGAAACTGGTTAAATGTGGGAAGGGGGGAAGAAGACGAATGGGTGGGTATTTATAAAAGGGTAGAAATATTACGGCGCTAAACTTGATTTACGGCGCTATCCTAGCGTCGTAAGCCTTGTTCAGCGTCGTAGATAGGAAAGAAGGGGAAAAAGGGTACTACGGCGCTATCCTATTGTTACGGCGCTATCCTATTGTTACGGCGCTATCCGAGGATAGCGTCGTAGTTATGGATTGCGTCGTAAGGCGGTGGAGAGGTAAGGAAGCACTACGGCGCTATACCTTTAGTACGACGCTATCCTAGGATAGCGTCGTTCTAAGGGATTGCGTCGTAGGACTATATAAATAGAGGAGTGGGAAGTGCCCTACGGCGCTATTCCACCACTACGGCGCTATCCTTCTATCTAAGGATAGCGTCGTAGGTGAGAATAGCGTCGTAGCTGAGAGCGGGATAAAGCTGCACTTCAATTTTGAAAATTTTCAAAATTTACGCGGACTGGGCCTGAGTAGATGAAATTGGGCCTCAGTTGGTTTTATTTGTTTTGGACTTAAGAAATTTTAGTCCAAGACATTTTTGCAGTGTTAATGGGCTACCTTAATTAATTCAACTTGCATAAAATAGGTTGGATTAATTCCATTTGTTTGCAAAAATTATTTCGGATTTTAAATTGCTTTAATTTCCGAAATCATTTTCTTAAATTCATGGACTTAATCCAACCGGGAACCTGGTTTTCTGCTTGATTTTTCTGCTCCTTCTTTTTGGTGGTTCGAAATTTTCTGCAAGACAAATAAATACCCAATAGGTTAGGTTTTCTCCTCAAATCAACATCCTCACATTTAGAGTCTTAGCACTCTAAATGTTTAATTGATTTGAGGGTACTTCTCTGTTCTGCAATAAATGAACAAGCTACACTAACTATCTATGAGTAATCAGGAGTGTAATTCTCTTAATAAATGACGCTGCATCCTCCCCGGCAACGACGCCATGAAACTTTTGACAATTTCCGCACACGAGTATTTTCTAAAATATCCCAGATTAAATTTATTAAATGAAAAGAGTTATGATTCATGGGAAAGGGGTTTAAGGATATAGCTCACTTTTTACTACTCATGAGGGGAAACCTTGAGTTCAAACGGCGTTATGGACCTCCCCGGCATGAAACTTTTGACAATTTCGTGCCTTGAAGATCCTTGCCATGAAATTTTTGACTAGTTCCCACTACATGAGTATTTCTGAAAAATCATATTCCTGGTTTTCAATTTTATTAAATGAAACCAGTTTATGAAGGCGGAGTAGGGATTAGGGATATATTTATAGGTTGTCACGTTTTTATTACTCGTGTTAAGAAACTGTGGCCCGAAAGCGCACGGTGTCAAAAATTGCAGTAACTTATAGTAAGACCGGATCGTTCACTAGAGGATGTGCGATAGAAGCAGGGCCCACGTCATTTACTAAGATTTTCCACTCGGTTACTCGATTCAAGTTTGTGTTTAAACTACCATCTATTTGACATAATTTATATTAAGCTATGAAAGCAATTAAAATAAAGCAGATAAAATTATTCTAGAAAGCAATTAAATTTAATCTAAGAAAGCAATAAAATTTATTCTATGAAAGCGGTTGAATTAATCTAAGAAAGCAGATTCAAAGTGAGACAGAAGGGACATGAAGAAAATAATGAAGATTTGATAAGATTCAGATGAAACACAATTAAACTCCCATTTTGTTACGCAGATCTTAGTTTGGGATAATCCTTTCAGTTAGCTAATTCTCATGTTCTCTATACCATGTTCCCTTTAACAGATAGGTACTTACAGTAAGAGTTTACATGCTCTTAAGAAGACAAAATCTAAGATACCACAAACTTACAACTCCCCTTGCAATGCCTTGCAAGAGTATGTCAACCATCTGTGGTGGACAAGCAACACCTGACAAATCATTAATTGAAGTGTCAAATACTGTCATCATTCCCCCATATCACGCCCAAAGATTCTAATCAAGTTCTGAACTATCCCTTAACTCTCAGTCCTAGTAGCAGCTACACAACTCTCAATACAACCGAGTGACCTCTAACGAAAGCATTTAAAAGAAAGCGATAAAGAAAGCATTTAAAATCCTATCACTCGGAGGTTTTTGAAAGTCTGACCCTGGTAGTAAAAGAAAGCCCCCAGTCAGAATGACCGGGTGTGGATCAAGAATTCCCGGCTCTCGGTGAACCGCTCGCAGTGTTCACTTCCTTCCGGGTGGTTATGAGATACAAACTAATGAAACGAACTAATGAATTAGTTCGTTCCGGATGCACTCACTCAGGACTCAAAAATAGGCTTTGGTGGAAGAGGATAGCAGTTGAAAGAATACTCAACCCTATCTCAGAAAATAACCAAGGCCCATGTGTTGTTCCTCTAGCATTATTCATCACACCTTATCTGAGTCCAAGTGGTCTCTGATTTAGTGCCATGTTTAATACAAGATTTCCAACACACAACAATTTTGGGAAAATAATGAATTTTTGAAAATCATTCCCTAAACAGGTACTAGACTCTCAATTAAAACACAGATCCTTTCAGTCTAGGTGAGACCTAATCGCTGACTCTGCTTCTAATTTCCCAAAATCAACCCCCAGTCGGATATGAATTAGTCATAACTGGGGAATTTACCCCTTATTCAGATCCGGATTTTACAAATGAATTTTTGTTGGAAATTTATTGTGAGACATCTGATTAAAATCAAGACTCCTGTGTCCAAGGGAAGGATCCCAAAATAATATTGACCACAATATCTACATAATAATATCATGCATAATTTTATAAGGAAGTGTAAAATTAAATTAACCCAAAATATAAGGTGGGTTTAGACAGAATGTGAAACACAGAGAT
The DNA here is from genome assembly GCA_030278955.1 of Hygrophila difformis. Classification (NCBI taxonomy): domain Eukaryota; kingdom Viridiplantae; phylum Streptophyta; class Magnoliopsida; order Lamiales; family Acanthaceae; genus Hygrophila; species Hygrophila difformis. Next base: position 22,731,052 of record JAOANR010000014.1, read on the forward strand.
GAAATAGCCGGAGATAGGAAGAATTTGGCTAAAAAGATGACAAAACAATTAGGGTTAATTGGATTACAGTTATCTGTGGTCCAGTTCCCTAATTATTAAGGTGAGATGATTTTAGACAGCAGAAGACCTTAAGTGACAGTGATCGCTATCATCAAGATTCCTACTATCTGTGAAATGAGAGGAAAACCTACATATTTTCTTACTATAGTATTATTCAAACAGTGTTGATCGACACTGTTAGATAAATTACATCTCAAAATTCAGGTTTGAAAATAAGATAAAGAAAAAGAAACTGTATCCGGATAGGAATCAGCTGAGCAGCTATTATAATCCCGGATGGACGAACCGCCAAGGCTTCCACCGACTACTATTCGGATCATGCAAGATAACAACTAGTATTTAATATACAGACCACGAGCTAGTTTATCCGTGTGGGAATACCCGCTAACATTAGTCTGTTATATCTCTTACTAGCTGTTTCACATAACACGGGTAAAGAGAAAATAAATAAAAGAAAATATTTTTGGGTCATCTTGTATGAGAGACATTGGTTTCTCATGCAAGGGTATGGAATTAAATCCATAATCACTCTTTATGTCTAAATAATCACTCATTCCATAATTAAATAATTAATTACAGTCCGGATTATATACTTAGATCATTAGAGTTTAATTCTATAGAAAAATCTTTTAATGGGAATTGAACAAAATTCTTTATATCGCATTAATCATGGGTTGGGATCTTTGGATTGCAACCTCAAAATGTTAATATAAAGGTCCAATTAATTAGGTGAGGAAAATGGAGAAATGAAAGAAAATTTGGCAAAAATGCCATTTACGACGCTAGACAGATTTTACGACGCTATCCAAGGATAGCGCCGTGACGATAGCGTCGTAGGGTGAATTTTTAGAAGTGTTGATAAAATTGGAGGGTACAACGCTATACACTAAATGACGACGCTATCCTAGGATAGCGTCGTAGATATAGCGTCGTAAGTGGGTTTTGTGAAAGATTAGGTATTTTGGGGACCTACGACGCTAAACAAAGATTACGACGCTATCCGAGAATAGCGTCGTTGACCTAGCGCCGTAGGACAAATTTTTGTTTAAGTCTGGATAACTACGGCGCTAAACCTCACCTACGACGCTATCCAAGTATAGCGCCGTAGGGCGGTTAGCGTCGTAGCTAGCCCAGAATGTTGTTGTTCAGGTGATGCAATCTATACGATTGCTAACCCTATTTTCAAGTTCATGGTTCACTTCATGCAAGAAAGGAGACAAGAGAAAGCAATAACAGTTAAGAAAATAAAATAAAATGCGAGGAAAACTCAAATAAAAGTAAAGATAAAGCACAAGTGAACCATAAACCTAAGTTAGGGTTTTTTTTTAACCAACAAATCATGCATGAAATCCTGAAAAACAGTATAAATAACACAAACCCACATAACCAGTGAAACAAAATGACCAAATGGTCATTGAACCAAAATAAAGCAATAAATCCATGGACTCATGTCCATTTCATGATTTTGGGACTCTTTTTGTGATTACCTTCCCATTTAGAAGAAATGGATTGATAATACCCATCATTTGGGTATTTCAAGCCTTGATAAAAGTTTAACAAAGCTGGAAATAATGTAAAAAGTGGCTAGCTAGGGTAGCAAACTCTAATGAAAACACTGGTCTATAATAAAAATCTAATCTAGGGCATAAATATAAATAATACAAAAAATAAAGTCCTAACTACCTAACTAACCTACACACCTCAAGAACACTAGGTTGTCTCCAAGTTTGAATGTTGTCTCGATGCTGATCATTGGAGTCAACTGGTCCTTATATAGGTGGGAAACCCTAGGCCCATGGGCCCCCAGGCCTTGAAATTGGAGTTCTGAGGCTCAGTACGACGCTATAGCTGGGTACGGCACTATCCTACTACGGCGCTATAGGTCTAGCGTCGTAGTCTTCCATCCCGAAGACACTCTTTGTTTCTGAATGGACAGCTTACGGCGCTATCCTTGCTTACGACGCTATACTCAACTACGGCGCTATTCATGCTTAGCGCCGTCCACCCTCCTTCAACTGTCAGCTTCAGTTTCCTCCTACGGCGCTAGACCAAGCTACGGCGCTACACATGCATAGCGTCGTTGTTTGTGTCTAGCGTCGTAATATCCTGTAAAATCAACTTTTTGTGGGTTTTTCATTTCTTTTCCCATCTTTTTGTCTCCTTTTTCTTTTCTTTTCTTTTTCTCATATTTTTGGATTTTTCTAACATAAATATGTAATAAAATTACATATTTATGCATTTTTGTATCCACTCATTTGGTCCTTATAGCCTAACAAAGAGGCTATTAATTTGGGAGGCTATTAATTTTGTCCATCATGTTGTCTATTAACATAATGGTTTGCCTATTATGGAGGCTATTAATCTTGGTGGGTTCAAGAGATAATTGATCACCTTTCTTTGCTAGCCATTCATCCAAGACACTTGTTAATCATGTGGATTTTTCATCTATTTGTTTAGGAAGAAAATTTCTTGCAATTGCTTTTAACCTTATATTTGTGTAAGTAGTGTATCATGAAAATGATTGAAGTATTAGCTTGTCTACAATCATTATTCTTGCCATTATTTAGTGGCATGCATTTATACTCAATGAGTTGGATATGATAATATAATATAATATTTATTTATTTCAAGTATTATATTTATATTAATGTGCTTTCAAAAAGATAATAATAATATACTTGCATGGTTTTATTTTATTCATAACAATACTCAAACCACAAAGTCTTCATGTCATCATCAAATAAAAATTATAATCTATGAATATAGTTTCTTATATATAAAAGTTAATTCTCATAGATTCACATAAAAACTCATACTTTTATTTTTATAAAAATTTATTCCATAATGAATATCAAAGTACTTAAAATATTCACATACTATCCTCATAATAATTTTCAAGACCAATGTGTATATATATAAAAACTTATATATATAATTTAAACAATAGATTTAAAAAATATTCCATAAACTATATAATACTATTACCCATGATATTGAAATTCATATTTCTTTTGGAAAAGACAAATTTACATATATAAATTTTCAAGTGTTGTTTTGTAGAAAAATCAATATACTAATTCTTTAAGCAAGTGATTAAATATTTAATAAAAGTCTCTTTAGTGAATTACAATTATTTCGGGTAATTTCTATGGTATTACAGTCGCTCCTCCGCCGGCTTTCTACAACGCCTCCATCCCGTCTCTCGCTCGCACTCCGGCATCCTCGTGTCTCAGCTCCTTACACCCGCTTTCTTCTAGTCACCATGGCTGCCCTGGCCACCGGCGAGTTTCAACCTCCTTCTCTCCCTCGATTCGCCTCTCCTGCTCTGTCTCCACTCCTCAATCCTTGTAGCGGCGCCCAACCCTAAATCTCAATAGAGCAAAAATGGGCTATGAGTAAATGGGCTAGGGCTATTAAATAAAAATGTAAGGCGACGAAACTTACTTCCTCATCTTAGTCCTCGCCTCCGGACGAGGAACAATATTTTCCTCACTCCCGTCGTCGCCTCCGGGCGAGAAAACAACTTCCCTTACCCCTGTCATCGCCTCCGGGCGAGGAATCATATTTTCCTCACCCCATTTCGTCGCCTCCAAGCAATTTTCTTGTAGTGAAATGTGTTCAAATCTTCTCTAGAATTTCTCTATCCACGACATTCAATGTGAAATTCTTTTCATGAGGATTATCATTCTTCGGCATTAAAATTTTCAAACCGGAACGCCTTACCACACGGGACGCAGCAACTTATAGTTGACCATGAGTTAAAACTCCATCCTTCAAGGAAACTCCATCCTCATATATGTAGTCCTTTGAGTATGTTAATTATTTCAAAAGTCTTATCCTTCATTAATGATGCAATTTAAATAAATATTATTCTACTAACTATCACCATTTTAGTCAATAAATTACATATTTTTAAAAGCTATATATATATTAAAAAAATTAAGTGGTAAACTTAAATGAATAATTAATTATATATTTTGAAACTAAGATAATTATATATATGAGTTAAAAAAAAGGACTGGATTGGAAAAAAAAAGTTAAAAGACTAATGATATCGTAAATTGATGTTGCAAAGCCTTACTGTATATAATTACCCCACGGATTTTTTTATTAGCATTGGTGTATCCATGGGGAACTACTAACGTCTTTTTTTTTTTGAGAAAAAACTGCATTTTATTCCATCCCAATCCAAATGGTTGATGATACCTTGCACAGAGTGCGGTATTTCCTTGTGATTAAGTGATAAGTTAAAGGCTTAATTTATGGAAAATGTGGAATTAATTGCTAAAAACAATGATTTTGTGTAAAAATGATTAATTGTGATCTCATTCATGACTTTATGTATTTTAATGAATTTTGTGGTGAGATTGCATGATTTTAGGTGTTTTTAGCAAGCCAAAGGAAAAAGGACCAAAAAGAAGTCAATTGGAGCTCAAAAACTCAGAAAACAGAAGACGGAAGAAGGATCGCAGCGAATCGACCGCGCAACCGAGCGCACGACGGAGGACCGCCGCGCGCTAGGCGCGCGGTCTGGGAGGAACCGCGGCACGACCGTGCGGTTCCCGAAGTGGCCCAAATCTTGGGCTGATTTTTTGATGATCTCGTGTATCTCCTGACTGATTCATATCTTCTGCTATCCAGTCTATAAATAAAACGTCTCCAAGCCAGTTCAGGGTTCCGAATCTGAAATTCAATCTCAGAAAAATTCAAATCTTTTCATCATTCATCTGAGAGACGAGAAGAGCAAGTTGAAGGCGATCCAGTGGAGATCTACACCGGATTTCTTCACCATTACTGTCACAAACCATGTTTTCTTTTATTGTTATTTTGCGTTTTTATGACATTATGCTAGGGTAATCCCATCGTTTGGGGAAACCTAGATTTTGACATTGTTGATTTTTGCCTTTGTTTATGAATTTTGTTAATTATATGTTAATTTGTTTAATTTTTATGTGTGTTTGGTGAGACCGAAAGGAGATCTGAACTAGGGCTTTATATTGTTTAAATGGTTGAAAAATACTTAAACAAAAATAATTGAACAAATTAATTCTAATAATTGGTAACTTGAAAAAGAGCCAAAATTGTTAGAACCAAACTTAGGATAATCACTAGCCGGAGGAATTGCATGTCATTAAAACCGAGAGGTTTCTAAATTGTGATAATTTTAAGTAGGCATAATAATTAATTAAAAATTGGATTTTTATAAACAATAGCAAAGTTTATCAACAATTGAAAGATCTAGGGATCCCCATTCATCATCTAGTGCATAAATCAATCATCTTCTTCTTTTGTTCATTAATTGGAACTTTTGATTATTTTATTTTAAATTGCAATTTTAGGAATTTAGATAAACCAACTTAATCGCATTTTAATTTTCATCGCTACTTGAATTTAGTAAATTATAGCAGTTCACTGTTCCCTGTGGATTCGACCCGGTTTCACCGGTTATTACTTGGACCGTACACTGCGGGTTGTGTTGGAAAATATTCCACACACCAAGTTTTTGGCACTGTTGCCGGGGGAACGGTGGTTTTTGTTATAGTTTATTGAATTTTTGTGGTTTCTTCCTTATTTCTTCTTTATTTTTATTTTTATTTTTATTCACTCCCTGATTTTTTGTTGTTTCAGGCTCTAGTTTATGCCCAGAGGTGCTCCGCCAGAATTTGAGTTTGATCCAGAAATTGCTAGGACTGAACGTAGAATTAGGGCAAGGAGAAAATTAGTGTTCACAATGAACGGGGCTGATAATGAGTGTGAGCGACAGGAACCGAGGGGAGCGGATATACCCAATCTTCAGGAAGGTGTTGGTGAGAATGCTCCCCGACCAGCACCTTTGACTCTCAGGCAGCAGATGCAACCAGCTGGGCAAGTTATAAATGATCCAATGGTGAGACCTAGGCCAAACATACCTTTCGCCATAAACCCTTCCTTCATAACCATGGTTCGGCAGGAGCAGTTTGGGGGTAGTGCCAATGAGAACCCCAATATCCACCTATACCATTTTAGGAACCTTTGTAGTACAGTGCACATTGCAGGAATGACACAAAAGGAACTTATGATGCAGCTGTTTCCCTTTTCATTAAGGGATAGGGCTGAAGCATGGTTTCAATCAATTCCTGCAGGGTCCATTCGTACTTGGGATGAGATGCTGCAGAGATTTATGACTAAGTTCTTCCCACCCTCGATGATCATTAAGCTTAGGGATCAAATTAAGAAATTCAAGCAGAAAGGACATGAGACAGTGATAGATGCATGGGAGCGGATGAGAGCGAAAATTAGGGCGTGTCCCCAACATGGTTTGTCTGAGGCAGAGATTCTTTATGCATTTTATCAGGGTCTGACTCCTGGAGATAGGCAGTGGCTTAATGGGACATCGGGGGAACTTTTATGGATAGGACTGCAGAGGATTGTAGGAGGATTTTGGATGCCTTAGCTGAAGATGAGGAGTTATGGGGGAATGGTGAGAGGAATGTCCCTACTAAGTTAGGAGAGATTGGAGCATTGAAGGATGTTAAGGACGAGCTAGCTATGGTAGTAGACAGACTAGGATGCATGGAGATAGCCCTGAATAAGGTAGTTGTTCCAGTTCCTGGGAAGCCTATACAACCAGTTCAAGCGGTTCAGACTGTTACACGTCAGTATTGTGGTGGACCTCATCAGTCCTACACATGCCCGACTGCAACAGCTTCTGAAAATCAAGGATATGAGGAAGTGCAGGATGTTCAGTATATGCAGAACCAAAGGAGACCCATAAACCCACATACAAACAACCCACCATTTCAGCAGGGACCTCCAGGATTCTTTCAGCAGAATAGGCCTTTCTACCCACAGCAGCAGCAACCTAAGCCAGTCCCCAATCCTGCTTCTGATCCGACTTTGGGACTTCTTCAACAAATTTTGGATAGCCAAACTCAGACATCCAAGGAGATCAAGACTTTTGTAGCCCGCACTGAGGACTACATGACTAGGAATGATGCTGAGTTGGCCAATATTAAAGCTGGGCAAAGGAATTTGGAGCAGGAAGTAGGAAATTTGGCTGCACAGTTAGCATAGAGAGCTCAGGGTGCATTGCCTAGCAATACTGAATTGAATCCAAGAGAGAGGTGCCAGGCCATCACTACTAGATCTGGACTTACTACTAAGGACCCAGTGCCTAGACATCTGCAGATTGATGAGGAGGAGCCTGAGGAGACACAGAAAGACCATGCAGACAAGGAGCCTGAGAAGAAGAAAACAGTGGTGGAAACTCAACTTCCCAAGTTGCCTTTTCCACGACGTGCACAGTCTTCTGCTGATGATAAAAGTTTCAGGAAGTTTTGCGAAATTTTTAGCAAATTAGAAATTAATATTCCTTTTATTGATGCTTTAATGAATATACCTAAGTATGCAAAATTTCTTAAGGATATTGTGTCTCGAAAGCGTAAACTTGATAGTGGTTTGGTTTCTATTTCAGGGGAATGCAATGCTTTATTGGAGAAGCCACTACCAAGGAAGATGAAAGATCCAGGGAGGTTCACCATCCCTTGCACCATTGGAGGAGAAGTGTGCAAGGATGCCCTGTGTGATTCGGGAGCTAGCATCAATTTAATGCCCATGTCATTGTACAAGAAGTTGGGACTTGGAGAAGTGAAACCAACAAGGATGATTTTGCAACTGGCGGACCTTTCTCAAAAAGCATCGTTAGGTATTTTAGAGGATGTGTTGGTAAAGGTGGATAAATTTATTTTGCCTGTTGATTTTGTAGTACTTGACATGGATGAGAAGAGGGAAGTACCACTGATTTTAGGAAGTCCATTTTTAGCTACTTATCATGCCTTAATTGATTATAAAAATGGAGTGGTAACCCTTAGAATTGGAGAAGAGACAGTGACATTTAATGTGAACAATATGGTTAAACAATCTTCTCATGCATCTGAAATTAATTTAATTGATTGTATTTATGATGATTGTGATGGTGAATTTGATGACGATTTTTGGGAGGAATGTGAGAATTAGTTGCAGGAACAGGAAGAGGAAGTTAAAACAGCTGAATTGGTGCATACGGTGTCAAAATTGCACCCCAAGGGGCAAATTCGAGTACAAGACAGCTCAAAACAGCTTTCAGCACGCGAAACGGAGCCAGAACGCGAGGTCAGCGCGCGAACTGACGAAGCCGCGCGCACGTGGCGCGAGGCGAAACTCGACCGCGGATCCACCGCGGCCGTTGACGAAACGGCGCGGTTTCCGCGCGGTCTGCGCCCAGACCGCGCGCCGAGCGCGCGGGACAGATAGGTCGCCTGTTCTGATTCCGCATGCTCGATTTCCGACAGGGAGTCTTCTTCTCCTCTTTTGGCTCCTTCCTTACCTGTTCTTACACCTTTATTGCCATCAATTCAATCTCCACCTGAGCTTAAATTGAAGGAACTACCAAGTCATCTCAAATACTTATTTCTGGGATTGAATGACACACTTCCTGTTATTATTTCTGCAGGGCTTTCAAGTGAACAGGAATGTGCATTGACTGAGGTGCTGAAGAGACATATCCGGGCTATTGGATGGACCATTGCAGACATTAAGGGAATTAGTCCTAGTGTTTGCATGCACAAGATTAGACTTGAGACGGACATGCAACCAGTCAGACAACCGCAGAGACGGTTGAATCCACACATGCAGGAGGTAGTCAGAGCTGAGATAGTAAAACTATTGGATGCAGGAATGATTTATGCTATCAAAGACAGTGAGTGGGTGAGCCCTATCTATGTAGTACCTAAGAAAGGGGGTATCACAGTGACAGAGACTGAGGATGGGGAGTTAGTAGCATCTAGGCCAGTTGCGGGGTGGAGAGTGTGTATTGACTATAGGAGATTAAATTCTGCTACTAGGAAGGACCACTTTCCATTACCTTTCGTGGATCAGATGTTGGAGAGGATAGCCGGCCATGATTTCTACTGCTTTCTGGATGGGTATTCAGGTTACAATCAGATACCCATCGCTCCAGAGTACCAGGATAAGACGACATTCACTTGTCCATATGGCACTTATGCATATCGCAGAATGCCATTTGGCTTGTGCAATGCCCCGGCTACCTTTCAGAGATGTATGATGGCCATCTTCTCAGATTTATTGGAGCAGGCGATTGAGATTTTTATGGACGATTTTTCAGTATTTGGGAAGTCATTTGAGGGCTGTCTGCGTAATCTAGAGTTGGTCCTGGCTAGTTGTGAGGAGTCTAGTTTAGTCCTAAACTGGGAAAAGTGTCACTTTATGGTCCGTGAGGGGATAGTTTTAGGACATAGGATCTCAGGGGAAGGGATTGAAGTAGACCGGGCTAATGAATAAGCGAAACTTTTGACAATTTCTCACACGAGTATTTTTCTAAAATATCAAGTTTGAATTTATTAAATGAAAAGGGTTATGATTTATGGAAGGGGTTTAAGGATATATTAAGATTGTCACTTTTTTATTACTCTGTTACGAAACTGTGGCCCGAAAGCACACGGTGTCAAAAATTGCAGTAATTTATAGAAAGACCGGATCGTTCACTGGAGGATGTGCGATAGAAGCAGGGCCCACGTCGTTTGACTAGATTTTCCACTCGTATTACTCCAATTGGTTTGAAAAGAGATTAACATCCACTGATTGAGTTTAAACTGGACTACGAAAGCATTTAAATCTATTCTGCAAAGAATATTTATTCTATTCTAGAAAGCGGGTAAATTTATGCTAAGAATGCAGTAAATTACACCTATGAAAGCAATGAAAATCTGTATGCTAACTATGAAGCTGATTCACAGTTTGGACAGAAGGGACAGGAGGAAAAGAATAAAAATTGGACAAAATTTAGATAAAGCATACTTAAACTTCCATTTTAATACATAGATCTTTGCTTGGGATAATCCTGTCAGATAGCTAATTCTCATGCTCTCAGTATTGAGTTCCCTTTGATAGACATTACTTACAACATAAGTTTACATGTTTTTAAGACCACAAATTTTAAGATACCACAAATTTGTAACTGCCCTGGCCTGGGTATGTTACTTCATATGTGGTGGACAAGCAACACCTGACAAATTATTAGTTGAAATGCCAAGTACCACCATCATTCTCCCATGTCACACCCAAAGATTCTAATCGAGCCTAAACTATCCCTTAACTGTCAATCCTAGTAGCAGTTACGCAACTCTCAAGACAACTGAGTGACCTCTAATGAAAGCATTTAAAGAAAGCGATAAAGAAAGCATTTAAAATCCTATCACTCGGAGGTTTTGAAGGTCTGACCCTGGTAGTAAAAGATAGCCCCCAATCATGATGACAGGGTGTGGATCAAGAATTCTCGGCTCTCAGTGAACCGCTCGCAGTGTTCACTTCCTTCCGAGTGGTTATGAGATACAAACTAATGAAACGAACTAATAAATTAGTTCGTTCCGGATGTACTCACTCAGGACTCAAAGATAGGCTTTGGCAGAAGAGGATAGTGGTTGAAAGGAACTCAACCCTATCTTAGAAAATAACCAAGGCCTGGATGTTATTCTTCTAAGAATATCTACTACACTATATTTGAATCCAAGTGGATCCCATCTCGGTGCAGCATTTAATCCCAGATTTCCAACACACAGCGATTTTGGAACATAATGGATTTTGAAAGTCATTCCCTAACAGGTACTAGACTCTCAATTAAAACACAGATCCTTTCAGTCTAGATGAGACCTAATCGCTGACTCTGCTTCTAATTTCCCAAAATCAACCCTTGACAGAATATGAACTAGTCATAACTGAGGAATTTATCCCTTACTCCGATCCGGTTTTTATAAAGGAGTTTTTGTTGGAAATTTAATATGCAATATCTGTTTCAACAAAAAGAGATTTCGACCTTTCGATAAAGCGGATCCCATAACTTTTTCATATGAGTTCTAAAAATTATAAAAGTTTCCAGAAATATACTTAACTCAATAAGGAACAAGTTTTATGAAGGAACCTTTGAGGTATAATGAACCAAAATATTTTAAAAAGATGGATCATTACGTAAACGAAAAACGGACAGATTTTGGTATAATGAGGGAATTCTAATTTTGTACTCTTAAAACATGGATGAGGATCTCCAAACTTAAAGAGAGAGTGTTAACTTACAGAATAGATGTATAAGACCAAGGAGATTCAAAGATAATGGCCGTTATAACACAAGATTCGCACCACAAATTACGGGTTTCGCTGAAATTCGACAAATAGAGGGAAATCAATTTATAGTATAAAAATAAAAGATTTAGATCTCTAAGATACAAGTTTCAAGGATGATATCTTACTAACTAAGTGTTGAGAAGAATTAGAACTCTTAGAATGATGAAGACTGTAATACCCGGGGTTTTTTTACAACGCCCAAAGAAACGAAATAAAATTTATCTCCGAGAAGAAAATAATTTATTACAATAAATTATTGCTCGGAAATGGCGTGACCGATAAATTCAAAGAATTCGAACCCAAATTTTGGTCAAGTCGAAATGGGATGAAAGAGGGAAAGGAAGCCGACGGATTCGAACTCGACGAATTCTTGATTTCAAATATGAAATTCATTGGAGCCAAAATAAAATTTAGAAAGGAATCGTAACCCCAGAAATGACCCGAAAAGTCGAACCGAAAACGTAGGGGATAGAAACCCGATCGAGAAAAGAAGAAAAGACCCGACGGACCACGCGGACCGCCGAACCGGCCGGTCCGGCCGGCCCGCGCTCTCCGCGCGCCGCCGCGCGGCCACCGCGCGGACGGAGGAGTCGCGACTCCAGGGCAGACCACGCGTGCTCCGCGCGCACAAAGGCCTATGTGCGCGCCACCAGCGCGCCAGAGGTGCAGGAGGTGTAAACTTTCCTTCCATGGCGATTTTCTTGCCAAAAATCCGACCTCCATCAATGGCAAGTCGATCACACCAATGGGGAAGGGCATAAGATCAGATTTGGGGTGCCCCTCCCCCTCACTCTCAGAAAACCTAACCCTAAACACCTCCAAAACTCCTCTCCAAGTCGAAACCTCTCCGAACTCACTTTCCGGCAAGTATTCCGGCGACGGCAAGGCGAAAGGAACCAAGCCCTGCCCTCTAGACTCTTGGTAAGCTATTGTACAAAGTTTCAATTCGTCCATAAGTCTCAGAAACTCGAATTCTAACACTATTTCCTTACTACGATTTCCCGTCGGAAAACGAACAAAAAGCAATCGGAGAAGTTGGCCATTCGTCGTGAACCTAGGACATCCGGAAACCCAATCCAGCGACCCTATCATCATCCTAAGTAAGTTAAAACCTTACTCACAAATTTTCGTGGTTGTTTGTTGTTTAAATCTCGAGATATAGGCTTGTAACAAAAATCGGTTTTCAAAAACCCTATTTTCGTCCAATTTTAAAGACTCGCCAAAAACTCGACCTTCGGGAATTCAAACCGAAAACTTTTCAACATAAAAGTTGTTCCTAACACCTTTATCTATCTTGTGGCCAAATTTCAGCCGTTGACATTAAGTTTTGCTATCCCAATTTTCGCCATGAACTTTCTGTATCGAACCGAACAATTTAATTCTGTGACAGATTCCTTCATTCAACTTGATGCACGTTTTTCACCCATTTTTCGAATGATTTAACTTTGCATTTCTAAACAAAAGTTGTAGATAATTGTGTCTAGATTATGCCTACAAAATTTCACGAATTTTGGTGTTCATTTGATATGTCAAACGGCCAAGTTTTTAGAACTGTTTTGAATTCGTTTTAAGGGCCATGAGTATGCAGTGAGTTGCACTCGATTTTTGAGTACCAAGAATTCATTATTTCCAAAAACTTAAAACATGAAAGTTGTTCCTTAATGTGTCGTGTAGTTACTGTAAAAATTTCACATCGATTGGTTTTGAAATGAATTTTTAATCGGCGTTGCACGAACCTGTGACGAAAACGGTTTTGAGACATAAATTATTCTTCGCAACAAACTCGGATTTCAACTCACTTCGGAACCTTATTTCCAAAAACTTAAAACATGAAAGTTGTTCGTATGTGTGTTTTTGAATTACTGTAAAAATTTCAGAATTTTTGGAGAAAGGACGAATTTTAAATTAAGAAAGGCGTAAACTGCCTCGAATAGGATTTTTCGAACTTGAGAAAACTCGAACTATGAAAACGCGATATCGATCATTTGATAACTTTGAAATACGAACTTTCGAAAAATCCCGTTCACTAGGCTGAGCCGATCTTCATACTATCATTATCTTTGAGACTGCCTCGTTAGTGGTCTCCTTACTATCTGAGATTGCCTCGTTAGTGATCTCGCGCGCTGTATTTTGGATCGCCTCGTTAGTGGTCCTACTATCTTTTGAGACTGCCTCGTTAGTGGTCTCCTTACTATGCCAAAACGGCAGTTGTGCACATGGCCTGCCAAATCGGCAGTGGGAAATACACGGCCTGCCCGAGTGGTAGTGAAACCGTTTGAAAGGCCTGTCAAACGACAGTTGATATACATGCCTGTCAAATTGACGGTAGATACACATGGCTAGCCAAAACGGCAGTCAATACTGATATGGCTGCGGCCGCCGGTTCACCGGCTAACTGATTATGATTTTTGAGATTGCCTCGTTAGTGATCTCTCTTGTGTGGTGTCCTCTTCTTAGTTGCGGGATAAAATATAAAAGACTTGTGTGAGTGTTGATTACGCTTAAATCTTTTGTATCATGTTTTTAAATTACGCATTTAAATTACGTCATTAAATTATGCCTTTAAATTCCGCCTTTAAAATTTAGTCTTTTAAATTATGCATTGTCGTCTTGAATAAATTAAACATGTTTTCCGCTGCGAATAAAATATGGATTTTAAAAGTAATGCATGACAAGTGAATCTTTGGATTTAAACACATGTAACCCCTTAAATTGCTTTGTAAGGGCTTAACTTACTCAGTATTTTATATACTGATAAACCCCGTTGTTCATTTTCCCATTACAGAGTACGGAGCATGATCATGCATCGGGGATCACTTTGGGTATTTAATTATTTGTTCTACATGACTTGCATACGGGCTTGTTAACCCGAGTTTTGGCCATGTCGGCCCTGTATTTAATTTCCGCTGCAACCTATTATTTTTATTATAATGTATGGATGATATTACATTATCATTTTTAAGTAATTCCGGACTTGCTTTCAAACTTTTTCCAACACCTATAGCCTTACATCTCTTTAGCAAGCTCGGAGGAATCGTGTCTTGCTAGGGAGGTGTGGCGGTGGCACCCCGGCCTGGGTTATCAAATCCGGGGTGTTACAGAGTGGTATCAGAGCCCGGAAATATTTTTAAATTATTATTATTATTTTGGACAATATAGAGGCCCATGATTTTTAAACAAATATTAATATTATTTTTAAATTTTTAAGTACCATTATTATTATTTTTAAATTTTAAGTTTTATTTCCATGGAACAAAATTTATTTTAAACCCATGGGAAATATTTACGTATGCATAGAAATTTTTCCAACAAGTTTTTAAAGTCACGGAAATATTTTTTTTCGGGGTTGGGGTAGCATTGTATAAAGCATACATGCATTCGCATACATACATACATGAATATCGCGCTAATTTTTTTTTTTTTATGTGAATTAACAGTGTCAAAACTCTTACCTTCAAATTGGTCATGACATTGACATAGAAGCGTTTGCTTTAAACTAATTCTGCCTCAGTCTTATAATATCACCTAAGTTTAGCATTCTCCTATCTATTACCTCTTTCCAATCCTACCTTATAGATTTTCTTGAACGCTAACTTGCCTTAGATTAGAAACTCATCTTCACGTGCGTTGATAACAGAGAATGGCACCTAAGGGAAAATCGAGAAAGGAAATCCCAAACAACACTAACGCTGACCTCCCCAACACACCGAACAATAATGAGATCCCTCAGAACATAGGAGGGCGAGTGCCTCATGTTCCCAACAATATGGATGAGCGTCTAAGGACTGTCGAGGAAGTTCTCGTAGTATTAGGAAATGCTGAAGTGCAACGTGCACAAGCGGGCGTACCACCACCGGTAACCCGGGTCAACTACTTAGCCTTGGTAAACCCTTACCAACCACCCCACTACGCCGGCGAAGAGGACCCGGCTCGGCTAGAAGAATGGATACGGACGTTCGATAAGCTGTTGAACGCCGTAAGATGCCCCGACGGGGAAAAGGTTCACGTAGCCTCATACTACTTAGGAGGCGAGGCGGACGATTGGTGGCAAGCCACCCAAGGGAAACTGGCGGAGTACGACGAGCCCTACACATGGTCAAAATTCACGGATCTGCTTAGGGATCATTTTTATCCCATGAGCACGAAGGCTGCCATGTACGAGGAATTTCTGACACTGAGGCAAGGAGGAAAAACGGTCCAAGAATACTATAACCGTTTCAAGGAGTTGGTGCGGTTCGCGCCGAGACTGGTGCCAACTGATGTAGAGAAGGCACAGAAGTTCGAGACAGGACTGAACCTATCTATTAGAGAGGTGATCACGGGTGAGCACTACCCTAACCTACAAGCTGTGTATGACCGTGCAGTAGCGGTTGCACGAGTTCAAGGACTGAAACGGAAACCGGTAGATGGGATTAACCAAGAACCACAAGGACGATACAAGAGGAATGAGGATCATTTCCGTAGAAACTCGAACCGACCACATCAAAACGAAAATGGACGAAACAAGGGGATAGTCTTCAACCATGGTGACTATGCGCCACCATGTCCAAAGTGTGGTAAACCACACTATGCGAGAGGATGCCCTCAGCCTGGATCATGCCTTCGGTGCGGTCGACAAGGTCATCGGCTGCGTGACTGTCGGACGCGAATAGAAAACATAAACAGGAGAGAGGACGTGACCACTCGGCCCAAGCAACCGTAAGAAGTTTCCAAGCATCGATAACTGCGTTTATTTTAAGTTCGATTCGACGAATTGTATCCAATCAAAAATAAACAAGTTCAAATTGTTTTGAACTACGTAATGACTTGATCCCTTCACAGGGTACGTAGGCAACTTGGAAATTTCAATTCTGGGTTCAGTCATATAATAGCAGACAACAACACACACTTATACAATCACGCAACCAAATAATGTCCGAGCTCGCGAGGAGCTAACGCCCAACTTCGAGGACGAAGTTGATTCCTAAGGGGGAGAGGATGTAACACCCGAGAAATTTAATTCACGTTCAAAGGAATGGGATAAATTTCTTGTGGAAAGTAGATGGAAATACCCCAACATTAAATTGAGCCCAAAAGAAAGCGAGGGCGCAACTTCGGGGACGAAGTTGATTCTTAAGGGGGGTAGACTGTAATACCCGGGGTTTTTTTACAACGCCCAAAGAAACGAAATAAAATTTATCTCCGAGAAGAAAATAATTTATTACAATAAATTATTGCTCGGAAATGGCGTGACCGATAAATTCAAAGAATTCGAACCCAAATTTTGGTCAAGTCGAAATGGGATGAAAGAGGGAAAGGAAGCCGACGGATTCGAACTCGACGAATTCTTGATTTCAAATATGAAATTCATTGGAGCCAAAATAAAATTTAGAAAGGAATCGTAACCCCAGAAATGACCCGAAAAGTCGAACCGAAAACGTAGGGGATAGAAACCCGATCGAGAAAAGAAGAAAAGACCCGACGGACCACGCGGACCGCCGAACCGGCCGGTCCGGCCGGCCCGCGCTCTCCGCGCGCCGCCGCGCGGCCACCGCGCGGACGGAGGAGTCGCGACTCCAGGGCAGACCACGCGTGCTCCGCGCGCACAAAGGCCTATGTGCGCGCCACCAGCGCGCCAGAGGTGCAGGAGGTGTAAACTTTCCTTCCATGGCGATTTTCTTGCCAAAAATCCGACCTCCATCAATGGCAAGTCGATCACACCAATGGGGAAGGGCATAAGATCAGATTTGGGGCGCCCCTCCCCCTCACTCTCAGAAAACCTAACCCTAAACACCTCCAAAACTCCTCTCCAAGTCGAAACCTCTCCGAACTCACTTTCCGGCAAGTATTCCGGCGACGGCAAGGCGAAAGAAACCAAGCCCTGCCCTCTAGACTCTTGGTAAGCTATTGTACAAAGTTTCAATTCGTCCATAAGTCTCAGAAACTCGAATTCTAATACTATTTCCTTACTACGATTTCCCGTCGGAAAACGAACAAAAAACGATCGGAGAAGTTGGCCGTTCGTCGTGACCCTAGGACATCCGGACACCCAATCCAGCGACCCTATCATCATCCTAAGTAAGTGAAAACCTTACTCACAAATTTTCGTGGTTGTTTGTTGTTTAAATCTCGAGATATAGGCTTGTAACAAAAATCGGTTTTCAAAAACCCTATTTTCGTCCAATTTTAAAGACTCGCCAAAAACTCGACCTTCGGGAATTCAAACCGAAAACTTTTCAACATAAAAGTTGTTCCTAACACCTTTATCTATCTTGTGGGCAAATTTCAGCCGTTGACATTAAGTTTTGCTATCCCAATTTTCGCCATGAACTTTCTGTATCGAACCGAACAATTTAATTCTGTGACAGATTCCTTCATTCAACTTGATGCACGTTTTTCACCCATTTTTCGAATGATTTAACTTTGCATTTCTAAACAAAAGTTGTAGATAATTGTGTCTAGATTATGCCTACAAAATTTCACGAATTTTGGTGTTCATTTGATATGTCAAACGGCCAAGTTTTTAGAACTGTTTTGAATTCGTTTTAAGGGCCATGAGTATGCAGTGAGTTGCACTCGATTTTGAGTACCAAGAATTCATTATTTCCAAAAACTTAAAACATGAAAGTTGTTCCTTAATGTGTCGTGTAGTTACTGTAAAAATTTCACATCGATTGGTTTTGAAATGAATTTTTAATCGGCGTTGCACGAACCTGTGACGAAAACGGTTTTGAGACATAAATTATTCTTCGCAACAAACTCGGATTTCAACTCACTTCGGAACCTTATTTCCAAAAACTTAAAACATGAAAGTTGTTCGTATGTGTGTTTTTGAATTACTGTAAAAATTTCAGAATTTTTGGAGAAAGGACGAATTTTAAATTAAGAAAGGCGTAAACTGCCTCGAATAGGATTTTTCGAACTTGAGAAAACTCGAACTATGAAAACGCGATATCGATCATTTGATAACTTTGAAATACGAACTTTCGAAAAATCCCGTTCACTAGGCTGAGCCGATCTTCATACTATCATTATCTTTGAGACTGCCTCGTTAGTGGTCTCCTTACTATCTGAGATTGCCTCGTTAGTGATCTCGCGCGCTGTATTTTGGATCGCCTCGTTAGTGGTCCTACTATCTTTTGAGACTGCCTCGTTAGTGGTCTCCTTACTATGCCAAAACGGCAGTTGTGCACATGGCCTGCCAAATCGGCAGTGGGAAATACACGGCCTGCCCGAGTGGTAGTGAAACCGTTTGAAAGGCCTGTCAAACGACAGTTGATATACATGCCTGTCAAATTGACGGTAGATACACATGGCTAGCCAAAACGGCAGTCAATACTGATATGGCTGCGGCCGCCGGTTCACCGGCTAACTGATTATGATTTTTGAGATTGCCTCGTTAGTGATCTCTCTTGTGTGGTGTCCTCTTCTTAGTTGCGGGATAAAATATAAAAGACTTGTGTGAGTGTTGATTACGCTTAAATCTTTTGTATCATTTTTTTAAATTACGCATTTAAATTACGTCATTAAATTATGCCTTTAAATTCCGCCTTTAAAATTTAGTCTTTTAAATTATGCATTGTCGTCTTGAATAAATTAAACATGTTTTCCGCTGCGAATAAAATATGGATTTTAAAAGTAATGCATGACAAGTTAATCTTTGGATTTAAACACATGTAACCCCTTAAATTGCTTTGTAAGGGCTTAACTTACTCAGTATTTTATATACTGATAAACCCCGTTGTTCATTTTCCCATTACAGAGTACGGAGCATGATCATGCATCGGGGATCACTTTGGGTATTTAATTATTTGTTCTACATGACTTGCATACGGGCTTGTTAACCCGAGTTTTGGCCATGTCGGCCCTGTATTTAATTTCCGTTGCAACCTATTATTTTTATTATAATGTATGGATGATATTACATTATCATTTTTAAGTAATTCCGGACTTGCTTTCAAACTTTTTCCAACACCTATAGCCTTACATCTCTTTAGCAAGCTCGGAGGAATCGTGTCTTGCTAGGGAGGTGGGGCGGTGGCACCCCGGCCTGGGTTATCAAATCCGGGGTGTTACAGTTGCCAAGCCTACAAGACTCCACAATCCTTAAGATATGCTCACTATGTGGGAGAACTTTGAAGAATAAAATGGGTAGTGAATTTGGCTAATGAGATGGATGAGATTGGTGTGTTTGAAGGCTAGAAACTCACTCTATTTATAGGCTAAGATTTGAACAATTGAACATGACACATTGTGAGTGTGATTACAACCTCACCAATCATCCAATTAAGTGTGTCTTGAGCAATAATGGTTAGAGTATTTGTATCCACTCATTTGGTCCTTATAGCCTAACAAAGAGGCTATTAATTTGGGAGGCTATTAATTTTGTCCATCATGTTGTCTATTAACATAATGGTTTGCCTATTATGGAGGCTATTAATCTTGGTGGGTTCAAGAGATAATTGATCACCTTTCTTTGCTAGCCATTCATCCAAGACACTTGTTAATCATGTTGATTTTTCATCTATTTGTTTAGGAAGAAAATTTCTTGCAATTGCTTTTTAACCTTATATTTGTGTAAGTAGTGTATCATGAAAATGATTGAAGTATTAGCTTGTCTAGAAAAATCATTATTCTTGCCATTATTTAGTGGCATGCATTTATACTCAATGAGTTGGATATGATAATATAATATTTATTTATTTATTTCAAGTATTGTATTTATATTAATGTGCTTTCAAAAAGATAATAATAATATACTTGCATGGTTTTATTTTATTCATAACAATACTCAAACCACAAAGTCTTCATGTCATCATCAAATAAAAATTATAATCTATGAATATATTTTCTTATATATAAAAGTTAATTCTCATAGATTCACATAAAAACTCATACTTTTATTTTTATAAAAATTTATTGGTACTTAAAATATTCACATACTATCCTCATAAAAATTTTCAAGACCAATGTGTATATATATAAAAACTTATATATATAATTTAAACAATAGATTTAAAAACTATATAATTCTATTACCCTTGATATTGAAATTCATATTTCTTTGGAAAAGACAAATTTACATATATAGTTTTTCAAGTGTTGTTTTGTAGAAAAAAACAATATACTAATTCTTTAAGCAAGTGATTAAATATTTAATAAAAGTCTCTTTAGTGAATTACAATTATTTCGGGTAATTTCTATGGTATTACACAAGTAAATCTTGATCTCTTCACAAACTCGTTCTCACAAGTTCGCCACCAACGTAGCGCTGAATCCACAAGATGCCTATTGGGATGAATTGGATCGACTCTCTGTCCCTGATTAATGTTCTGCATAACTGAGAACATCTGTGGCATAAGCTGAACGGAATCGAAAGGTAAAGGCCTTAGTGGCAGTGGTCGTGAAACTGGTTCATCTTCCAGGCGAAGTCCCCCATTAACTCCCAACAGTTCATCTGAATGAAGGCCCTTCCCTTTAGTGAGGTCATTCTTTCACTGACATTATACTGCCCATCGTCACCAATTGCCAGTCCCGAATTTCTATGAGGCCCTTCCGCCTCTCGGTTTCCAACTCTGCGCGACGGTATCCTGTACTCAAACATAACAAACCATTGAGTAACATTCGGTAATGATACCGAATATCAATTAAGTAAGTATAGATCTCCCGGGATATCCTTATGAATTGATCGTGGTTTGGCTCACAAACCAAAACTCAATCTCATAAGGTACGCAGTTATCCCAAAAATAATGCTATACAACAGGAATATACGCATAATCCAATGCAAATCCTATAATATATGCATTCCCCCACACACCTCACCACATGCTTGTGTCAAATTCTAAGCACATAAGAGCACACATGGCTCTGATACCAACATGTAACGCCCCAAAAATTTTAAACTAATTTTTGCTGACGTCACTGCCGTGTTACCTCACTTAAACTGTTGGCCAATCAATTTAAGTTCAATAACACGAAGCCTGGTAATCAGAAAATCCAACAGAGAATAACAATAGAGTAAAAGAGTAAGCAACAGAAACATGTCTAACACATAATCATCAAGTCTCGGCTACAAGCCACATACAGTACCTCACCTCGGTACTCACGTTAACCTGTCCAAATACCAAGTATACAGGGAAAATAACAAAACAAGGGTTCTCAAGCCAATCCCAACCGTCAGACAATACTAAAAAATAACAAGCTAGTCACAACTAGATAGCATAGAGTCTAATACAGCAACTCAATCAAGACCTATCAATGCAATCCTACTAGATCACTCAGCCCCAAACCCGTCGTTATGCTCATGCACTGCGTCCTCCTCGGGAGTATCTATAAAACAGACAAAAAGCAAGGTGTCAGTACATAAAGTACTGAGCAAGAGTAGGAAAAGCTGGGAAACAGGGAATAATCTTTTAGAGGGGTTATTAACAGTTTATATAATTACATAATTAAATACATAATTAAAACATCACACCGTCCCATACCGGTGCTTCATGATAATGGCCAGAAATGACCATTATTTTCAATCCATTTCCGTGTCTTAAACGGGCATTTGATCGCATTCCGGTCTTACATTAAGTAAGAAAGCAGTTGAATTGGACTGATTTATGCATAATTGTAAAAATAATAAGCTGGTGTGAAAAAAGGCATAAATATGTAATTTTATTACATATTTATGTTAGAAAAATCAAAAAACATGAGAAAAAGAAATGAAAAGAAAAAGGAATGAAAAAGATGGGAAAAAGAGAGAAAAGCCCACAAAAAGAAC
This sequence comes from Hygrophila difformis, assembly GCA_030278955.1. NCBI lineage: Eukaryota > Viridiplantae > Streptophyta > Magnoliopsida > Lamiales > Acanthaceae > Hygrophila > Hygrophila difformis. The sequence continues at coordinate 22,753,013 of JAOANR010000014.1, forward strand.
ATTTCCGGCCCATCTGGCCCAATCCAGCAGGCCCAGGAACACCTTTGTCGCGGAAGCCTCTTTGTCACGATGCATGGTTCCGCGACAAAGGAGGGTTCCGCGACCAAGCAAGCTCAGATGAAGAAGGAAACCAGCCAAGCCCCTTTGTCGCGATACCTTTGTCGCGATGCCCTGTTCCGCGACCAAGGTCTATTCCGCGACAAAGATGCACTTTTAGAGACACAAGACCCAGTCGAGAAGCTTTGCCACATGCAGTGTGTTCCGCGACCAAACTTGATGCTCCGAGACAAAGCTGTGATGTGTGTGATGTCTTGAGACACAATGGGCTCAAATCAAGGCCCATGAGCTTAGGGTTTCCCCTCTATAAATATGAGGTGTTTCCTTTGAGCTAAAGGTTGGAAGAATTTTAGAGAGAACATACACTCTTGAAGACAAGTTGGGAGCTCAGTTAGTTTAGTTTAGTTTAGGGTAGTTTAGTTAGGTTTTTCTTGTATTATTTAATTTATGCATCAGTTAGATGTAGTTTCTAGCATTTTAGTTTAGATAGCCAGTTTTTACATCTTGTTTCTTGTTCTAAACTTTTTCTTAGGGTTTAGTGATACCCAAAATCATGGGTATTAACAAACCCACTTAATAAGATGGGAAAATATTCTTGAAAAGTGTCCCTAAACTCATGAAATGGGTCTCACACCCCATGGATCTTACTGCTTTCATTTTCTTTTGGTCATTTCATCCTTATTTTTCACTTTAATGTCACTGCTTGGTGACTTTTCTTTGGATAATGTTGCATGTTTATGGGTGATCAAGCTTAAATTAGGGTTTCTTTAGTTTTAAGTTTGTTTTATTTCTATTATGTTCAAGCATGTTCTAGCTAGATTCAAATTCTGTTTTGTCATTTTTAGCTTAGTGTAGCTTTTGAATCTGAAATGGGTGAGATCACACACAATGCATGCCACTGTTCCACCTTACTTTTCTGACATGTGTCCTGGACACACCTTTGTCGCGGAACAACTCTTGTCGCGGAACCACGTTCCGCGACAAAATGATACTTTGGCGACAAAGGTGCCAAAGAACACTTGTTAGCCAGATTTTCAAACTCTTGGTCGCGAAACAACCCTTGTCGCGGAACCACGTTCCGCGACAAAATCCTGATTAGCGACCAAGGACTCAAATGTGATTTTATTCTGGAAGGGCTTTGTCGCGAAGCAACCTTGTCGCGGAACCACGTCCCGCGACAAAATCTCTTGTTCCGCGACAAGAATTATGCCCTTGTCCAATTTTCAACCCTTTGTCGCTATACCTCCTTGTCGCGGAACCATGTTCCGCGACAAAATTTTTACTTAGCGACAAAGCAAACCCTAATTTTCAAAATCCCATTCCTCTCATTTCCCACCCCTTGTCGCGAAACCCTTGTCGCGGACCCATGGTCCGCGACACAAACTCTACTCCGCGACAAAGTGGCACCCTTTTGCCAAATTTTTATTCTTCATCTTCCTCAGTAATTAATTGGACCTTTACATCAATATTTTGAGGTTGAAATCCAATGATCTCAACCCATGATTATTTTGATATAAAGAATTTTGTTCAATTCCATTAAAAGACTCTTCTACAAGTAATTAAACTCTAATGATCTAAGCATATAATCCGGACTGTAATTAATTAATTATGGAATGAGTGATTATTTAGACATAAAGAGTATTTGTGGAATCATTTCCATACCTTGCATGAGAAACCAATGTCTCTCATGCAAGATGACCCAAAAATATTTTTCTTTTATTTATTTTGTCTTTTCCGTGTTGTGTGAAACAGCTAGTAAGGAATATATAAGACTAATGTTGGCAGGTATTCCCACAAGGATAACTAGCTCGTAGTCTGAATATTAATTACTAGATGTTATTTTGCATGGTCTGGATAGTGGTTGGTGGAAGTCTTGGCGGTTCATCCATCCGGGATTATAATAGCTGCTCAGCTGATTCCTATCCGGATACAGTTTTATTTTTCTTTATCTTAATTTCAAACCTGAATTTTGAGCTGTGATACTATCAAATCATGTCGATCAACACTATTTGAATAGCATCACAGTAAGAAAACATGTAGGTTTTTTCTCTCATTTCACAGATAGTAGAAGTCTTGATGATAGCGATCACTGTTGTTAAGATCTTCTGCTGTCTAAAATCGTCCCACCTGGAATAGTCAGGACCTGGATAGCAGATGTTTGCAGTCCGGATCATCTTGACTATTCTTGTCATCTTTTTAGCCAAAATAAATTCTTCTCATCTCCGGCTATTTCATCTCTGTGTATCAACTTCTGTCTAAACCCACCTTATATTTAGGGTTATTTAATTTTACACTTCTCTATAAAATTATGCATGATATTATTATGTAGATATTGTGGTCAAAGATTATTTCGGGATCCTTCCCTTGGACATAGAAGTCTTGATTTTAAATCAGATGTCTCACAATAAATTTCCAACAAAAATTCATTTATAAAATCCAGATCTGAGTAAGGGATAAATTCCACAGTTATGACTAATTCATATCCGACTGGGGGTTGATTTTGGGAAATTAGAAGCAGAGTCAGCGATTAGGTCTCACTTAGACTGAAAGGATCTGTGTTTTAATTGAGAGTCTAGTACCTGATAGGGAATGATTTTCAAACATCTATTGCTTTCCAAAATTGCTATGTGTTGGAAATCTGGTATTAAATATCGCACTGAGATGGGGTCCACTTGGATTCAAATACGGTGTGATAGATAATTCTAGAGGAACAATACATGGGCCTTGGTTATTTTCTAAGATAGGGTTGAGTTTCTTTCAACTGCTATCCTCCTCTGCCAATGCCTATTCTTGAGTCCTGAGTGAGCGCATCCGGAACAAACTAATTTTTTAGTTCGTTTCATTAGTTTGTGTCTCATAACCACCCGAAGGGAAGTGAACACTGCAAGCGGTTCACTGAGATTAGGGAATTCTTGATCCACACCCAGTCAGAATGACTGGGGGCTTTCTTTTACTACCAGGGTCAGACTTTCAAAAACCTCCGAGTGATAGGATTTTAAATGCTTTCTTTGTCGCTTTCTTTTAACTGCTTTCTTTAGAGGTCACTCGGTTGTATTGAGAGTTGTGTAACTGCTACTAGGACTGAGAGTTAAGGGATAGTTCAGGGCTTGATTAGAATCTTTGGGCGTGACATGGGGGAATGATAACAGTACTTGACATTTCACTAAATGATTTGTCAGGTGTTGCTTGTCCACCACAGATGGCTAACATACTCTTGCAAGGCATTGCAAGAGGAGTTGTAAGTTTGTGGTATCTTAGAGTTTGTTTTCTTAAGAGCATGTAAACTCTTACGTAAGTACCTATCTGTTAAAGGGAACATGGTATAGAGAGCATGAAAAATTGGCTATCTGAATGGATTACCCCAAGCAATGATCTGTGTAACAAAATGGAAGTTTAATTGTGTTTCATCTAAATCGTGTCCAATCTTTATTATTTTCTCCCTGTCCCTTCTGTCTCATTTTAAATCTGCTTTCTTAGAATAATCTTAATCGCTTTCCTAGAATAATTTTATCGCTTACCTAGATTGAATTTAATTCGCTTTCTAGAATAGCTTATCTGCTTTATTTTAATTGCTTTCATAGCTCAGTTTAAATTGTGTCAAGTAGTTGATAATCAATCCCACACTTGAATCGAGTAACTGAGTGGAAAATCTTAGTAAACGACGTGGGCCCTGCTTCTACCGCACATCCTCCAGTAAACGATCCGGTCTTACTATAAATTACTGCAATTTTTGACACCGTGCGCTTTCGGGCCACAATTTCTTAAACACGAGTAATAAAAACGTGACAACCTATAAATATATCCCTAATCCTAACTCCGCCATCATAAATTGGTTTCATTAAATAAAATTGAAAACCAGGATCATGATTTTTCAGAAAATGCTCACATAGTGGGAATTTGTAAAAAGTTTCGTGGCGCGGATTTTTATGACATGAAATTATGATAAATTTCATGATGCCTAAGGCCAGGGACCTTCAGTGTGACAGACTGAAGGTTAAGATTAAACTATCTAATCCCGGCTACACCGTGAAAGTTGTCAAAAGTTTCATGCCAGGGAGGTCCACAACGCCGTTCGAAATCAAAGTTTCCCGCATGAGTAATAAAAAGTAAAATATATTCTTAAACCCCTTTCCCATGAATCATAACTCTTTTCATGTAATAAATATAACCTGGGATATTTCAGAAAATACTCGTGTGACGAAATTGTCAAAAGTTTCACTTCAACCACGTCATACACTGCAAAACAGATAATAATATGAATGATGGATGATGAGATGAAATGTTATGACCTAAAGTGTCTATCTACCCTAAATGCAGCACATAAGTATGCCTAGCGCGCAACCTAAGTACCATGGTTGGTATTCCTCTCCAAATAGGGTCCACTCCCCTAATGGTCAGAAGAGATACCCACAGTGCCCCCGCCGCGGACACTAACAGCTGAAATAAGTGGCTTACGGTCATGGCGGGTACTAGCCCAGAGCATCTCGCTCTCAAAGGCCAACATGCCCGGGAGAGATACTAACTATGCCCAGTCGGATACCGACTCGTAAACATTGTTAGGATATCTAACATCCATGAAAGCATAATTTCATATCGATCACAATCACCTTACACAATGTCCAGTCGGATACCGACTCGTAAACATTTATTGTAATTTCTCAGTCCGCAGACTACATACAATATTCGGGTTGTCAACCCCATACATCGGATCACAACAGTACCACATGAGTTAGACATATTCCAGGGTGTGCCACGTCCCACATATCGGCACTCGACTCACATACATAGTGATAGAAGCAATGCAAGATTCCATCCTAAACTAAGGCTTGGTGAATCTTCTAAGTTCAATCAATACTCATGATAGACACTAACATATCCTAGATCAGTTTTAAGTATATTCCAAGACCTAGAAATGAGTGAGAAGTGATAAAATACGAGAAGGGGATGAAAAATGGAAGAAAACAGCGAATCGGCACGCCGGAGACACCCTCGGGTTATAAATTCTAAACTTTGACTTTTTAAAGAGTCATTATCTCTGAAATCTAATTGCATATTTGAAATCCTCGTTTCGAGTAGGGTCAGATTCATATATGGTTTGCGAAAATCGGGTTAGAAACGAGTAAGTTAGAGTCGATTCAAGTTTGTGGGTTTTTGGGGTGCACAGGTGGCGCCAATTGTGGCGCTTAAACCCATTTCCAGGCGCCACACAGGCAATGTGGCGCCTGTACTGAAGGCTCTGTGGTCCGGGGCGCCGAAGTGGCGCTCCAGGCCACTTTTGGGCGCCGCAAAGGCAATGCGGCGCCTCTGAAGCACCCAACAGAGGCAAAATCCGCGATTTTCACCCTTTTCTTCCAATTTTCCCCCACATTAAGCTAAATTCTACTCTTGCCTTGTGTTTTGTAGTCTCAAAGCCTTCAACCTCAGTTCCCAAGCTTCTCCAAACACCAAAGCAAGCTACAATTCAAGAATCAAACCTCAATACATCTACAAACCATCCTCAACTCTCAAAACCCACATGCAAGAGTTTTTTTTGAGCTCAAATCCAAAAATGCCCAACCAAAATCGAACAAGGAACTTACCTAGGCTGCCACAACGAGATTCAAGCTCTAATTGAAGCTCCACAACACCAAGCCAAGCAAACCGAGCCTCCTCCAAGCTCAACTACAAGATTAGGGCAAAAACTCCCAATTTTCGTCACCTCCCAAAACAGCCCCAAAAACCTCAACAAAAACCATGGAAACCAAGCAATAAGTTGAAGAAATTGCTTACCCAAGTGTTAGTAACCAAACCCCCAACTTGTCTTGAGCTATAATGCACTAATTCTCCCTCAATGACTCCATTTTCCCACCTAGGGCTCCAAAAACGGGAATGAGCTCCTCTTGAGGTGTTTGAGTGATAAAATGAAGTAATTGACAGCTTTGGGGGTTTTTAGATGAAGTGTGGGTCAATCCGGGTCGGGCATGAAGTGTGGGTCGGGTCCGAAAATGGGTTAATGGGTTGCACCACTTGTCTTGATCACATTGCACCCATTTGAGCACTTGGACTCCTATTCTATTGTGGGTTTGAACCCACTTATTCTTCCACTTCATTAAGATCATGTCTACAAAATATCCATATAATAAATCCTTTATTAATTAACCATAATTAATTAAATTAATCATGTGTTAATTAAATCGGGGTGTTACACATTTTGCTAGGGACCTTTGTTCTATCCAGGAGTCTTTCTCTACTATACTTGGATGGAAGTTTGGTAATGGTAAGGATGTTTATTTCTGGAAGGATACATGGACTAAGCAACGTTTCCTTTTGCAGGACTATGCAGTTCGCCCTCTTACCACTGCTGACATGAAGAGAACGGTTGCATCGTATATCCATAATTTTTGCTGGAACATACAGGAGCTCACTGGAGTCCTCTCCCCTGAAGGAATTCACCTTCTTAATCTGGAGCCAATTCCAACCTTTACTAATCTGGAAGACCATCCTTTTTGGAGGCCGTGTGCACGAGGCAGATTTTCCGTTAGCAGCACCCTCAAATATTGGAGCTCACTTGATTATCCTTTGGCGAACTCGGAGTGGGATATGATTTGGAAATGGCCTGCTCACCATCGCGCGAGATTTTTCCTTTGGATCGCCATGCATGATAAGCTTCTCACAGCCCGGGAGAGATGTATCAGACACATTTCCAATGATTCCTGCTGCTGGAAATGTGGAGAGGCGGAAGACAGTCTCCATGCCCTTCGGGATTGTCCTTCTTCCGCTGAGGTCTGGTTACGCCTTGGTTTCATCTCATACAATGGATTTCGAGCCATGCATTTAAAAGAATGGATTCATGCCATGCACTGGAGCTGTATTGGTGAGAAACAGGCGTCTCTTTTTGCCATTGGATTTGGCTTATCTGGAAGTTTCGATGTAAGGAGTTTTATGCTCATGAACATGTTAACTGGGGGACTGTGCATAATATTATTCGTCGAGCCACTGATGCTTTTGTTGCGGCTAAAGAGGAACTCAGGGTTTTTGGAGTGAAGGCATGGAATTGTAGCAGAACTCGATGGGAGAAACCACCTATTCATTGGACGAAAGCCAACTGTGATGGCAGTTTGAAGCGTACCAAAGGACTTGCGGGTGGTATTCTTCGTTCGGAGACAGGCGCTTGGCTTGGCGGAATCAGGATGCAAGACAGGTTTTCAAGTAGTTTACACGCTGAGGTTAAAGCCATCCTTATTACTATGCAATTGGCCTGGTCTATGGGTATCAAGAAGTTGATTATTGAGACTGCCTGTTCAGAAGCTTTGGATCTTATCAACCATGGCACTGATGTTGTGGGCGACTTTCAGCAGTGGCTTACTCACATCAAGAATATGGCTAGCTGGAGTTGGGAGATTCTGTTTTCTCTTGTGCCTCGTGAGTCTAATGCAGCTGCGGATTTGTTTCTTAAAGGTTTACCTATTGTTGGTGGTGTTCAACATTGTGTTCGTCCACCCGACTATATGTTTAATATTTTGAGATCTGACCTTTTAGGTCTGTATCACACCCTACAGGTGTTCGATTAATATAGGCTTCGGCCCACCTTTTCTCCGAAAAAAAAATAAAAATTGTGTGAATACCAGTCCCCATCATCGTCCCGCCAGTATTTTAATTTCGTGAGAGGCGGTGGCCCTAAGGATTAAGGGCCGCCATTATACGGGTTTACAAATAATTGAAGATGACGTCACAATCCAGCTCATGAACTGAAGGGAATGATGTCACGATAATACCTTTTTTTTTTTTTTTCCTTTGAAATATATCATCAACCGCAAATGATATCTGAATAATAATATGTCTTGGAATGAAGTTTTGTACCAATTACAGAGTATCGAACTGATGTAATCCACCTTACCGAGATATATCAGAAGAATAATCACTGGACTAATTAACCAATCATTGGTAGTACCTTAGCTTCTGTCGACTATTATTTACTATAAAAATTTTCTGTTTAAGGACGCGAAAAAATTTGATAGAAAATCTTAAAATTCGGTCACTAAAGATGTTAGAGAACGAATTTGCGACCAAAATTTATTAACCACAATGTGAATATTTCTTGTATTGTCATTCATACAAGAAACGGTACGTACGGTCATCTCGCCACTGTTGGTCTAGCCCATGAGGTTATGGTTTACTCTTATACTTCGTGATATATCCTCATCTCACCATTTGGATTTTTATTTATTTTTTTATAAAGAACGGTAAGTACGGCTATCTCCCCCCAATAGCTTTTGTGGCTTTTATAGAATCCTTGAATCTGCAGCCTACTCAAATGGGATTAAGGCTAGGCGATGAAGGTGTGGTTGGGTTGAGAAGACGTTTCCATTGTTCCCTGGTTGAGTATATTATTAAGTGTTTGGAGTTCTAAATATTACTAACATGGTGTATTATTGTTTGTTTGTGTGTTTTGCAGGGTTTAGGGCGAGCGGCATTGGGACGATGGCTTGTGTCATCCGGTCTATCCATGAATTTCATAACACACACATTCAATTTACCGTAATAAAATGCCATTATATATATTCACGGACATGAAAAAAAGAAAGAAAAGTAGTACAGACCGAGACATGGATCCTATCGTCAAGAAGGTGGTGGTGGTGAGGGCATTCATAAAATAGAACCATTAGTTACAATTATTATTCCTTTATTTTTGCAAATTCCAACAATTATATTAATCGTTCTGACTTTTCCACTTTGGATAGCAGACACAAACATCCAACCAACTTTGTTGCTATAAATACCCCTTACTGCTAGGTGTTGTTCATCGCAATACATACTCACCACAAAACCCTAGTTAGTCTTATCGTGCATAAGAAAACATAGTTAGGAACATGGGTCGCCTTGCAATAGTCGTGGTCATGTTGTCTCTGATGCTTCTCATGCTCACAGGTACTTAATTTGTTAATGCATCACCTTAACTTCTTGTTTGTGATTAAATATTATTCTTACATGCATATACGTATACATATATTTATAAACCATGTCGTTTGTGTTTTGCGTTTCTTTTGCTACAAACCCTTTAGACATTTTTTAAGAAGGTTCTGTTATTTGATACTGCTATTTGAGCTAGTATTTTGCCATTAAGATGCAACTCTCTCTTATACAGATCATGTATTAATATAGTCTATTACAAAGTTTTTCTTTAGTAAATTAGAAGCCAAGAATGAAACACAACGAAATAAAGAAAAATGATAAAGTTGATTATTCCACGTATCTTTCATGTTTGTTTGTTTTTTTTTTTTTTTTTAATTTGTTTATTTTCTACTCTTATTTTTTGGAAATATCAAAGCGTTGAGAGTCGCTAAGGGCACTATTATTTGTCGTGCAGTTCCAATGGTTGTTGAGGCAAAGACTTGTGAGGCGCCGAGCGGTCGGTTCAGCGGGGCTTGTTTCAGCTCAACCAACTGTGGATCGGTGTGCCAATCCGAGGGTTTCCATGATGGCACCTGCAGAGTCTTCCGCTGCATCTGCAACCGACAGTGTTGATCATGATTCATGAATCATGATCATCAGGAATCTACATGGAGTTTGATCAGTGCGTACGTGTGTAGAGTGAACCCGACAGGGTCTCCTCAATATTTACTTTGGAATTCAGTATGTATCTTGTGTGTCTGAGAGAGTCTCTTTTGGTTCATCAGTATGTATGTGCTGTGTACCTGAGAGGGTTTCTTTTGTTTTAATGCTTATGTATTATACATGTCTGTCGACTGTCGTGGACAGACAGACTTTGTTTTGTCATGTGAAGTACTGGTTTAAATCGTGTGTAATGGCTTTGATGGCCTCCTATATAAGGTTGCCATAAGAATAAAACTCGTGATTTTAATGTATAAAGTGTTGAGTATTGATATATGCTAATGGATTCTCTTCTCTATTAGTTTTAGCTTTCAGGAAAGTTGGTTCACTAACATAAAGAATGTTGTGTCATTAGCCACGCAGAATTCTTTTTGTTGACGAAGAAAAAGGCCCGTTTGTCTCAAATACGTATTTTTTTGAGGCTCTGATCCAAAATTTTAAAAACGATTAAAAAAGAATAGAATGAAGAAGTGTCTTTTTTTTTTTTTTGTGGGGGTAACAGGGACGTGAAAACGTCGGGTAAGGAGTAAACTACAAAACACTACTGTCAAACTTTATATGTATCCTCACACCTCTCCACTCTCTCAGGTGTTCCTTACACATACCTTTACTTCTCAAAGTCCCAGTTATTTGTGATTAAATCGTTCGGCTCAAGTTCACAACAATAAAAGAATTGGATGAACGATAGAATTCAAGGTGGTCTATATGAAGAAAGATTCATGAAAAACTTCATTATCATGAAAGCTGGATCCTTATTGAGCTTGGCCTTTGTGCCTTTTGTAACACCTCAAATTGATTTGAATGCTAAGGTGTTCAATGTTTTGGACTTTTAAAATACAGAATTTTTTTCCTTTTTTTAAAATAAGAAACTTATAAAATATGAATAGTAATTAAGATGGTGGATCGTGTAGGAGATAAGAAGTCCTACATATGTGCTCTAATACCAAAATTTATTACCCCCTCCCCCCCTCCGTACCACTAAATGTGTTCCAACACTTTTGGCACCATATTTTAAATAAGAATAGTTAGTATTTAATGTAGGGATAGATTAATATTTGAAGTGGGAAAAAATCTTAATGGTCTCATAAATTTTTTCGTTTCACAAATCCTCAAATAAAAATAAATTTACCCAATCCTCACGTAACTATGCTAATTTTCACCCAATCCATCCCACCCACACCTAATGACGATTAATGCTGAAGCGGAAGTGGATTAGTGCGCTTAATGGCGATTAATGCTGACGTGGCGGCAGATTAGTGCGCCTATAAGGGTTGATGTGGCAGCAGCATCTGCTGACACGTCAGCATTATTTGTCATTAGGGGTGGATGGGATGGATTGGGCGAAAATTAACATAGTTACTAGATGGATTGGGTTAATTCATTTTTTATGGGATGGTTTAGGAAAACGAATAAAATTATAGTCTTAATTATTAAAATAAGGGGTAATGTTTAAAAAGGGCCACCAGAAGAAGTCATTTCCACTTTTAGGCCATCATAATTTGATTTATGAAAATAAGCCATCAAAACATAACTTTGATGAATTTAGGCGATAGGACTTAATTGAAAAGTCAACTAACCTTAACAACTTTTCCTTTCTTTCATTCAAACCCCAAAAAAGTTTGACTTTATTTACTTTAGTCCTTTCTCAATTTACTTAATTTTTCATTATACAAATGACACCCAATGCGCTTGAAAATTGGTATCAGAGCCTAGGTTTTATTGAAGAACATATTAATTATATTATTTACAATATTTTATCTCTTAATGGTGAAGATTAAATTATTTAATGGATTCATTTAATTCGAAACCAATGAGTTATTTCCAAATTTTGGTAATAAAAAATAGAAGTTTTCAGAGGAAATTCTTAAACTTGTCTATAAGACAAGATTTTCTTAAAAATAATTTCTTTCATGAAAATGAGAGGAACTGACTGAAAATAAATTGATCCGGATAGCTCTAAGTTCTCACAAGACTTAATAGAAATCCAAAAGACGATTCAAGATTATGGTAACCAGGTATTAATTTTACCTGAAAAATAGATGACTTGAATCAATCAACAGAAGAGATCTTGAAATTGTTTCAAGATCTAAAGAAAGAAATTTTAAATCTGAAATTTGATATTTCGGATATTAAGAAAAGGTAGAAGGATATTCCTGGATCTTCCAAGAATAACCAAGCCAATATTAGAGATGCATTCGGACCCGTACAAGCTTTACATCAAAAAGATAAAGCAACTATGGTTCCAAAGCAGAAATCACAAGAAGAGTTTATGATGGATCTCCTGAAAACAGTCAAATGAGTGTTTCCAGGGCATATCTATCAGATCTACAAGAATTAGTAGAATCATTTTCCCAACTTGGGATTATGGATCTAGTTAATGTAAAACCCAATGAAGTTCTTCAATTGGGTTATGACGAAGAATCAGGATCCAACGTAACTCACGATGGATCGCCTGATGTCCCAATGAGGGAAGGTACAGACTTTCACATAAACAGGTATCCTGAGGTGCATCTCAATGCAAGACGAAACCCAGGACGGAACCCGAGTAGAGCACCAGAATCCACACCGTGGGCCAAGACGATGTTACAACCATTAAATCCATATGGCATAACACTGAACCTCGATGATATCGACTTCCGAAACATCGAAGATCTGATCGACGAATGGGTAGCTTCAATGAAGATTGCAGCAACTACCCTGGATCTCGATAAAGAAAACTTTGTCCGATTAATAGAGCTAAGTCTCGAAGGATCGGCAAAGCTAGGTTGGAAAAACTCCACGACGGCTTTAAAGGAGCAAATACTCGAAGGAAAATCCAAAAGCACAATCTGTGAAAGATTTGGCCTCTTATTCAAAACCCATTTTGTAGGAGATAGTTATTTTGAAGAACAGAGAACCGAAAAAATCAAGGTCTATACCCAAGCACTATTGTGTATGGAGTTAAGAAGTATTTGCGCAGTAGATGAATATATCTACTGGTTTCGTAAATACTATTTTCGCAGTAAGATGACAGCTGAAGTAGCATGTCCCATGTTCTTTGCAAAGATCTGCAGCCCATGGAGAGAGATGTTGATCGAATCGTACACAGTACCCCCTGGTACAGTAGATTCAATAGCCCGAAGAATGTCCTTCTTAAAGGATAAGCTCAGAGAATGGTGTTAACAGGCCACAGCCCAAAAGAACATCAAGAGACTAAGAGGTAAAATAAAAAGAACCCCTCTTTGCTGTGAAAATAATGATTTTCCAACAATTATAGGAGAATCAGAAGAAAAGAGAAGAAAAAAGAAGAGTCGAGGCTCATACAGTAAGAGTTTCAGAAGACCTCCATCTCGAAGAAGAGAGCATGGTGGTCCAAGAGCAAGGCCATAACATACAAAACTGGACAAAGAACGGGAACGACGAAGAGTTCATCCCAAGGCTCAACTAGCTCAGCAGCAAGGAGCATGGGGAGACGTCCAAGAGAATGTTCAGACGAGCCCATACCCGAGCCAACGAAAGTTTCAAGGACTGCAACTGTTGGAAATGTGGAGCCAGAGGTCAAATCTCACCCGATTGCCCTCAGAATCGTGAGATACGAATGTACGAGGCCACGGAGGATATCATGGAAGCGGTCTACCATGGAAAGCTGGTACCAGTCTATCAGTTTGAAGACATCCCCTCGGATGAAAGCATCTACAAGGAAGAATTAAGAAGTGACTCGGACTCATATTCAGATGGATCTTCAACCGAGTCTGACTGAAGAGGACAGGATTCAGACCACTGGAAACCTGTCTGGATTCTTTTCAAGGATGACGATCTCGAATCGAACCATGGAAAGAATAATGTGACAAGATTCCAACCTCAGCCCATATGATGGATTCAGGATTGGTGGAATTGGACGAGTTCTTAACTTAATGGGACTCAACCAGATAAGACATAACATCATCTACAAGGTAAGTGCAGGTGAGTTTGCAATTCCTATGGAACTTACTTGTAATGTTATGGATATGCAATTAATTCCTAAAGAAGAAATTCTTGAGGAATTAAGTAGAATGAAGGAGGAAATTGCCATTACTATGAAATGGATCCACATAGGAGCCATCGAAGTAGTAATTAAGGCAACCTTCAAAGAAGGCATTGATTCTGAATTACATCTATCAGTCACTGATAGAAGAATCAATAACCTTAGAGATGGTCTTCTTGGGACTATGGTAGGAAAATTATAGCTGAGAAGTTAATGTTTGACATACATCCCAGAATTTCCTATAACTTAGCCGACCAAGATTTTAGCAGAGTTCTAACCCTTCATCAGGATTTCAAAAGAAAATATCTGATAAAAGAAGGGAACATGCCATATTCTATAACTTATAAAATCTCTTATGCACTTTCCAATAGCCATGATTCTGACTTATTTCTCAGGAATGAATATATAGAAATTCCTAGAATTTTGAAGGAATTTGCTATAGTCATGACTCCAAATCCTACGCAGATTCCAAGGTTAGGAGGAGTAGACAAACAGATAAGAGATCATCCAATTCTAGACAGATCAACAAGTTCTAGAATTGAGTATGCAAGCCGTATGTCTTTTTTGGAAGGGGTAATGTTTAAAAAGGGCCACCAGAAGGAGTCATTTCCACTTTTAGGCCATCATAACTAGATTTATGAAAATAAGCAATCAAATCATAACTTTGATGAATTTAGGCCATAGGACTTAATTGAAAAGTCAACTAACCTTAACAACTTTTCCTTTCTTTCATTTAAACCCCAAGAAAGTTTGACTTTATTTACTTTAATCCTTTCTCAATTTACTTAATTTTTCATTATACAAATGACACCCAATGCGCTTGAAAATTGGTATCAGAGCCTAGATTTTATTGATGAACATATTAATTACATTATTTATAATATTTTATCTCTTAATGGTGAAGATTTAATTATTTAATGGATTCATTTAATTCGAAACCAACGAGTTATTTCCAAATTTTGGAAATAAAAAAATAGAAATTTCCAGAGGAAATTCTTGAACTTTTCTATAAGACAAGATTTTATTAAAAGTAATTTCTTTCATTAAAATGAGAGGAACCGACTGGAAAGAAATTGATCCGGATAGCTCTAAGTTCTCACAAGACTTAAGAGAAATCCAAAAGACGATTCAAGATTATGGTAACCGGGTATTAATTTTACCGGAAAAAATAGATAACTTGAATCAATCAACAGAAGAGATCTTGAAATTTTAAAGAAAGAAATTTTAAATCTGAAATTTGATATTTCGGATATCAAGAAAAGGCAGAAGGATATTCCAGGATCTTCCATGAATAACCAAACCAATATTAGAGATGCATTCGGACCCGTACAAGCTTTACATCAAAAAGGTAAAGCAACTATGGTTCCAAAGCAGAAATCACAAGAAGAGCTTATGATCGATCTCCTGAAAACAGTCGAATGAGTGTTTCCAGGGCAGATCTATCAGATCTACAAGAATTAGCAGAATCATTTTCCCAACTTGGGATTATGGATCTAGTTAATGTAAACCCAATGAAGTTCTTCAATTGGGTTATGCGGAAGAATCAGGATCCAACGTAATCCACGATGGACCGCCTGATGTCCCAATGAGGGAAGGTACAGACTTTCACATAAACAGGTATCCTGATGTGCAACTCAATGCAAGATGAAACCCAGGATGGAACTCGAGTAGAGCACCAGAATCCACACCGTGGGCCAAGACGATGTTACAACCATTAAATCCATATGGCATAACACTGAATCTCGATGTTATCGACTTCCGAAACATCGAAGATCTGATCGACGAATGGGTAGCTTCAATGAAGATTGCAGCAACTACCCTAGATCTCGATAAAGAAAACTTTGTCCGATTAATAGAGCTAAGTCTTGAAGGATCGGCAAAGCTGGGTTGGAAAAACTCCACAACGGCTTTAAAGGAGGAAATACTCGAAGGAGAATCCAAAAGCACAATCTGTGAAAGATTTGGCCTCTTATTCAAACCCATTTTGTAGGAGATTGTTATTTTGAAGAGCAGTGAACCTAAAAAATCAAGGTCTATATCCAAGCACTATTGGGTATGGAATTATGAAGTATTTGCGCAGTAGATGAATATATCTACTGGTTTCGTAAATACTATTTTCGCAGTAAGATGACAGCTGAAGTAGCATGTCACATGTTCTTTGCAAAGATCTGCAGCCCATGGAGAGAGATGTTGATCGAATCGTACACAGTACCCCTGGTACAATAGATTCAATAGCCCGAAGAATGTCTTTCTTAAAGGATAAGCTCAGATAATAGTGTCAACAGGCCACAGCCCAAAAGAACATCAAAGACTAAGAGGTAAAATAAAAAGAACCCCTCTTTGCTGTGAAAATAACGATTTTCAAAAGAAAAGAGAAGAAAAAAGACG
Source organism: Hygrophila difformis (assembly GCA_030278955.1). Classification (NCBI taxonomy): domain Eukaryota; kingdom Viridiplantae; phylum Streptophyta; class Magnoliopsida; order Lamiales; family Acanthaceae; genus Hygrophila; species Hygrophila difformis. The sequence goes on from JAOANR010000014.1 coordinate 22,769,052, forward strand.
CCAAAGAGTCGACGCAAAAGAAAAGAACCCCTCTTCTGAAAAAATAACGATTTTCAGAAGAAAAGAGAAGAAAAAAGAAGAGTCGATGCTCATACAGTAAGAGTTTCAGAAGACCCCCATTTCAAAGGAGAAGAGCATGGTGGTCCAAGAGCAAGGCCAGAACATACAAAACTGGACAAAGAACGGGAACGACGAAGAGTTCATCCCAAAGCTCAACTAGCTCAGCATCAAGGAGCACGGGGAGAACGACGTCTAAGAGAACGTTCAGACGAGCCCATACCCGAGCCAACGAAAGTTTCAAGGACTGCAACTGTTGGAAATGTGGAGCCAGAGGTCATATCTCACCCGATTGCCATCAGAATCGTGAGATACGAATGTACAAGGCCACGGATGATATCGTGGAAGCGGTCTACCATGGAAAGCTGGTACCAGTCTATCAGTTTGAAGACATCCCCTCGGATGAAAGTATCTATGAGGAAGAATTAAGAAGTGACTCGGACTCATATTCAGATGGATCTTCAACCGAGTCTGACTGAAGAGGACATGATTCAGACCACTGAAAACCTGTCTGGATTCTTTTCAAGGATGACGATCTCGAATCGAACCATGGAAAGAATAATGGGACACGATTTCAACCTCAGCCCATATGACGGATTCAGAAGCAAGAATTGAAGAGAACCAAGACCCAGTCGTGAAGCCTTGCGATATGCAGCCTCGTCCCGCGCCACATCGCGTGATTCCGCGACATGGTTGTAATGTGTGTGATGTCTTGCGACACATTGGGCCTCAGATCAAGGCCCATGGGCCTAGGTTTTCAATTCTATAAATATGAGGTGATCCCCTTGTGCTCAGTGTTAGAAATTCATTCCTTGAAGACAATTTTGGAGAGCTCGGTTTTAGGTAGTTCTTGGTTTAGGTTTATTTTTTCTGTATTATTTAAATTTTGCCCTAACTTAGCATAGTTTAGTTTTAATTTGATGTTGGTTTTACTGTTCCAGTAGTTTAGGTAGCTAGTTTTCTCCATTTTTCTCTTGTTTTAAACCTTGTTTTAGGGTTTGTAATACCCAAAATAATGGGTATTATCAAACCCATTAATAAATGGGAAAATATTCTTTGAAATGTGTCCCAAAAATATGAAATGAGTCTCACACCCCATGGATTCTTTACTGCTTTCATTTTCTTTTGGTCATTTGACCTTTATTATTCACTAGCTTTTTTGACCCGCGCGTTGCGCACGGGCATATTGTTTTCTTTCTTATTATGAACAAAACTAATAATTTTTTAATTGGATGAACAAAATTAACACCTAGAAGTTTAAAGTTTAGAATTCAGAATTCATAATAAATGATAGTTTTAAATTGTGATAGTTTTGAGTAATGTTTAAAGTTAATTTGAAAGTTAAAAGTTGAGGAGGAATAGAGTTTAGAGTTTAACAATCAAGTTTAGAATTTCATTGTTAAAATAGAAAACATTTATTATATATCAAGTTAATAGCATGTCAACTATCTACTTCAGTTGTCTTTTAGCGTTATAAATTCAAGCATCTCAGCTGCCAATGATGGATAGTCTTTTCTCAAATATTTCAACAATGTACTATATGTGAAGGAATCAGGTTGAATTCCTCGATCGAACAATTCCTTGTACAACTTGAAAATCTCCCGGTGACAGTACACATTCATTAAAATGGTGTATGTATACTTATTAGGAGATATTCCTTTCATTTGCATTTCAGAAAGCAGATTATAAACCATCATCTACTTTTCCGATTTTACAAAAGCCATTATGTATAGGATTATATCACATTCGAGGAATATCTCTTCATTCTTACATTTTACTTCTCTCTTTAATTTCCAATGTTATTTTCTATTTATCTGTAACAACTACTGAACTCCTTCCATTTTCTTTAATAGTATCAACACTTGTTACCAATTTAAGAATCTTCATGCTACCTTATGGTTCACGATATTGAATATCCTTAACAAACAAAGTAATAATCAGTTGAGGTATTTCAAGATTGGGAACATTAAACAAATATTGAGTTGCCCATCTTTAACGTTCCCAACACACACCATTTTACCCACACAACAACTAAACCGCTGAAAGAATATTGACCACGATCTTTCCTACTTTCAAATATTTTATTCTTAAACTTAGTCCAGGGCAATAATAAAGTCTACCACAAATATAATATTAATAAATAAAAAAAGGTCAAGAAACCAAACCAACCTGTTTGCACTTTAATCAGAGAAATTCTACTCAAAATTTAACATTTGCGGGTTTGAATAAGTTTCACATGTGTGAGACCCATGCGGCTTTCAGGCCAAAACAAAAATTTTGCAATAGAACACACTAATTTCTCTTTTGATGAGGGAGATTAAACTCATTCATGTTACAACTGTAATTGGATAAAAATAATTAGATATTGATATCCCTTACTTAGGGAGTCATAAAATTTCAAACAAATGACACAATAAAAGTCATATATCAATATTTCATAATTCATTCGACAACACTACTTTTATTTGCACGTGGATTAATTGTAGCCATTGATTAAAAAATGGTGGTATAATTACTGATAAAACCCTAAAGATTAAAAAGATTTAGCTATATTGAATAAGGACAATACAATCTGCAAAAGCCAAAAAATATTCAGAATTTATTATATAGATAGATTTTTAAGATTTGTTGGTAAAATATAATAGATTTATAATCTAAATATAGTATTAAAAATTGATGATATGACAAGTATAATTAATCAGCGCTGACGTGTATCATGTATGATTAATCAGCGCTGACGTGGATTAATGGTAGCCATTGATTCAAAAATAGTGGTAAATTACTGATAAAACCCTAAAGATTAAAAATATTTAGTTATATTGAATAAGGACAATACAGTCTACACATGCCAAAAAGTATTCAGGATTTATTACTGTTACCTTATTTGGATGATGTGCATGCTTAATGTGTGATTAAACCCTAGATTAGGTTTTGCTTTATTTTTAATATTGTTTTAGGTAGTTTTATTTTTGCTCAAGCATGTTCTACCTAGATTTGAATTCTGTTTGTTCATTTTTAGTAGAGGCCAAAGATGGTCGGCTAGAGAATTCTGTTTGTTCATTTCTAGCTAGATTTAAACCCTAGAATTCTGTTTGAATTCTGTAGAAAAGTATATTGATGGTCGGCTAGAGAGGCAAACTAACAAACAATTAATCGTAAGGTAATGTATATAAATGGAAAAAAAAACTCAAATCGTCCCATATTTTTCAAAAATTTCCGAAAACGTCCCTTAAAAATTGAATTAACTTAATCCGTCCCATAATTTTCTTAATCCTAGCCAAATCGGTCCCAAATGCATCTTAATTGCCTTGGAAGCTGACGTGGCACACAATTAGTGTGGTCAACCTCGGATTAGCTTGGTCAATGGTTTTTGGACCCGGTTCATTGCTTACATGGCTGGTTCGGTCTATCCGATTCATTTATTTGGACCTCCATGTGGACATTTGAGCAAAATCCCCAAATTTACTTCACCGGCACCATTTTCACGTCAACTTCGAAATGAAACAGAGACCTTGGGGAGACACTAAACAGTGACCAGCGATTTCCGAGAACCTCCGGAAATGATTAACCAACGCCCAAACATTGCTCCCTATTTCCCGCCGGCCACCATCTCCGGCGACATTATTGTACACCGGCGTCCCCCCTCACATCCACACCCAAATCAGAAAGTTAATCATCTAAAACAAACAAAATCCCAAATTCGACAGTTGGAAACACGCAAATCAGAAAATCCTGAATCTGATCTAAAACACCCACTAATATCCATAATTGGACAAACTCTCAAGAATCCTAAATTTCAATACCCCGATCCCTAGTCTCATAAACTGTAAACAAGCAACAAACATAATGAATTCATACTAGAGATAATAAATTGGAAATTAGTGATGAAGGAAATACGAATTAGAGAAAGGACAGTTGTGTGAGTGGCGGAGTGGGCGCTGGCAGCGGCGCGTAAGGGTAGTGGCCGGCACTTGCAGGACGTGGCCGGCGTGGAAGGCGGCAGAGGCGAGAGAGAATAGCACCGACGGGAAGGGGTGAAGGTAACGAGAGAGAGAGAGAGAGAGAGAGAGAGAGAGAGAGAGAGAGAGAGAGAGAGAGAGAGAGAGAGAGGGAACAGTGGGTGTGGTTGGGCGGTGGCTGTTCGGTGCGGCAGTTGCGCTTGTAGGGCGGCGCTTGTAGGGGGCGGCGGTAGAAGGAGGGGCAGCGGGCGAGTGTAGCGACAGGTTTAGGAGAGGGACAACGATGGAAGGAGAGAGACGTAAGCCGCGAGGAGAGGGCCGAGGGAGAGCGGCGGCACGGCGACGGTGGCAGCGGTTGGGTGGCGAAGTTGTTGGAGGCGAGAGAGGGTGGGGGGAGAGGGGTAGCAGCGGGGTGAGGGAAAACATTTAGGGATTTCACCCATGTCTACATTGAACCGGACCACCACGTAAGCAAGGAACCGGGTCCAAAAACCATTGACCAAGCTAATCCGACGTTGACCACACTAATTGTGTGCCACGTCAGCTTCCAAGGCAATTAAGATGCATTTGGGACCGATTTGGCTAGGATTAAAAAAATTATGGGACGGATTAAGTTAATTCAATTTTTAAGGGACGTTTTCGGAAATTTTTGAAAAATATGGGACGATTTGAGTTTTTTTTCCTAAATTATAAATTACTTACAGGGAGGCCAAAGATGACAACGTTATTCTCCTGGAAAAACAGAATAGGCAAAATCAACACTCCTATTACCATTGAAAACACAAATTTGTGTATTACTGGAATGATCAAATTGCACAAATTCTAACCCTAAGGAAACGAAATTAAAACACCTTGAACTCGGAAATCATCAAATTAAACAACAATTAGCACATAGATCCGCGAGAAAGACAGAGAAACGGAACAAAACCGAACCTTGTTTCTCAAGAATTTTCATAATATAAGGCCTGGAATGCACATCGAGAAGTAGAGCGATTATTAGCAAACTGAAAAATCCCCAGCAAACCCTCTCCAATTGGTGGCTAAAGAACCACCGGCGGATCGATTTCGCCACAAAGAAACACTGATTTGTAAACGGGAACCGCGATTAATGAAAGCAGAGAGTCGGAGAAATGAAGGGAAGGGAGGTCGTAGAAATGAGGGGTTTAAAATAGAGTGGGTAAAGAGATCTGGAAAGGGAGACAAAATAAAAGGCAGGCATAAAATTAAATGTTGGGAACAATCTGATTGGATAGAAAGAGCTGATTTCCACGTCATTTTGATTTTTTTAAATAAATTCAGGGTTGTGTAGTGGGTGTGAGAGAAAATAATAAAATATAGATCTGTGAGGGATGAAAACATGAGCGGGAAACTTTGTGTGTAGTTTCTTACTACTTTTATATATATAAAGGATTTGAGGAACATTCTATGAATAATAGCTCCCTCCACGTTGTACAGATATAGCGCGCGGAAAATTAGAATGTTCATAGTTTTAAACCTAAGATAGTTATTGCGAGCTATCTTGGACACTTATTTTGAGAGTTAATTCTCAATTTTTTTCTAAGGAAAGTAATTTCCTGATTCTGTCTAGCTCCTAATCTATATTCTTGGAGCACCCTAACATATTACTTAAGAGGGCTCAGAACCCTTGACGTTTCTATATACATATATTACTACTTATATTCTAAATATTTTGGGATATTTTCCCAGACTATTGCTAAGAATCTTGCTTCTAAATTTGAATTCTCAAATTAGTGACACTAGTCTTTTTTTTAATATTGTTCCACTTGTCTCGTAGATAAACATCCACATGAGATGCATTTATATTCGTGGACAAAATATTGTTCCACTTGTCTCGGCCCCCTCCTTGCGGCTCGTGTCTCTCTCCCCCTCGTCGTCCCACTAATATCTACAATTGGACAAACTCTCAAGAATCTGAAATGTCAATACCCAAATTTCATATCTCAATCCGCCCATATCTCAATCCGCATACGCGTTAAACATCAATTCATTCAATTAAAAAGCTTTTAAATAACCACTGAGCATCCAAAACATATAAATTAAAAAGAGGAAAACACAAAGCGAAGAAACAACACAAATATTCATTGAATCCAGATCAAAATTGATATGCTAAAGAATCCCGAAAGTCCCAATTTCTTACAATTACAGAACTGAAAATGATGCCGATTGGTGTGCCCTAAATTGTAAACAAGCAATTGAAACATAAAGAATTCATACCGGCGGTGGTTGCTGGCGGGAGGGGTGGCGGTGGTTGCTGGCGGTTGTGCGAATCGCGGAGTGGGCGCTGGAAGCCGCAGCAGCACGGAAGGGCGGTGGCCGGCGCTGGAAGGAGATGGCTAGCAGGGAAGGTGACAAAGGCGAGAGAGAAAAGGGTCGATGGGAAAGGGTGAGGCAATGAGAGAGAGGAAACAACGGGTGTGGTTGGGCGACTACCATTTATTGCAGCAACAGTAATGGTAATGGTAGGGCGGCGGTAGGCTGGAGATGAGAGAGGGGATGGTGACAGAAAGAAGGGCGGGGGGCGAGAGACGGCGGCAAGGGGGAGAGAGAGAGAGACGCGAGCCGCGAGGAGAGGGCCGAGAGAGAGGCCGCTAGGATTAATAGACTTATGGGATGGATTAAGTTAATTCAGTAATTAATGGACTGTTTGGGAAATTTTTAAAATTATGAGACCATAGGTTTTTTTTCCATTATTTTTCCCAACAAGTTAGTGGATTTTCAAGTCTGATATGATTTTATCACAACAATAGCCTTTTTCTAGTCTCATTAAGTCCAAATACATTTTTACATCATTTTGACCAAGGTATGGACAATACAACAAATTACTGCAAGGATTAGCCAGTGATAATAACATTGAAATGGTAAATACATAAAAATTAACTCAAATTAAATTTCTAGATTAACCGACAGCAGAAAAAAGACCCTAATGGTCCTATAATTTTGTATGTTTTCCTAAACCATCCCATAAAAATGAATTAACCTAATACATCCGATAATTATGTTAATCTTTGCCCAATCCATCACACCCACCCCCTAGTGACCATTAACGCTGATGTGACTGTAACATCCCAAATTTTTATTATACTCTACCCACAATTAGTATTATTTTAGTTCTCATTATTATTTTTGAGTAATTATTTTTTTCAAGTTGTTAAAATTTTATTAAGGGGTATTGTTATATTTTAAATTATTATTATTAGGAAGGTGAAATTTTATTAGGTGTGTGTTCATCAAAAAGTTATACATAAATTTTAGTCTAATATTATGATTATTCATATTAGATGTTTTATAGTATATATATATTAATAATAAAAAGGGGGAAAGGGGATAGGGACGGTTTGTATGTATATAAAAAAAAAAGGAAAAAGAAAAAAAGAAAAAGGAGACTACAACACGTAACCCTACGTGTATATGTGATATGATATAATAATAAATATTAGAACTATAATAAGATAATAGAATTCTTGTAATCCCACATCGGAAGATTGATAGTTTTCTTTTCCAACTTGGTCTATATATATATGCATAGTATCATTCATTTTGAAAAAAAAAAACGAAACATAAAGCTTACATAGGTAAGCTTAAGTTGTTTCTATTATTATTATTATTATTATTATTATTATTATTATTATTATTATTATTATTAGGGTGATGCTAATTGCGTCGCTCTAGTCCCGGTCTTTCTTTTAAGGAGGACCTTAGTTTAAACTTCGGTAGCAGAGTAGTAGCTGGAAAGGCGCTGAGGCTCCGCTTGGCGAGTCGGTGTTAGTTTAAAAGTTTGCGGTAGAGTAAGTTTCCTATACTCTTCTTTTAAGTTCCCTATGCTTTTCAGCCCTTATTATTTTATTCGCTTCCTTTCTTTCCTTTATTCGCTTTCCCTATTCATTTAGCTTGTCTGTGCTTGACTTTCCTTATTTATTTGGTTTGTCCTTGCCTTAGTCGTAGGCCTTTATTTTTGTTCCTGCTTTAGTAGTTGGCATTATGTTCGTTCTTGCCCTACTAGTAGTAGGCTTTTATTGTTTCTTATTGGCCTACAATATCAGTCGTCGCTTGTTCACTCCTTGATCATTGTTTTATTTGTTAGCCCTGTTGTTCCTGCTACATTTGCTTCCGTCGCGTAATTCCTTTTGAACTTTGTTCCAATTATATTTGATTTACGTAGAAACTCGCTGTATAAATTATCCTTTAACTATATGCCCTAAATAAGGCAACTTAGGTTATAGCCGTCCCGTAGAGGGGTTTCATGGCATATATGAGTGAGACCAATTCATTGATAATCTTTGTTGAACCTGGTGAGGTAATCCATCTTGTTAATTGACTCTTTGGCCTGCGGGCGCCCTAAAAGGGTAATTATCTATTGATTAATAGATAACAAGCATGATTGAGGTTGACTTGCCGTGTGACGGCCCGTGTTCACTAGGTGCTGGAAAATGCCATAGAGAGTGACCCCTGAACTAACTGAGATCGGGTGAGACCGGGATTTAGTACAGGACACGTAGTGTGAGGTTCATTCTGAATCCCTCTAACATGCATAAAACCATTGAGATGGTTATTCATATCTTGGCATTTGCCCTTGTTGAAGATTTCGGGTTGATCCCGAAATTAATACTATATATTGTTGAATTGCTGGTTGCTAATTTGAGAGTACTATTATTATGTTGCCCATATTGTTGAGCTCCCGCTTATTGACTTGAAAGCAGCCTTCTTGTGTCTCTAATTGTTTGGTTGTTCGTTAGTTCCGAGTATAAGGAACTTACCAGCGAATCCGTCCCTGATAATCCTTCTTTCTTCATTTTTTTTCCTTCCAGGTTAAGATAAAAGACTGACAGGGGAAGGGAGCACTACACCTGCATATTTTCTGCACATAAACGTTTCATTAGTTTTGGAAGATGTCGGACTTTTGACAACGATGCGTTGTGATTTTAGCATCTTTTGTATAAACTCAAAAACAATTACTCTCCCTACACTGTATATTGTTTTGAGAAACGTTGTTCATTCTAATGCAATATTATATTTGTTATCTGAAACTTTTGACAAGTTTCACTAACACGAGTGTATTTTTTTATAAAATATATCAGGTTTGAATTTATAAAAAGAAAGGAGTTATGATTTATGGGAAGGGGTTTAAGGATATATTTCACTTTTTATTACTTATGAGGGGAAACTTTGAGTTCAAACGGCGTTATGGACCTTCCCGGCATGAAATCTTTGACAATTTCGTACCTTGAAGATCCTTGCCATGAAACTTTTGACAAGTTCCCACTACATGAGTATTTTCTGAAAAATCATAATCCTGGTGTTCAATTTTATTTAATGAAACCAATTTATGAAGGCGGAGTTGGGATTAGGGATATATTTATAGGTTGTCACGTTTTTATTTACTCGTGTTGAAAAACTGTGCCCCCGAAAGCGCACGGAGTCAAAAATTGCAGTATTTATAGTAAGTACCGGATCGTTCACTGGAGGATGTGCGATGGAAGCAGGGCCCACGTCGTTTACTAAGATTTTCCACTCGGTTACTCGATTCAAGTTTGTGTTTTGACTATCAACTACTTGACAGAATTTAAACTAAGTTATGAAAGCAATTAAAATGAAAGCAATTAAAATAAAGCAGATAAAATTATTCTAGAAAGTGAATTAAATTTAATCTAAGAAAGCAATAAAATTACTCTAAGAAAGCGGTTAAGATTATTCTAAGAAAGCATATTTAAAATGAGACAAAGGACAGGAAGAAAATAATAAAAATTGGACAAGATTCAGATGAAACACAATTAAACTTCCATTTTAATACACAGATCTTTGTTTGGGATAATCCTTCAGTTAGCTAACTCTCATGTTCTCTGTACCATGTTCCCTTTAACAGACAGGTACTTACAGTAAGAGTTTACATACTCTTAAGAAAACATAATCTAAGATACCACAGACTCATAACTCCCTTCACAGGCCTTGCAAAGTTATATTATTTATCTGTGGCGGACAAGCAACACCTGACAAATCATTAGTTGAAGTGTCAAGTACCGCTATCATTCCCCCATGTCACACCCAAAGATTCTAATTAAGCTCTGAACTATCCCTTAACTCTCAGTCCTAGTAGCAGTTACACAACTCTCAATACAACCGAGTGACCTCTAACGAAAGCATTTAAAAGAAAGCAATTAAAAGAAAGCGGTAAAGAAAGCATTTAAAATTCTATCACTCGGAGGTTTTTGAAAGTCTGATCCTGGTAGTAAAAGAAAGTCCCCAGTCAGAATGACTGGGTGTGGATCAAGAATTCCCTATTCTCGGTGAACCGCTCGCAGTGTTCACTTCCCGTCGGGTGGTTATGAGATACAAACTAATGAAACGAACTAATAGATTAGTTCGTTCCGGATGCACTCACTCAGGACTCAAAAATAGGCATTGGCAGAAGAGGATAGCAGTTGAAAAGAACTCAACCCTACCTTAGAAAATAACCAAGGCCCGCATGTTGTTCTTCTAGTATTATCTATTATACCTCATCTGAATCCAAGTGGACTCTGAGTCAGTGCAATATTTAATATAAGATTTCCAACATACAGCAATTTTAGAAAATAATCGATGTGAAAATCATTCCCTAAACAGGTACTAGACTCTCAATTAAAACACAGATCCTTTCAGTCTAGGTGAGTCCTAATCGCTGACTCTGCTTCTAATTTCCCAAAATCACCCCCCAGTCAGATATGAATTAGTCATAACTGTGGAATTTATCCCTTACTTAGATCCGGATTTTATAAAGGAATTTTTGTTGGAAATTTATTATGAGACATCTGATTTAAATCATGACTCCTGTGTCCAAGGGAAGGATCCCAAAATAATATTGACCACAATATCTACATAATAATATCATGCATAAATTTATATAGAAATGTAAAATTAAATAACCCAAAATATAAGGTGGGTTTAGACAGAAGTTGGAACACAAAGATGAAATAGCCGGAGATGAGAAGAATTTATTTTTGGCTAAAAAGATGGCAAAATGATTGGGTGGACTGCAAACATCTGCTGTCCAATTTCCCTCTCATTTGGGTGGAATGATTTTAGACAGCAGAATAATCTTAAATGACAGTGGTCGCTATGATTCAGACCCTTACTATCTGTGAATCGGAGAAAAACCTACATGTTCTTTAACTGTCTTAATTACTAGACAACATTGACCTATGTCGTCTAGTGTTGGCACAGTTTTGAGATTCGGGTTTGAAATTAAGAAAAGAAAAATAAAACTGTATCCGGATAGGAATCAGCTGAGCAGCAATTATAATCCCGGATGGACGAACCGCCAAAGCTTCCACCGATCACTATCCGGACCATGCAAAATAACATCTAGTAATTAATATACAGACCACGAGCTAGTTTATCCGTGTGGGAATACCCGCCAATATTAGTCTGTTATATCTCTTACTAGCTGTTTTACACAACACGGGTAAAGACAAAATAAATAAAAGAAGATATTTTTGGGTCATCTTATATGAGAGACATTGGTTTCTCATGCAAGGGTATGGAATTTATTCCATAATCACTCTTTATGTCTAAATAATCACTCATTCCATAATTAATTAATTAATTACAGTCCGGATTATATACTTAGATCATTAGAGTTTAATTTTTGTAGAACAATATTTTAATGGAAATTGAACAAAGTTCTTTATATCAAATTAATCATGGGTTGAGATCATTGGATTTCAACCTCAAAATATTAATATAAAGGTTCAATTAATTAACGGGGTGAGATGGAGAATAAAAATTTGGCAAAAAGGTGCCAAGCCTGTCGCGGAACAGAGTTTGTGTCGCGGACCGTGGGTCCGCGACAGGGGTTTCGCAACAAAGAGGTGGGAAATAAGAGAAATGGGATATTTTTGAAAATTAGGGTTGTTGTGTCGCTAAACAAAAATCCGTGTCGCTAGGCCAGGGACCGCGACCCGGGTTTAGCGACACAAGGTTTGAAAATTCAACAAGGGCATAACTCCTGGTCGCGGAACAAGGGGTATGTCGCTGTAACAACCCGAATATTTTGTATCCCCAAATCAATAAATAAACAAATTCAAATTTGTTTTGAACTACGTAATGACTTGATCCCTTCACAGGGTACGTAGGCAACTTGGAAATTTCAATTCTGGGTTCAGTCAAACAATAATCAAACAACAAGCAATCAACAATCGAACAATAATTCAATAACACGATATCACAAAATAATAAAACAAACAAAAAAAAATCCTTAGCACGAAAAAAAAAAAAGCCGAAACACAACTTCGAGGACGAAGTTGATTCTTAAGGAGGGTAGACTGTAATACCCGAGAATTTTGCAACATAAAATAAATAAATAAATAAATAAATAAATAAATAAATAAACAATAAATAAATATAATAAATAAATGAATATAATAAATAAATAAATAATTAAAAGAAGAAATGAGAAAAGGAATTTAATTCAAGAAGGAATTAAGTATCCAAGAACCCGTGGAGTCGAAAATAATTTAATTAAATAAATTATCGCACGGGAACCAAATATAGATGGACTTAATATTTCGAATCCGAAATTAATTTGAGATCCCAAATAAATTTGAAATAGGATTTAAAGTTCAAGAGATAGCCCAAGAAAATAGAAGGAGAAAGGCCCAAAGAGAAGACAAAGGCCCAAAATGAAGGAGGAAGAGGAAAGGCCCAAAGGGATTGCACGGCCCGGCCCAGACCGCGACCCAGTCTGGGTCCGCGCGTGTCCGCGCGGGGTTAGGCCAAACCCCGCGCCAACCCCACGCCAACCTCGCAGCCTGCTACACTTGACGCGTTTTGGCGATTTCTTGCCATATTTCGACCCCCCGACTTTGGAAACTCGATCCCGAGCGAAGGAAGGAGTATATGGCCGGCTCTAGGGGTCTTGGGACTGATTATTTCGAAATCCCAAACCCTAGCAACCCCATTTTCTCTCCCAAAATCTCCCAAGTTCTTCCAACACCCGAAATCACCGACTTCGAACTTTCCGATCACTTTCCGGCAACGAAAACCGACGGAGGAGGCGTAGGACACAAGGTCTCTCGTACTCCAGACTTGGGTAAGTCGTTTATAGATTTTCATTTAAGTTTTCAAACCCGAAACTCGATCTAACATTGGATTGATTCTTCCGAGTTGAAATCATGGCCAAAGTTGGAAGCTTGGCGTTGAGGAGATCCGTTCGTAGTGGATTTGGGACGAGCCAAGCGACCCGAGGATGACCAAACACTTTACCACTGTAAGTTAATACTTACTTGGTTTTGGGTGACTTAAAATGCAACCAAACATATGGATTTAATAACTCTAAAATCTGTCAACACGAAAAACCCTCGGCGCAACAATTTTGTGCGAATTTTTCAAACCCTAAAAACTGCTCAAACGGAAAAACTTAAAACATGAAAAACGTTCCTAAGATATATATCTAGTTCTTGTAAAATTTGCATAATTTTTCATTGTGTTTTGATACCCGAAAAAGGCTGAGAACCAACCTGTCTTGAGATTCGAACTTGAAACTGTGATAGATTTGAAATTGGACCAAAACCCCTATTTCGAGAGTTCAAACCGAAAAACTCAAAACTAGACTTTTAATCCCAACACATTAGTCTAGGTTGTGTAAAAATTTCAGACATTTTCGTCGATGTTTGCTATTTTAAATTGCATCGAACATGAACTGTTTTGACAAAACATTTTCGAAATCTGCCTGTGAATATGTCCGAACTTGATGAACCTGTTTCTATATTTTCTAGTCCGATTTGATCTTTGCAATATAAATGAAAGTTGTAGATAACCATGTCTAGTATGTGCATATAAAATTTCAGAATTTTTGGAGTCCATTTAATATGTTAAAATGTCGAATCTTTGAACTGTGCCAAACCTGAATCCGGACAGAACACTGCTTGCGAAACAAACTCGATTTTTGACATGTTTCCTCAACTTATTTCGAAAAAGTTAAAACACGAAAGTTGTTCGTTGGGATGTTTTTGATATGCTGTGAAAATTTCAGATTTTTACGACTTAAAATGAATTTTTAAATTAAAAAGGCGTAAACTGTGACGCCAAACGACTTTTAAATCGAGAGATTTTGAAATTTCGAAACAAACGGCCGAAGGCTTGAAATACGATACATCTATATTTTTGAAAAATCACGTTATACTGAATCGAAATGTTATTGAGATACTTTGGTGGAGGGCGAGTGCCCTGCAGGGTGCCCCTCTAGCCTTCTTGGTGTGCCTATAATGGACGTTTGATACTTGCATGAAAAACTTGTAAAATTTTGCAAAACTTGTCCTTACCTTGCGGATTTGATTCCCCAAGGCGTTTGTTTTCCTGCGGGTTCGATTCCCCAGGATGTGTGTTGATTCCTACGGGTTCAATTCCCTAGGATGTATTTGAGTTCTTGCGGGTTCGATTCCCGAAGGGCGATCGTTTGTTTACCTGCGGGTTCGATTCCCCAGGATGTGTGTTGATTCCTACGGGTTCAATTCCCTAGGATGTATTTGAGTTCTTGCAGGTTCGATTCACCAAGGGCGATCGTTTGTTTACCTGCGGGTTCGATTCCCCAGGATGTGTGTTGATTCCTACGGGTTCAATTCCCTAGGATGTATTTGAGTTCTTGCGGGTTCGATTCCCCAAGGGCGATCGTTTGTTTACCTGCGGGTTCGATTCCCCAGGATGTGTGTTGATTCCTATGGGTTGAATTCCCTAGGATGTACTTGAGTTCTTGCGGGTTCGATTCCCCAAGGGCGATCGTTTGTTTTCCTGCGGGTTCGATTCCCCAGGACGTGTGTTAATTCCTACGGGTTCATTTCCCTATGAAGCGTTTAAATTCTTGCGGGTTTGTTTCCCCAAGATCAAATCATATAAAATCATATCGAACAAAAGTGAAAGAATGGAAATCCTGAAATACTTAATCGTGAAGTAACGGGAAAATTTTTAAAACGTGAATGTTTTCCTTATTTAAGTTATACCTTTAAATTATGCCTTGCAATTAATTTACCATGTAATTTGAACTATGATCACGTGAAGTCCTTGTGTTAAATCATGCCATTTATTTATTAGAGGATGATTAACTCAAATTGTGAATTACCTACAAGCATGTTCTATCAAATTTAAATAAAGGCTTTGAAACCCCTTGATCATATTAGGTGTTAACTTACTCAGCGCGTTTTTGCTGACCAAACCACATTTCCCCTTTTTCTTTCAGAGTATGAGGATTATGCATCATCATATGCATACATGGGAACATTCGGGAAAAACTCTATTTTAAATTCCGGCATTTAATTACAACTTGCATGAACGGGCCTGTTTAACCCGTGTTTTGGCCATGTTGGCCCAGTATTTAAATTTCCGCTGCATTACAATTATATATATGTAAATATTACATTCCGCTGCAACTTTGATATTATTATTTTTAAATTATATTACAATGGGTTGTTTGAATGATTTAAATTCTGAAAAACCATAGCCTTGCATCTCTTTAGCAAGCTCGGAGAAACTGTGTCTTGCTAGGGAGGTGTGGCGGTGACATCCCGACCTGGGTTATCAAATCCGGGGTGTTACAGTCGCGGACCGTGGGTCCGCGACAGGGGTTCCGCGACAGAGCCCTTCCAGAATAAAAGTGTAAGCATTTGGGTCCTCTGTCGCTAATCAAGGAGTGTGTCGCGCGACCGGGGTTTCGCGGCAGAGGAGTTTTAAAATTTTATAAAATTTTGGCAGCATAACGCCTAATATTGCATTGCGGGGAGTGCGTTGTGGGATCACAACGGGAAAATTATGTTGCAACCCGTGGGGTTACAACATAATGCAATACAATATAGGAAATGCAATTTTTAAATAAATATGCACAAACACTTTTAATATCATCCCTAGTTAGATCTAATGCACTAGAAGTGAAAATAAAATAAAATAAATAAAAGTACTACCTAAAAACTAAAGAGAACAAGACAGAATAATAATAGAAAAAAAAAAAAACAAGAGCCTAACCTACATTAAAGGCAAACAAAGGAGAGCAGAATAATAAAAAATCAAGCCTAATACTAGTAGCAAAAATTAACTACTAACTATGCTAACAAATAAATAAAAATAAAAACTACACTAAATCTAACAAGGGATAATGATCAAGTGTTTATGCATTTATTAAGTCTAAATAAAGCATTAAACCTAACTAAAAATAATAAAAATGGTGAAGTGACCAAAAATGCAAAAATAAAGCAATAAATATCATGGAAATGATCCATAACAATTTTTGTGGAACATTTTCTCATATAACTTCAAAAACCAAAAATGGTTTGAACACACCCATTGATTAAGTGTTTTCAACCCAAAAATACAAAAATATAAACTGGAAAAATAAAAAGTGAACACTAGCTACACTAATTTATTACAAAACATAAATTAAAAGTAAGCTAAAGTCTATTACTACATTGCATAAAATAAACTAAACTAAACTATCTATTCTAATAAATTCTTGGAGAGCACAGTGGTGCCTCCAAGAACAGTAAAATAAACTAGAGTGTAGCTAGGTTACTGTTCAAAGGGGTGGGAAGATATATTTATAGAGAGTGGAAAAATAAGCCCTAGGCCCATCCAGTCGTTAAACAAATATGCCTATCGCGGAACAAAATCTGGTTCAGGACACACTTTTTAGCTCCAGGATGACGCACAGGAGGGGGCGGGACTTGGAGTCCAGGGGGAAAAGGACGAAATTTCTGACACTGCAGGAGCTGAGGTCCCGGGTCTTTCCAAGCCTTTTGAGTGGGAAATTAAAAATTGGATTGCACATGGAATGGCACGTGACCTTGTCTACGCTGCTTTAATTCTCTGTCGCGGAACTCACTTGTGGCGCGATACCCCGTGTCGCGGGATTGTGCCTCGCAACAGGGGTCTGTCTTGATACTCAATTTTATCTGTCTTTAAATATCCAGTCTTTAAGCTATTTTTCCTGTCCCTAGAGGAGCTGTCGCTAGCCATGGCCTCGCGACAGGGATTTGTGTCTTGAGCCCCTCTCACAGTCCCTAAGCAATTTTTCTGTCCCTAGACTCCGTGTTGCTAAACATGGCCTCGCGACAGGGATTTTCTCTAGCGCCACCGGGGTCCCGAGGTCCGGATAAATTTTATCTCTTTCCATTTACTCTCTCTCTTTATTTTCTTTCTCCTTCCTCTCTCATTCCATTTTCTTTCTCTTTCCCTCTTCTTCTCGCCATTTTCTTTCTCTTTCGTTTCTATTTCCAGTTTTCATTTTCTTCTTGTTTTCTTCTTTCTCCCATTTTTTCTTGTTCTTTTCTCTTTCCAGTTTTCTGAAATTGAGGATGAGGTTGGAGCATTGGTGGCCGGCGGCGGATTTGGAGAGGCGACGGCGGCGTGCGGCGCTGGTGGTGGACGGAGCTCTGGACTGGAAAATGGAGGGGATGGCGAGGTGGAGAAGATGATGATGGTGGAGCTGCGGTGCCAGAGGTGGTGGTGCGCGTCCGATTGGCGTCGCCGGAGATGGGCGCTGGAATCTCGACGGAGCCTCGGGGGATGATGGAATTTGTGGCGGCGGCTATGGCGGCTGCTGCTGTCGGATTTGGGGGTGATGGTGGCGAGACAGAGGCGGGAGTGATGGGATGAGAAAGGTGGTCGGAGCGGCGGCAGTTGGACGATAATGGTGGTGGCGACAATGGAGTTGGTGTCGCCGGAGTGTGTTGGAATGGTGGCGGAAGCAGGGGTTTTGGGGGTTGAAAAATGGAGGAGGGTTGCGGGAGTAGGTGGCGGAGGGACGGCCGTCGGCCGGCGGCGGCGGCGCAGGGCGGCGGCGGCGGCAGTATGTGGCTTAGGGTTAGGGTTAGGTTTTGGTAGGGTTGGGCTTGGGGTTGGATTGGGCTAGGGTGAGTGGTATTGGGCCAATGTTGGTGGGCTTAGGGGTTTTTGGACTGAATAAATTGGATTGGACATGCAACTCTTGTGCCTGCAATTAATTAAAAATGATCAATGGACTAATAAATTTTTTATTGGGTCCAAATCATCAAATCACCTGCATTTAATCAAATAACTGGATTAGTGGACCAACTAATTTTTAAATCATATCAGAAAATAGAAATAAAAATAAACATAAAAATTATAAATATATAAATCAAAATATAATAAAAATAAGTATATTTATTCCACTTGACTATTTGGTTTGTGTTCCATCTAATAGATTCGTGTTCCACCGAACAGATACTCCAAAACCATAATTATCAAACGTGGGATTTTTAATATTTTTATCATGTTTTTGGGTTTTTTAATATGAATTTAATAAAAATAACAATATTTTTGTGTTTTTCAATACCAGCTTATTATTTATACAAACTTGCATAAATCTGTCAAATTCGACTGCTTTCTTATTTAAATAAGACCGGAATGCGATCAAATGTCCGTATTAGACACGGAAATAGATTTAAAATAATGGTCAATTTTGGCCATTATCATTATTTTAAGGAGATAATGTCCAAAGAGGTCCCGTAACTATCACTAAAAACCAATTTAGTCCAAAAAGTTTTCTAATTACCAAAATGGTGTAACTTTCATTTTCCCGACCAATTTGGTTCTGAGGACCTTTCTGCAAATTTTATTTGGGCCATCAAATTCTATTTGTGCCCTTTGACTTTTAAAACTATTATCTTTACCCAGAAAACTTTAGTTTTATTCAGTTTAGTCCTTATTACTTCTATTTAAATTAAAAATATAGATTTGCTTGATAATTGATTTGCTTAAAAATATATATTTAAATTACTTATATTATTTATAATATTTTATATCTTAATGATGAATATTTAATTATTTTATGGATTCAAAATAGTTTGATACTTACCAGTTATTTTCATAAAATAATTATTTTGTAAGTTTTATTTATTTATTTTTATATATGTATCCATAAAATTATTTGTAAGTTTCTTTTTTTTTATATATATGCATAAAATAATTTTAAGGTTTTTATTTATTTTTTTATTTATGTATCAATAAAATAATTATTTGTAAGTTTTTTTTATTTATTTATCGATAAAGTAATTGTAGGGTTTTTTATTTATGTATTCAAAAAATATTTTTTTGAAAATAACTCGTAGGTTTCAAATTATTTGAATTCATAAAATAATTAAATCTTCACCATAGAAAAAATATTATAAATAATATATTAAGATGTTGTTCAATAAAACCTATATTTTGATACCAATTTTCAAGGAAATCTACATTTTTAATTTAGATGTACGTAATAAGGACTAAATTGCATAAAAATAAATTTTTTGGGTACATGTAATAGTTTAAACAAGTTAAAGGGCCCAAATAGAATGTGGGAGCCCAATTGGAATTTGCAAAAAGATCCTTAGAACCAAATTGGTTGGGAAAATGAAAGTTACAGGACTATTTGGGTAATTGAAATACTTTCTGGACCAAATAGAAATTAGGGGATAGTTATAGGACTAAATTGGTCATTATTCCTTATCTTAAGTATTGTTGTTGAAAATGGATAATTGGTATACTCGTTTTAGCCTTAGCATCTCCTGAATAAGCTCGATGTGTCAGTTCGAGTCTTATTTGGAAGGTGTGGCGGTAACACCCGCGAGTCGGAAAAACCGGGGTGTTACAGTGACAATGGATTAGTTTCTCTAATGGGGTTGGGTGGTAGCACCATCTATTGCCACGTCAACATTAATTGTCATTACGGGGTGCGTGGGATGGATTGCATGGGCTAAGATTAATATAGTTACCGAATGGATTAAATTAATCCATTTTTTATGGGATAGTTTGAAAAAATAAACAAAATCGTGAGACCATTAGGATTTTTCCCCCTCCGACAGTATCTGGTTAGACATTTCGTGCTGATAATGTATTGTAAGACGTTATCCCACGGTAGTGAAGGAATTGATATTAAAGGAGCATATAATAATTGTTGAAAGTATGAAAGTATGATTTAATAATATGTTGAGTATGTAAGAGATAAGAGAGTG
This sequence comes from Hygrophila difformis, assembly GCA_030278955.1. NCBI lineage: Eukaryota > Viridiplantae > Streptophyta > Magnoliopsida > Lamiales > Acanthaceae > Hygrophila > Hygrophila difformis. The sequence goes on from JAOANR010000014.1 coordinate 22,789,054, forward strand.
AATTGAACAAAAAGGAATCCAAGCTCTTCCATTATATCCATAACTCTAATTCACAAAAAGGAAATCTATTGGTTGCTAAGAAACAACGACGGATATCCTCAACTGGCTACCAAAACCTACTGGTTGTTAAGGAACAACGACTGATTTGGGAAAAGTAACCACTACAACTAGGTTAAAATCTAGGAAAGCTGGTAAAAGAAAGCAGTAAAAGACCGGTTCGGCGATGATAGCGAAAAAACCGGTGAATGGACGGGTTCGGCGATGATTATGATAGTTATGGGACGGATTCATCTAATTCGATATTTGTGTGATGATTTTGGAAATTGAAAAAATATATGGGACTAAATGTGTTTGTTTTCCCCAAGAGGTTCATAAATTGTGCTAATTCTAAGTAGACATAATAATTAATTAAAATGAATTTGTTATATGCAATTGCGAGTTTGTCAACAATTAAAAGATCTAATGATCCTCATTCACCATCTAGCATATTAATTAATTCACTCTCTCTTTGTTCATACATTGAAAATGTTTAATATCTTTATTTTAATTAATTGCAATATTAGAACTTAGATAAAATTAACTATTCGGGCACCTTAATTTTATTCCCTACTTGAATTTGATAAAATATTGGCAATTCCCTTTTCCCTGTGGATTCAACCTGGTTTCACTGGTTTATTACTTGGACCGTACACTACGGGTTGTATTGGAAAATATTTCACACACCAAATTTTTGGCACCGTTGTCAGGAAACGAACCCGGGTCACCCGTGTGACAGGCAGGAATACTTACCATTATGTTATACAACCCTTCATACGATACCAATTGCCAATTATCATCAACCATGACCTTCCCAATAATTGGCGAGAGAGATCCTACTTCTACACATACATGAGCAAATTTACCTCAATGCATTTCCTTGGTATTTGTATGCACCTTAATTGGTTTGCCTACCATTTCCGCAATAGGCCATAGGAGTTCTTCATCGTAATAAGCTGGATTCAATCCTGGAAAACGTACCCATACCGACATCTTAGAAACATCAGTCTCAGGTTTGATGAAATCCCTAAACCATGGCACAACCACCAAGTGATGATCAAATATGGACCACGGCCCTCCGAACAAAGCATGATCCGGATCTTCCTCATTGTTAAAAATAACATAAAAGAAACCCTTATCATGATCTAGCAGTTCAAAATAGCCCTTAGGCTTCCAAATCCGCTCCAAGCTATCCCTAAGCACCGGGAGGCAAAGCCATTTACCTAAAAACTTAACCACCAAAGCATCCTCAAAAGGTTTGAACATCCGGTCACTAGCAGAGGCAGAGAAAGATATACACGGTAACAATGCATTACCATTGACATGTCCCCGAGTACAGAGTTCTCGCTAAGATCTGATATCATATCAGTTGCACCACGGGGAGGTCCAGAAAGGATACCACGAAAAGTGATGTCTTGTAAGGAGGGGCGAACAGGAGAGGGGACTGCGCCAGGGTCTGGTGGATCCATCGACGGAGCCGGAGAATGAGAAGCAGGTGAGGAGGGAGGAGCGTCAATATCCATTTTTTTAGCCTAAGAAAAACATACCACAGGTGATTTGATTTTTTACATTCTTTTTATTTACTTAAGGGGCGAATCGCCATTGCCACACAAAATATTCACCATCATTTATAGATTTTTGTTAGCAATTTGAAAACCCCATTATTCATGTGCCATAAATGATCAGGGGTCTATTTTGAAAACCCCATTATTCATGTGTAGTATCCATTCTATACCAGGAAAAATGATAAAATGGTGCCGAAACTTTGCCAGTTTTTTAATTTGGTGCCATAATTATGGAGTTTTCTGATTTGGTTACATCATGACTTAATCACCTCTATTTTCTGACATGGCATGAGATTATTGAAAATTATTAATTTAATTGTGTCACATGTGGCTGCCCCACATAGCATTGACTGTGTTTGACCTATATGTGTACACTTTAAAACCCTGATTTCTAAACCCGCCAAACCCACCCTCGCCATGACCTCATCTATGTAGGATTCTAAAATATCTACATGTGTAGATCAAACACAATCAATGCATACGTGTCAAAGTTACGGTACCGTTTTGACAATTTTTCCGTTATAGAATAGATATTACACATGAAATATGGGGTTTTCAAAATGCATGATTGATTAGTATTCCATAAGGATTTCGTCGCCTCGCGTAGGAGGCTACAAACAAGGCCACAAAATCTATTAGGCGACGATATTTTAGACGACGACATTCGTTTTCTTTTTCGTCGCCTTCCCGCAAATTTCTTAGTGTGATATATATTCGGGTCCTATGTTAAAATAGTTTCAATTCATAGGAAAGATGTTTTTCAAATGTAAAATTAATTTAACATTTTATTCACAAAATTATAATAATCAGATGGGGTTCGGGTACTTAGTAATCAAGTCTTTTGATTTTCAATTTGATAGTTAAAACCTTGGAGGTTTGAGTTTCATTCCCCTCTTTTTATCAGTTATAATTGGTGTGACAGACTTTCACCACGACTTTGCTGATGTCAAACATCAATTGTAACAAAAAAACAATAAAAATATTATTAAATGTTATACAAAACAGCTCATATATTTTCATATAAAAGGTGTTTCTTTCTTTCTCCTATATTTTTTTTTTCTAAAATTTATTTATGACGATTATATATTTCCGTGAGCAATGACGTCGGAAATCACCAACGACATTGATATATAATGACGCAAGTTTTGTTATTCATTTATTTTGTAATTTTCAAAGATCACCTAAGCTTAGAAGTTAGAACATCTTCGCCGCCGCTTTGGCCTCTCTCCGGTCATAAAATAAAAAATATAAAAAATATGGTCAGAACAAAAATAAAAAGTGAAAGTATTAAATGATCGTAACTTAGTAAAATTACACCAATGAATTAAAAATCAAATTCATATTAAATAATACATATATTTATCTAAAAATTTCTTTATTAAAATACTATTTTAGGTTATACTATAATATTTTTAAATTATTACACAAATTATTATTTGTAGAGAATTAATCGTTATACATGTATATGTATTTGTGTTTATATATTAATTTATATATTAATTAATAGAATAAATTTATTTATTTTTAAACATGCATTTGCCCGAGAGGGCCCATAACGCCATGATATTAAATTAAAAACCATAACCTTTAAGTCAATGAATTTTTGACTTATTATTAATAAGCCAATGAATATTTGAATTATTAATTATGCTTCACTATAAGCCATTTTTTGGAATGCGACTAGGACTCTGCCAAACAATGTATCCAAAAGCATGGTTGATAATTATTGGATAAACTAAACACCAACTTGAAAGTCGAATTGGCCACCTGTATATATTGTTCGGGGGTCCTCTATTAAAAAATAGTTCCAATTCATAATAAAGATGCTTTTACATTATATTTCGTCCGTTACTTTTTAAATGCTACGGACCCATATTTCACGGAATCCAATACATATTTTTAATCCTTAATAATATAAATTGCAGATAAATAAAAATTATGAAAATTTGATATTTTAAATATATACGAATAAACGAATCCAACAAGATCACACTTGAATATATTCTATCTTATATAATTGTGTTAAAAAGTCGAATCAAAGTTACTCAATGAACAGTGCCGAAATCCCCAATGTTGCAATTATAAAGGAACGGAGGTAGTATAATCGCCTATATATTTGACATAAATAAGCCACATGTCTAACTGTGTAATGTGGTAACTACAGGAAAAAAAACACATTTAGTCCCATAAGTTTTTTTCATTTTCAAAACAGTCCCACAAATATTGAATTAGATGACTCCGTCCACGAAGCCGGTTTTTCCGCTAATCATCGTCGAACCCGTCCATGAACCCGGTTTTTTCGCTAATCATCGCCGAACCCATCCCATAATACCCTAATGGAGGGATGGGTTCGGCGATGATTAGGATAGTTATCGGACGGGTAATTAGCGAAAAAACCGGGTTCATTGACGGGTTCGGCGAAGATTATGGTAGTGATGGAACGAATTCGTTTAATTCGATATTTGTGAGACTGTTTTGGAAACTTTTTCAATTATGGGACGATATGGATTTTTTTCCCGGTAAATACGTGCCAATTGTTTTTTTTTTTACAAGTGATTACAAAACATTTATAGTGAATTATATTGCCTTTATAGTGAATTTCGGGAGTGATTATTAGTCATCCCTTTAAGTCACAGCATAGTGGCACATTAGCGACACTAGTCTTTTCAATATTGTTCCACTTAGCTTGTCTCGCTCATAGATAAACATCTACATGAGATGCATCTATAGTCGTGGACAAAAAATAAAAAAAAAATTAAAATTAAATTTTTTTATTTTTTTTTTAAAAAAGGAGTGGTGGTAGAGATGGAGACACTGATCCAATCCCAAAGAATGCATGATGGGTGGGGCCATTCATAACTAAAACCATTCCGTACAGTTATTATCGCTTGATTTTTCCAAATTCCAACCTATTCTCCCGTTCGGACTTTTCCACATTGGATAGCAAACACAACATATCCTGCAGCCATGAGCCTACTCTCTTTCTTGCTATAAATACCCCCATAGTGTTAAGTGTTGTTCATCGCAATACAATACGAACTAAAAAACTTACATAAAAAAAACTTTGTTAGGAACATGGGTCGCCTTGCAATAGTGGTGCTGATGTCTCTGATGGTTCTCATGCTCACAGGTAATTAATTAATTTGTTAAATGCATCACTTTAGTGTCTTGTTTGTGATTAAAATATTATTCTTGCATGCGCATGCATATACATATATACCTATAAACCATAATGTGATTGCAAAAATTGATGTTGTACTCGAAACTCTTCCTACACACGGGGAGATACGTTCAATATAACAAAAACAATTATTGCTAGTATCGTATCGACACTAACTTCAGAAAGCGTCACTAACCAAAAAAATATGCGTTTTGCGACTCTTTTTGCTACACTTTTTTTTTTTTTTTTTTTTTTCCTGTTTTGCAACACTTTTTTATTTTGTTGTGCAGTTCCAGGCTCGGTGGTTGGGGTTGAGAAGGCTTCATTGGTTGGGGTTGGGAAGGATTCAGTGGTTGGGGTTGGGAAGGATTATTATTGTGGGTACGTGAGCTCTACGTTCACTGGTGCTTGTTTTTTCTACAACGAATTCAACTGTCGAAGAGTATGCAAAGGCGATGGTTATCCTGATGGTCAGTGCGTGTACTTTCGTTGCAGGTGCTGCACATGATGTGCATTATTGGCCCTCCATGTACTTGAGAGGGTTTCTTTGGTTTCTGTCGACTTTCGTGGACAGACAGACTTTGTTGTTGTCGTGTGAAGTACTGGTTTAAATCGTGTGTATGTGTCGTAGTAGCTTTGATCATGAATCATGATCAAGAATCTATATGGCGGGGTATTTACTTTCTAATTCAGTACGATATCTTGTGTATTATTATTATGTCTGTCGAGCTGTATGTGGTGGACAGACATACTTTGTTGTTGTCGTGTGAAGTGGTTTAAATCGTGTGTAATAATGGCTTTGATGGCCTCCTAAATATGGTTGCCATATATAATAATAAAACTCGTGATGTATATATTGTGTAAAGAATGTTGTGTTCTTAGCCACCTAGACTCCTTGCTTGTTATGTCCTGTTGTGCCATGCATCTGCTTCCGATCAATGATTAAGGTCGTCTGCCCGTATCCAATATGTATTTTCGAGGCTCTGAGCCAAAAAAATTCTTTTTAAAAAATAAAAAATAAAAATAAAATATGTGATTACAGAATGAAGATGTGTTAAATCCCTTTAAAAAAAAATTAATATATTAATTTGTTCATAAATTCTAGTATATTATTAAATTTTATCAAATATAAAACCTAAATCTACAAAAACCCACCAATTTATACCAGCAAAGCATAAACCAAAATTCTATAATCACAATTTCCCAACCTAAATCAGCTGGGTTTTCATAAACACAAATATTAAATTAAACTTTAGAAAATAAATCATAGAAATACAATAATGACATATCTAGTGTTTATAATTTATAGTATAATTCTGCCGGTATATCCAGACCTTCCGAATTGTTGTTGTTCTCTGCCAAATTAAACCCTTTCTCTCGTGGATCTGTCTGCGAACTCCGTCGTTGAGCTCTAGTCTGTGAAAAACATAATTAATAAGCAATATTTACCCACAATACAAAGAGAATAAAACCATATAAGTACTTCCATTTTTATCTTTTTGCAATTCCGTCCTTTCATTTTTCATAGACTCATATATATTAGTCCTTTGAGTATGTTAATTATTTCAAAAGTCTTATCCTTCATTAATGATGCAATTTAAATAAATATTATTCTACTAATACTATCATCATTTTAGTCAATAAACTAGTCAGTCCACCCGCGGTAACTCGGGGATATAAAATCGGGAGTAATATATTTATACGTTCATATAAAAATATTATGTTATTAAGATTATAATTTATATGTTAGCATAATGAATGAAAATTTCAATAACATCGCACAACATTATCCGTGGATTTGTTCATCTGACGATTGTTGATTTTACAGAAAAATATATTCAAATCGAACTTTCTTCTCACACGCAATACAGTTCTAAAGAATTTTATTTATTATTTCAAGATTTAAGAATTTTAAATGAAATATGCGCTTTGGTCTTGTAAGTAATAACAGTAGTATATATTGAATATTCAAACATTTATATTAAAAAATATTATATATACATTATCTCTCTATATGTTTGACTCAAAAGTTGATCGATTATTGTAAGAAAACATTTATATTATATTAAATATAAAAACACAATATTTCTTACTAATCATACAATAAAAATAAGATATATTAAATTAAAGCATTAGTTATAAACAACAAATGAATTGGGAGGGCGGTGCAAAGCCTGTGCAAACTTGGGAGGGCGGATGAGGATGTTCTCTGAAGTATGAAGCAAATATGGGAGGTCTGGCTCTGCTTTTAATGGGAACGCTAATGTTTAAGGTTGCTGCTAATTTGCCTCTCATGCAGAAGTTTTGTTTGGTCTTTTTGCTTCTGTTTGATTCCATTTGTTACAGCTATTTTTGTCTCTCGTGGCTATTGAAACTAAGTTGAATGTACTAAGTTTGGTTTTGGCAATAAAATTCCTTTCCCAAAAAAAAAACAAATGAATTGTTGTGTATTGTAAATAAATGATTTAAAAAAAATAATTCAAACATAGTATATGATCAAACAAATTCACTACAAAAAAATCGCCGGGAGGCGACAACACTATTTCATCGCCTATGTCCTCGCCTCAAGCTCTGGGCGAGGACATAGGCGACGAAAAGGTGTCGTCGCCTAGATGATCGTCACCTATCGATGTTCGTCGAGCATTTTGTCGCCTGGGGGGCGAGGAACAAGGCGAGGACATGGGCTAGGAGCCAGGCGAGGACTTAGGCGACAAAATTGGCGAGGAATGGGGTGAGGAAAAAGGTGACGAATTTGGTGAGGAAAAATCATTTATTTGTTTATTAACCAAGGCGACGACACACATTCCTCGCCCATGTCCTCACCTTCCATATATATGTTTTTTTATTTTATTATATTACTTTTTTTTAATACCAATTTCTCTTCTTAACGTGTTCATTAATAATTTCAGAAGTATCGAATCCATTGGATATGAAAAACAAACCTAAAAATTGTAAATTGTGCTCATTTAAAATAAAAACATCTTTTGCACAATGTATATCATACATATACTTTGGTTGCACATGTTCGAAGCAAGCAAAGGCTGAATGTAATATTTAGAACAATATAGATCAAACAACAGCTCAACGACATCTGCTCTCAGTGAGAAATAGGGACCTCTTCAAAAGGATAAAAGACAGGAGCTTCCTCGAGAACATGCCTACGGGCTGACAAGCAAGCAAGACCTGGTCGGCACTACCAATATGATTTTGAAACTACTGGGTTGCTACTCGGACGGCTGAACAAAAATTTCAGAAACAAAGGAAAACCGATAATTAAAGTCAGTGTTTAAGAACATCACCATGAATTCAAATAAGTATATTCCGTTATTTTTACAGCTAAAATGGGTTGCTACTAAAATGCAAAGCTTAAGCAAAATGGAACATGTATTTTAAAGAACCAGAAAGAAATATGTACTACTTTGCATATCAGGCAGCACTACAAAGAGTATTTGAATATATGTATCTATCAGTCTATCGATCTATATATGTACTCCCATATGATGATGCGTAACCTAGCTTCTATGAATGCAAATCAATAAAATGGATGTACTTATTTTGATCAAATATACAGTATGAAAGCTTCATGTAATATGCAGGTTCCATATTAAAGGAAAAGCCACAAGAATAGATGCAGTACAAGTCAAACATGATAAATTGATAACGCTATGAGAAATTCCTTGCCCAGCCTTAAAAGCATACAAGGCTGTGGAAGAGTGTTTCCTGGGGTAGCACCTCCAAAATGATGGTAAATTTCATGAGGTACTCTATGAAGAATTTAAAGAAGGGATAGAAAACTTGCCTGAGTGAATTGTTTTAGCCTTTCCAAATGAGCTTTTTGAGCCTGCTTTTTTTCTCTTCTGGCTTTAGTTTGGTCATGCTTGGCCTGTACATAATAACTTCTCTACTAATTTGGCCAACTAATACTGATCCATTGCCTGCCCCCAATTGATTCACTATATCAACATACTACCTTTGAAAACCAACAAATAGTGATCAGAAACTATAGTTGCAAAATCAGCCAAGAATTTTTGCCACGAGGAAAAAAAAATACACATTAAAGAACTGGAGGAAGAGAGTATGTGTTAAGAGAAACTAGATGATTTGAAATGATATTAAGCTAGAGAAAGTAACCTGAAACGTAGTAGAGATTATTTCTTGGTCTTATTGTTCTTACACCAAATAAAGTAAAGAACACATAAATAAAAAAATCTAACAATGAACGAGTTAACATACAGTAGGTTACTTGCTCGGTATTGACTTTTGAGATAATGTAATCTAATGGGTTGCCACTCTAAGGTGGAGTAGAATAAGCGTCTCTTGTCTTGTAAGGAAGCATATCCAAATAAAAAGGTTTCAATTGGATCATGTTAAGTAGAAATTTAACTATATATACAATCAAGCCACGGAATCAACTCTTACAGTTTATCTGTCTATGCACTATACTAAGCAAGCATAACATCTACTCACATTCGCATGTCAGAAGCAATATAAATCACAGATCCTAGTGTTTGTGTTTAGTACAATAGATATCAGAATAAAAGCAGCTAATGAAAATCAGTACTTCAATGTAGCAAAAAAATTCGGTCACAAATTTTAAGGTCGCACAAGAAGTACTTATGTAATAATTTTAACAGCAACAAAAATTACCTTTATATATACACAATCTCCAAAATTCAATATGATTTTCATCTTCTCCATCAACACTGCAAAAAAAAAAAATAAGGAAAAAATGTAGACCATAAGATTGCAGATGAGCTAACACTTTAAACACAAAGGATTAGGGCCTACACAATCGAAAACATAAAATGGGGCATCAAGTCATAATTTCTATAGAACTAAAATAAACATCCTCATTTTCAAAGAAAACCAAACTTTGAGAACTTTCAACATGCTTAAAAAACTAATAACTAGTTGGATTTAACCAGTTAATCAATCATAAACTTTGCAGTTGATTCCCCATACGAAAACATTGGCAAGCTCAAAAAACATATCTTTTCTATGAAATATCATAAATTCAAATATGATTGCAATCAAAAATAAAAACATACAGCTTTTTGTGTCCAAACCAACTGCTACTACATAACTGAGCCCAAGATTCAATATTGTGTTGATCATGGCATATTAAAACTTCGACCATATTCCAATCAATAGACAACAAAATATTCAAGCAAAGAATTCAGACAATGCGGTATGTTCATATTAAAACTCAACAACCAAAACCTCCAGACGACAATTTCACTGTACATGGCATTTTAATGACATTTGAATGCCTAATTTTTAACATTACATGACATCATTTAGCATCATGTATTCATAAATATCAACAAAGGCAAGAATACCTCCAATATTGTGAAATTCTTCTTTATCGAAAACAAGTGTATCTGTATTGCTTGAAACAATTACTATATATGATAAAAATCTACCACATGCCACAGAAGATGGAAACCATTTCGCTATGTAAAAAATGCATTAGTATAATTAATACTAATAGATGCATTATTCAACTTAATCAAAAATTAATATAACAATCAAAAAGAATCTACAAACACCCAATTCAACGAAAAACAAGATCAACAAAAATACAATTATATTCAATGCCACAATCTTCAAACACCAAATGGAATGATAGGAGAACAAGAAAAGAACAAGAAAAATAACCCACTGCCGCATCGATGCTCACCTGTCATAGCTGCCGCCACCGGCCCGGTGCCGCACACTTTTCGCCGTCCCGCTGCTTCGTCGCTGTAACACCCCGAAATTCATCCTCATAAGGATTCAGAATGTTACCGCCACACTTGTCAGTCAGGCTCGCCCTTTGGCTAACTTAATTGACAAGTGCTACGGCTAAATATAAATTTTTGTAATATGAACTTTAAAAATAATTTCCAATTTTATAAAATATAGACATAAGAAAATTTAAAGTACTTAATACCAGAGTCATTGTTCTTTCTCATGCGGAAGCATAAACTAAAGGCAATATATATGACATTATTATTTAAAAGTACATGGTTCCTTGAAGTGGTGAAATTTATATTTATATAGATATTCTCAACAATTTCCGCTATAGGATCTCAAGTAGAGTTTATAAAATTATCATATGGAAATGCCATATATATTTGTACATCCAATATCTATACCAGCTTTACCAATTACCATCACATACATGAAGTATTCTCTGTGTAAATTTATTTTATATATAATTTTAACTGTAAACAATATTTCTTTTAGTATCTTGAGTTAATTATATAATCCATCTTAATTACATATTAATACTTTGAGTCCACTATTTACAGTGACACGAGATATTGCAATATATCAGTGACATGGATAAAAACTAATTTTTGAAGATATATTCCAACTTTCTTTACAGATTGACATTAACTTTTTTTAGTCATAGTAAAAATAAATGCGCGTGTGAATTTTTTCCTCTGAAATCGAATGAGGAATTTGGTTAATTCAGACGGGCTCATAAATATTGAGCTTTGTTTTAATGAGAAGAGAGGTTAAATAATTTTCTGGGATAACTTTTTTGTAGGTAAAATTCTCGTCACAGTCTATTGGAATACTAAACTTAGAATGTGCAGTCCTACCTCTTGGGAGAAGTAGGGGTGTTATTCCACTGGATGCTAACACAATATCACTTCTTTCACGAATGGCTAAACAAAATATTTTCTAGATAAATTACCGATAAATATCTTGTCAGTTCCACCATGTAGAGAAAAGAGAATCAACCCTCATCACTAAACTACATATATTATTTTATTATAAACATTCTTCTGCTAATCAAACACTAAAGGTCATAACTTACCATGATCCACCTTCATTTTTTGCTTATTATAATATGTCTTTTCTAGTATCAATACATTATCTGTTTAAGACGTTAAAACTTTATTCAGTACCGACAATTCTAAAGAAAATTTTCAAATTTACAGAATTTGCAGCAATTAGTCTTTCAATTTCTAACAAAGTTAGATTTATATTTGTACTTCCGTCAATTGCAAATCTGTTAAAATATAGATTAATAAATTACTTTCTCCATTTTTTAAAGTTGTTACACTTTCCTTTTTTTGGTATTTATAAATAAGTGTTGCATTACCATATTTGTAATGCTTTAAAGGTTAATGATTTTTACTAATTATATTTAAATTATTAATTTTTTGATATTCATTAATAAAATTCAAAAGGAATAAAGTCAAATATGACTCATTTTATTTATTTAATTATTGTAATTCTTCAACCAAATCAATTTTATTAACTTACGTTAAATCCCATGATATTTTCTAATATTAAACTTATTGAAAAACGGAGGGAGTATATCTTAAAATAGATCAAAAAATTAAATTTTTCTTCTTTACTTACTATGGATCAATTCGCACACCCAATAACTCTTTATACACCCAATTCTTTTATTTATAATATGCTTTACGAAAATAATTAACTTACTTTAAATCAATTATCCACAGAATATGGATTTTCACAATTCTCTTAATAATTGTATAATTTTTTTTTATTATTTTCAATATAATAAAACATACATAAGATTTTTATTATTTAGAATATATTTATATACAATTAGAATGATATAATTATAAAACATGTTTTTTAACGATTAACAACTATATAATTATATAAAAATCTTTTCCATATATTCATTAATGTATCTTTTAATAATATAAATTTCATATATACACTTTCAATTTCGTATAAATTTAAAATTTCAAATCTTTTAAAAATTGAAAATTATGGGATCTCCATATAAATTGAAAATTAAATATCTATTAGAAACTAAAAATTGTGATTCTCATATACACATTAATATATCTTTAACATGAATAAATAAATACGATGCACAATATACATTTTGATTACATCATTTATCACACCCATAAAAAATATAACCAAAATTAAGACCAAACATACACAAAATTACCGATATTACAATATGATCACTATATTGAAACATAAACGCAACATAATTTTTAGTTGCCAATGCATGACCTCATCCTAATAATCATGTGGTGCAAAAACTGAAAATTTATAAATAAATAATAAATGCATCAATAAAATTTAAAATAAATAAAATAAAAAATGCAAAATAATAAAATCTAAAATAGATAATATAAAAAAGTAAAATAATAGAATTTAAGTAGATGAAATAAAAACTGCAAAATTTCAGATTTTATCGCTCAAATCTTTTTAAACGTGAATAAATCTCTATGTTAAATAAATAATTGCAAAAGTCTAAAATTACTAAATTTAAAAATCTAAAAATAATATAGATAAATTAAAAAATATAAAATTTTAAATATCAAATCTTTCAAATATATTTAAAAGAGAACATTATGGGAATTCCATATAAATTGGAAATTCCTTATATTTCAAAAATTGAAAATCTAGGATGGATAAATAAATAATTACGAAAATCTAAAATTAATAAATTAAAAAATGCAAAAATCTATAAAAATTAGAAATTTGAAATGAAGACACCACATTAAATATGGGATGAGTTGTTCACTAATGCTTTAATATATATATATATATATATATATATATATATTATGGTATACTTGGGACTTGGTCAAGTAGTAATGTCCTCGATTTCTATCCTTATTTGGAAGTTCTATTTCCACCCAATCCCGATTCCTTCCCTTTATTCCCTTTGTACTTTTTGTGATTTGAACTCGTGTACACATTTGCCAACCCATGTTTTAAGAAAAATTGTCATATATATAGTGCATAAAGGGCACGTCACAGCCGTTCATTTATTTTGTAAATTAATGGTTGAGATCAACTTGAAGGGTAAAATAGTAAATTTGATATATTTCTTCCAAATATAATTAGTACATTTCAGCGACAGCGTAGGTACATTTCAGCGATATCTTGATTAATAGCGACAAATTATAATATATTTCAGCGACATGCAAAGTGTTTTCAACAACGGCTTCCGTGTATTTCAGCGACATGTGATAGTATATTTCAGCGACGTGCTATTGTAATTTTTAGCGACTTCGTAAAGTTGCAACCCCAATTCTTTGTTTAACATATTTCAGCGACGGCTTCTATGTAGTTCAACGATGTATTATAATATATTTCAGACGTGCTATAGTATTTTTCAGCGACTGGATGATATGCATTTCAGCCACTTCGTAGAAGTTGCAACTCCAATTCCGTGGTTTAATATATTTCAGCGATGAGTTGTGTGTATTTCAGCGATATACCATATGCAACCTTATATATATTTCAGCGACAAAACCATTATAAATATTTTTTGGACAACTTTACCCTCAACCATTTACAACCCTCGGATTTAAATGAACTGTTGCGAAAAAGGGTCACCCTACCAATGAACAATCCTAAAATATAGAAGATCAAGAAAAATAAAAATCACCTCTTAACTTTGACTTAGTGTTATTAGAAGGAGTTCCGGCCATGAGTTCAGGTGGTAGAAGGAGTTTGGGTGGCAGAAAGGGACTCAGGAAGGGGCTGGTGGGTGTGTATGTAGGAAATATTCCGGCCAAGGCAGCAAACAGTCAGCTATTTCGTGAGATTGACAAAATAGCGAGAGTGAGAGATTGGTTTTTCCCGGGGAGGCGGTGGCCGGAGAATGGGTTTAAGTTTGGTTTTTTCCGATTTAATACTTGGAATGAGGCTGATAATGTTATAAAATTATTGAACGGCCGCATGTGGATGGGGTACTCACTGAAAGTTAACTGGGCGACGCGAAGATCGGGAGGGTCTGGACCTGTGAGGGTGGACATAGAAGCGGAAAGACGTGCTGGGCAGCTGGTGAATGGCAAAAGTGCGGTTAGGGATGAGCGATCGTATGTCGAAGTTGTCAAGAAGGGACAGGCTGAGAACGGTGGGGCAGTTAAAGGAAAGGAGATGGAGTTGATTAACCTCAATGTTGATCAGAAAGACGTAGAGTGGCTGCAACGATCGGCGGTGGTGGAACTGAGAGGTTTAGACGCCCTTTGTGGATTCCAAGAGTGGCTCGACGGTGGGTTACATAAAATGGGCAATGTCATATATGGTGGGGGTCATGTGATTGTCATTTGCTTCCCAAGTACCGATGAAAGGGATAGTTTTCTTTCTGATTGGGACGATAAGCGTTACGTTGTGTGGAAACGAAAATGGGTGGATGGCGATTCGGCAAGTAAACTACTGGTTTGGGTCCATATTACGGGGCTACCATACTCAGCCTGGAACATGGAGAATTACAAAAAGATCGTGAGCAATTGGGGCGTTGTGGTTAGTGTGGACAAGGAAACGTCGGAGCAAAAACGCCTTGACAGAGCGAGACTGCTTGTCTTATATGAAGCAGGTTCAACCATTCCTACATCTAGGAGAGTGTGCATTGATAGGCGATGCGTGGACATTAGCATTGTGGCCTGTCATGGAGAAGAGGTGGTGAGGGAAGAGCCTTCAGAAGTGGAGAGGGTAACTGAGGAGGAGGGCAGCTGGAAAAGGGTAGCTGCCGGAGGAGGGCCGCCGGAGAATATTCAGATTGAGAGGGCCGGGACTGGAATTCTCAGGGAAGCGGAACCGTTGCCTATGGATGTGGAAAAGTTGCGTGGGGAAGAGAGGCAATCAATTGAGGTGGCGGATAATAATAATGCATGCAACAATACAGATTTCGAAGGGAACATAAGTGATAGTGTCGAGGAGACTGATTCGCCAGTGTCGCAGAAAAGTATAATGGGTGGACCTGATGGGAATGAAGCTAGTGGGCCGGTGAGTCAAGTAGGGGAGGGTTTGAGGCCCAATAATAAAGTTACGCTGGATCTTAATGGGTTGGGATGGAGGCCCAATAATAAAGATGGGTGTTGTGAGCCTAAAGAGGGTAACTTAATAGAAACGGTGATTACGAAAGCGGCCTCTAAGGAACCTACGAATGATGTTCTGGATTGGGGACAGAGGGTTTCTGGGTGTTTGTCAGATCAGTCTGAGGGGAGGAAAGAATCGCATTCCTTTGGCCTGGAAGAGAGGGAGACTGGAGATCTTTCAGTGATCGGAACATCAGACGTGTCGAGGTACCAAGGGAAGGGCTGGGTTAGTTTAGACAAGGGGCTTGTGGTAGATCTGACTGTGAATGAACAACCTAATTCACGGGAGGTCGTGGATCCATCATTATACAAAGAATTGAAAAGAGTGGAAGAGGCCATGGCCAAGGTAATTTCGGGGAGGAAAACATTGAGGAGGAGCAGACGAGGCAAAGGGAACCGTCAACTTCGGAAGGTCAGGTATGGTGGTGGGTTTGGATTAATGGATTCTGGTGCTAGTGAGAGCAGTTTTGCAAAGCTGGATTCTCAACCATTAGAACAAGTGAAGGTATAAAACTGATGGACGTTTCGGAAGTCGAGGCAGTAATGGAGATGGCTGAATTACTGGGTTTGGGTTGGCTAAAGGGTCGACAGGAGGTCGAGAATAGAGTGAGTGAGGTGTTGCTGGACGACTAGGTGTCCAGTTTCAAGGGGTGTTTGAGGATAGAAGTTCAAATGCGGATCATTACTTGCAATTTGAGGGGTTTGAACGGTGGGGTGAGAAGAAGGGCGCTCATGAGGATGTGTAAGAAATTAAGGCCTATGATCCTATGTCTACAAGAGACCAAAATGAGGGAGGTCTCGTGTAGGCTGGTCAATAGATTATGGGGCTCAGCGGGGAATGAATATTGTGTTCAACAGGCGATAGGAAGTGCGGGAGGTTTGATTGTGATTTGGGATAATGGGAGATGTTCTTTTAAAGTCATTGAGAAAAATCACCACTTTATGTGGGTTAAGGGGACTATTCAAGGGTTGGAGGGGGTAGTTAATATTATTTGTGTTCACGCCCCTAATGACCGTCGTGGGAGGATGGATTTGTGGAATCAATTTGCGTCCAGCTGTGACTGTGGGAACGGGGAACTGTGGTGTTGGGCGGGAGACTTTAATGCTGTAACGTGTGTAGGGGAGAGAGTTGGGGAGAGCGATGATCCTGGTTCGACTAGAGATTTCAGACAGTTTATAGACCGTATGGGGCTGATTGACCTTCCTATGGAAGCTGGGTGGTTCACTTGGATAGGACGTGGGGGAAGGGCTTTTAGTCGACTAGACAGATTTTTGGTTTCTCCTGGATGGATGTGTATAAGGGGATCCATTGTTCAGAAAAGATGCGATACAATATTATCGGATCACTATCCGGTAAGCTTAGAATTCGGAGTCGAATCATGGGGATCGAAACCTTTTAGATACTATAATTATTGGGCGGAGGTGAAAGGTTTTAAGGAGATGGTTGAGGAGGCCTGGGGATTTTCGGAGGATTATAGTAGGGATGTGCGTGGGTGTAGACTGTTATCCAGGCTTAGGTGTGTCAAGAGGAGGATCAAGGAATGGGATGGTTATGGGGTTGCTGATCTAGAGAATCGTACGCAGAAGTTAACAACTGAGTTGGGCGAGTTGGAGGAGAGGATGCTAGGTGATGGTGGGGATGAGGGTGCTAGGTCGGGATGGATGAAGAAAAAGGGGGAGCTGCATTGTTTGCTACTGGCCGAGGAAAGAAGGTGGGCGCAAAAGTCGCGGGTGAGATGGGTTAAGGAAGGCGATTTAAATACAAGATTTTTTCACGCGGTCACAAATATGCATAGGCGAAGGAATCATATAGGGACAATACACAGGGAAGGGGCAGTAATTGAGGAGCCTAGAGAGATCAAGTTGTTGGCGTTCGAATTTTTTAAAAAAACATTCCAGAAGCAGGGGGAGGTGGTGTTCCAGACGATAAATACTGGATGCCTGAAGCTGGAGAATTCTGATTCAGCATGGCTGGAGAGACCATTCAGTGAGAAAGAGGTAAGGGATGCAATTTGGAGCTGTGATGGAAATAGGGCTCCGGGGCCGGATGGTTTTAACTTAGAATTTTACAAGCGCTACTGGGAACTAGTAAAGAACGAAGTTATGGAGCTTTTCCGGGCATTGGAGGCGGATGGGACATTTCCTAAGGAAGCGGGGGGATCATTCATTGTTCTTATCCCTAAAGTGGAGAACCCGAAGGATTTTAGTGAGTATCGGCCGATTTCATTGGTGGGGAGTGCGTACAAGATCGTTGCTAAGGTTTTGGCTCGTAGACTGCAGACGGTCATCGATAAGCTGGTCGGGCCTTCACAAATGGCATTTGTGAAGGGTAGACAAGTTTTGGATGGGGTCCTTGTCGCTGCAGAGCTTATTCAGTCGACTCAAAAGGCTGGTAAAAGTGGGTTTGTAATAAAACTAGACTTTGCTAAGGCTTATGACAACGTGTCATGGGAGGCACTGATTCGGGTGTTGGAGGGTATGGGATTCGGGGAGAAGTGGATAACATGGATTAGAAAGTGTATCCAGTCGGCGTCGGCCGCTGTGCTAGTGAATGGATCCCCTACAAAGTTTTTCAATTTGGAGAAAGGATTGAGACAAGGGGATCCAATCTCACCATATTTATTCGTGTTAGTGGTGGAGCTCCTGAACTGTTTCCTTAATAAGGCTGTGGCTTTGAACATGCTGTATGGATTGGAGGCTGGAGAAGGAGGACCAATCATAACCCACTTGCAATACGCCGACGACACCATACTCTTCTGCAAGGGTGAGTTATCACAGGTCATCACAATCAAAAGGATTTTGAGGTGTCTATCTCTTACAACTGGGCTAAGGATTAATTATCGTAAAAGCTTCATTTTTGGAGTTAACTGCCCGGAGGCTGGAGTGAGGGAAGCGGCCAGCTTTCTAGGGTGTGGTGTGGGAAATTGGCCACTTACATATTTAGGAATCCCAATTGGAGGAAGGGTGAACAGTTTGGATATCTGGCAGCCGGTAATCAATAAGGTGGAGAAGCGTTTAGCCGGATGGAAAGGATCGTTGTTGAATCAAGCGGGTAGATTATGCTTGATTAAGTCCGTTTTAAATAGTCTTCCGGTATACTATCTCTCTATTTTTAAGGTTCCTTCCGGAGTGGCGGATCAATTAGAGAAAATTAAAAGGCGGTTCTTTTGGAATGAATGGGAGGGGGCGAGGAAGCTACACACTATTTGTTGGGATAGAGTGTGATCCCATAAGTTAGCAGGGGGCTTGGGGATATGGGATATAACAAAATTTAATGAGGCTCTGCTGTGTAAATGGCGTTGGAGATTTGGGAAAGAACATACGTTGTGGACTACGGTTATAGATGCAAAGTACTATGATAATAAATGTCCACTATTGCCGGGGGTGAAGAAGAGTAGGACATTATGGGGAAGAATATGTATGGCCTGGGAGGATTTTGAGCAGACAGGGGTCGGGGGAAGGTTCTTCATTTTGGTGGGGGATGGTTCTAATACTCGATTTTGGCAAGATGTGTGGGTGGAGGAAGGGAGCCCGTTGAACGTCTTATTTCCTCGTGTCTTTGCCTTAGCAAAAAACAAAACAGGGATGATCCGGGAATTTGGAAATTGGGAGGGATTTGAGTGGGTATGGCAAATTGAAACGCGTCGGCCATTATTTGATTGGGAACTTGAAGGCTGGAGACAATGTCTTACACTCTTGAGAAGGACCAAGCTAAATAGATATATGAAGGATAAGGTCATTTGGACTAAGGAGAGTGGAGGTGATTTCTCGTCCAAATCCTGTTGGAAGTGGGAAAGGGGTAGTGAAGGGCACGAACCAGAGCAGCTATGGGGGAGGATTTGGAATGTGAAGGTTCCGATGAAGGTTAAATTGGTGGTTTGGAAGCTGGCTAATTATGCTCTCCCGGTAAAGGAGGTGTTGGCATCCAGAGGCTGTCTGAATCCATCTAATGTTAATTGTTCGCTGTGTTCTAGGGAAGTGGAGTCGACGGATCATTTGTTTAGCAGGTGCGAGTTTGCAGGATCACTTTGGAGACAAGGGGCAGCCTACTTTGGGATTACATGGGCTTTACCAGGGAAGGTTACGAATTTACTGTCATGGTGGTTGGATGTGTGCCCGAAGGTAGGTAGGAGAGAGCTATGGAACCTAACGGCTTTTGCAATAATTTGGAGTATTTGGAAGTGCCGCAACGACTTGATTTTCAAAGGCACACGAGCTGATATTAACTCAACCAGGGAAGTTATTAAATGGAGGGTTTGTTGGTGGTGGCAGATCATGTATAAAAATTCTTCGTCCGGCTTTCAAGGTATTCAGATGAGCTTTCCTGAGGGGGTCGAAGCAGGTCGTGAGAGGGTGCATAGGATCCCGAGACGTGGACTTGGTTGGGAAAAGCCGGAGAAGGGTTGGTGGAAAATCAATACCGATGGATCATCGTTCGGTAATCCAGGGCCGGCTGGTATTGGTGGGGTTATTCGGGATGACAAGGGTGAAGTGTTGTTTGTGTTATCGGATTCGATTGGAGTTGCGGACTCAACAGTGGCTGAGGTAACAGCGATTAGTAGGATATGTGCAGCGTTGATTAGGGATCAAGGATTTCCACTTGGTAGATTGGTATTTGAGTGTGATTCATCTAATGTAGTGAAATGGATGCTTGATCCGCAGCTATTCCCGTGGCGAATGAAGAATTTGTTGGGACCAATAATGGAGGTATTGAATCATTCTGGGAAAGTTCGAGTAGTACATATAATGCGGGAATGTAATAGTTTGGCGGACCATTGGGCTAGGTTGGGCGCGGGAGGAAACAGTGGTATTGAAGTCTGGTTCTAATCTTGAGGTATTTTCTGCATGTAGTCTAGCGGGGGATGGATAAAGGGTGTATTGAGATCTGGCTCCTGGAGTGCAGTGTTGGCAAGGTTGACTAGTGTATAACCATTTTGAAGGCAGCTGTGATAGGAGTCGTGTTGTATTGAGATCTGGTTCCTGCATCTGGAGAAATGATTGTTTTGCAATACCAGTCATGCTGATACTCTGACTTGTTGATACATTGCTGCTGCTTTTGTTTTCCTTTTTTCAGGTTGCTGCGGTTGTGGGGGCTTCATGGAATTGTTGATCCTCATTTGAAGAATGATGTTGCTGTTGGTCCTTTGTTAGAGTTGAAGATTGCTGCCTTTCCCGCTTTGATGCTGGTCGTTGCAAGTAGATTTTCCCGAGATAGCCAAAGAAGCTGAAGCCTTCCGGACAAATAGAGCAATGGGCGCAAGTCATAACTGGCAGGAAAAATGAATCTGCTTGGATGAAACCAAGTATACAGATAAGCTAAACCGGTGAGACCTATGCTTTGAGCCTTATGTTTCATTTCGATACGTGAGTTTGTGATAATCACTTTGACATCCTAGAAATTGTTTCAATCAGTCATGTTGAACTTGCATTGCTTCACTTAAATGCATTGAAATGAACGGGAGCTTAGATGAACCCTCTTGGAAGCCGTGTGTCCCAAACTATCCAACTATAACCTTGTGAGCCTCATCCGGAACCTACACGACATACCCTCTAGCCCTTGCTGAACTTTTTTAAAAGCCTATTTAAAGCCACACAGTCCCTCTGTACCCTGGGGAATTTTGCTCCTGCCTGTAATGCTCATATGGAAAGTTCTTTCGTGATTGCAAGTGTGTGTCTGGTAGCCTAGAGGTGTCGGAGGTTTGCTTGGGGAAGGGTGAGACTCTACTAGGAGGTAAACGGGTGGGGAATATATCTGGTTTTTTTATTGGAAATAGTAATACAGGAGATATGATCGTTTTGGCACTTGGTAGTGGGTGGTGAATATTTTTGGTGTGAAAATATAATAAAGAGTCAGTAGAGCCATTTAAAAAAAAAAAAAAAAAAAAAAAATAAGAGAAGAAAAAAGTTAAAAAAAAAAAAGGTGGTATATGGGTAAAAGTTGAGAATCTGGTGGAAACTACGGATGATTGACTAAGCAAAGGGGTGTCTTAGGTTGAGAAGCAAGTGAAAAGAGAGCGCTCAGAAACGAGTGTAAATGGTATTGGGATTGCCATTTTTTGTGGTATGGGTATCTCCTAGACGAATCCTTTTCTGGGCAACATGATTTGAATCTACTGTGAGCATTATAGAAAGGCCATTATTCCCTTGAGCCGTCTCCTTTCTTCTTCACATCCTCATTCACCCCGTTTTGGCCCTTTATATATCCTTATAAATCCTTTGACTGTTGTTTCGATATTTCGATGCATTGAATTTGAACAATGTAGGGGAGATGTGTTGGTTGTAACAAGAGTAAGGGTGTCACTGTGAGTCACCACCCGAAAGGATCCTGGGACTACCATTGATGGTGTAGTCCTTGAGAGCTTCTTCCCCAGGCTTCTTCCCCAGAGCTTCTTCCCCAGGAGGTATCGTTGGATGGGATGGTCACTGAGATTGTACTCATGATGCCACAAAAGGACGAAGATTACACTAATTGGGCTACATTAGTACTGGTGTAGCCTGGCAACGTTTTGGTTGGTGGAGGTTTTGCTTTACCCAATGCTTGCGCCGATTTTGCTAGTGAAGCTTCGGTCTTTTTTATATCTTTGGTTTGTATCACATTGATCTGGTTGAAATGACTCTCGGAATCCTTCTCTTTGTACGCTGTTTTAATCTCTGGTTTTTTAATGAAATTTAGTACCGTTTCCTCTCAAAAAAAAAAAATGAACTGTTGCGATTCTCGCCTTGATGTGCTGCGGATTGCGTTAATCGCACCATAACCGAATGTAATGACCCGATTTAATTAAATTGGACTGTTTAAATAATTTGGTATTTGGATATTTTGCATTTCAGTCCGGATGGGTTCCTTTTGTGTAAATTGAGAGTGATGGGGCCTTTTTGCAATTATTTAACTATTGTAGAGTTAAATGGGGTTATTTTGTAATTTGGAAAAAAAAAAAAGAAAGAAGAAACGGTAGGAGAGAAGAGTAAGGCCGAGAGAGGAGAAGGGTTTAGGGGTGATCTTCAACTCACCCAAACTATCGCGTTTCTTGGCCGATTGATTAATCGGTTGTTGGTAAGTGTTTCTCCTCGTTGTCTTCTTCGTATTGATTTTTATTTCGATCGTTTTGGTGGTGAATTGGGGATGTTTCGAAATGCTAGGTTTGTGAGTTGTTTGGCCGATTGGATTCGAAATTGGGCATCCCGGAGGTGTTATTGATCGCTCCTAAGATTAAGGCAAGGGATTTGTGTGCTTAAATTACGTGTTTGGGAGTATTGGGGGTGATTTACGGCAATGGTTAATTTTACATTCTTTCTATTAATGCCGGTTCTGTGGTTGTTTATTTAAATTGGTTCTGCAATGCGAAACAGATGAACTATGCAATGAGAATTTAGTAGTGTGTATAAAATGGCTTTGAATATTACTTGCTTCCCCGGTCCCATGTAGGATTTTCGAATAATTAACATGTCAGTGATGGTTCACATTTGGATTGTATGGAATTGGAAGGAATCTAGTAACATCATGTGAAGTAGTTAATACTGTAATGTCTCTATGTTGGTCTATGAAGCCTACTGGTAGTTGTTTGAGAATTTAATGGATTTTGATTCATTCCCTGCGCCACTGTCCACTGTAATCTCTATATAATTGCTCTTTTAGTTATTTACAGTATATGCTTGGCATTTATGCTATTAATGAGTTTATCATGATATCATGATATAAGATTAAACTACACTGCTTGAGATATTAGAACAGATATAAGTAACGTTGTGAGCCAATGATGTAGTATTATGATGACTTTGTTATGCATTTCCTGGTTTGGTTGTGCTATATACAAAAAAATATGATTATAGTAATATTCATAGCAACTGTGATGTGATGTAGAATAAAGTCTTGTTTGGAATTGACGGATATGCAACCCAATGAGAGTGATATGTGGTTTACGTTGATCGGGCAGCCTTCACAGGTGTTTTTGAGTCCCGATGGCCCTATGGGGTGGATTACTGGCTGCTATGCTTGAGATTATTGGCTTTTATGCCTGTTGGCCCTTCGGGGTGGATGATATGGGCTGTGATGCCTGTGGTCCCTGCGGGGATGGTGTATGTTACCCTGTAACGGGTTGGACTTGATGATATCCTCACCCGTGGGTTCATACCGCCCGCATATTCATTGCATTTGCATATAGGTTAGATAGGTGTATGTTAGGCCATGCATCACGTGCATAAATTGTATGATTGTGGTTGAAGCACCTGTATGGGACGGTGTGATGTTTATTTGCTTTTACTTTTATTCTGTTCTGTTATTCATGTTATTATTATTATTATTATTATTATTATTAATATTATTATTATTATTATTATTATTATTATTATTATTATTATTATTATTATTATTATTATTATTATTATTATTATTATTATTATTATTTACTCTTGTTGCTTTGTTATCCCTTACTCCCCAACACGTAGCCTTGCTCAGTACGTTGTACTGACTTCCTTTGCTTTTGTTTGTTTTATAGATCCTGCTGGAGGCGCTGGAGCATGATTTGGGTATGGGGTTGAGAGATCACATAGATAGGACATGTCTATTCATTTTATCTTATGTGTTTATGTGATACTCTATTGTTTTGATATTATGATTTGTTTTTGGATTATTGACTAGTGGAGGCCTGTGAGCCTAGTATTTACATATTATCGGCCTGTGGCCTTGTGGCCTTATGTGATTTACTGCTTTGGGCTGGTAGCCCTGTTTGAGATATTGGTATATTGTCCATGCTGTTACTTGAGGCTTGTAGCCGGGATGTTTTATTGGCATTGTTATATGATTATTTGAGGGACCTTGTTCATGTGCCTATGTGTTTGTTTTATTCTAGCCTTTGCTTTTAAATGGATTAATCAGATGATCATTTTAGGTTCGCTCAGCCTTGTACTAGCTGTTTTAAATTAGCTGGCCACTAGTTTAGGATAGTTAGTACGGCGGTAATGCTTGCGAAAATCAGGTTTGAATTTTCGGGGCGTTACACCGAAGCCTTCTATTTAACATCTCATCAGCCACAGCAGATTAAGACCAGACCATTTTTATAGCTTATTAAGAGAGAGAATTAATTGAGCTGAACTAACCTAGGTTTTTTTTAAAACAAAAAGATTCGAACACGACCAAATCTAACAACATTAGACCTAGTCAAATCAAATCAGGCATAAAAGAGTGCCCTGATTTTTTGGCAAAATTTCCACCCCTTCAAACCTTACATTGGGGGTTTGATTCTTCACCCGTCCTCCTATCCTTCCCCTTTGTTCCCTTTGTAATTTGTGTGACATGGGCTCCCACCACCCTTTCTCTGGCTTCGGCATCTCCAAGAAATTATTAGTATTCAGCCCAGTTTAAAAATTATTTTCTCCATATCTATATTGCTATAAAATAGATTTTTTAAAATATAAATAATCCTCCGTAATTTTAATTAAAGTAGTACTTCGTCTATTTTTTTCTATTTGCTACGGACCCACTTAGTGTGCAGTCTAATGCTCATTTTAAATCATTAATAACTCAAGTTCGTTACATGTAAAATTCTAAAAATTAGATATTTAAAAATGTGTGTGTCAATAGTTGTCAAAACCCCAATGTGGAAAATTAAAATAAATAAATAAATAAATGGAGGAAGAATGTTACTACTATAGTTGGTAAGATCTCGATCCTGATCTTAGGATCTTACGATTTTACGATCACACATCTCTAAAACGATCCCGATCCTTGTAGGATCTTAAATTAGTAAGATCTCGATCATAATAGTAGAATGTTACGATCTTATGGTCATAAGCTCCCTCAAACGCTTCTACGATCTTACGATCATACCCTCTTAAACACATAAAATTTTTGTAATATTTTATGGTTTTGGATCAAAGTAACTTTTTTCCTTTAATTTTAAACTTAAGAGCTTGTAGTGTAAAAAAAAAAAATGATGTTTTTGCAAGATTCATAAAAACACGAAATAATGTTTTTACTTGTTAGTATGCATATTTGAGTTGATCAATTATTGCAATTTCATAAGATCTTAGGATTCCGATTCGATCCTACATTCCCGATCTTGCAAAGAGAAAAACGATCCCATATAGAATCTCGATCTTAACAACCTTGGTTACTACACTAGCTAACAAAGACGGTAACCGGCACTGCTAATTATTTCTATCATCTTAACTTGTTGATGGTAAAATAATACGTTGAGGCTCAAGTTTAAGGATCTCGCTAGCACTACAGATTTTCGTGGAATCCCTACCGCACTTTTCAACTGCATTTTTCCGATCGACACTACCTACCGCATCTATGACGGCATGTCCGGTCGGTAGCCTAGGGCTTATATCTCGTTGAAATTTTTGACAATTTCCTACACGAATATTTTCTAAGAAAATATATTAATCCCGGTTTTTAATTTAAATAAGACCGGAATGCGATCAAATGTCCGTATTAGACACGGAAATAGATTGAAAATAATGGTCAATTTTGGCCATTATCATTATCTTAAGGAGATAATGTCCAAAGAGGTCCCGTAACTATCACTAAAAACCAATTTAGTCCAAAAAGTTTTCTAATTACCAAAATGGTCTTGTAACTTTCATTTTCCCAACCAATTTGGTTCTGAGGACCTTTCTGCAAATTTTATTTGGGCCATCAAATTCTATTTGTGCCCTTTGACTTTTAAAACTATTATCTTTACCCAGAAAACTTTAGTTTTATTCAGTTTAGTCCTTATTACTTCTATTTAAATTAAAAATATAGATTTGCTTGATAATTGATTTGCTTAAAAATATATATTTAAATTACTTATATTATTTATAATATTTTATATCTTAATGATGAATATTTAATTATTTTATGGATTCAAAATAGTTTGATACTTACCAGTTATTTTCATAAAATAATTATTTTGTAAGTTTTATTTATATATTTTTATTTATGTATCCATAAAATTATTTGTAAGTTTCTTTTTTTTTATATATATATGCATAAAATAATTTTAAGGTTTTTATTTATTTTTTATTTATGTATCAATAAAATAATTATTTGTAAGTTTTTTTATTTATCGATAAAGTAATTGTAGGGTTTTTTATTTATGTATTCAAAAAATATTTTTTTGAAAATAACTCGTAGGTTTCAAATTATTTGAATACATAAAATAATTAAATCTTCACAATAGAAAAAATATTATAAATAATATATTAAGATGTTGTTCAATAAAACCTATATTCTGATACCAATTTTCAAGGAAATCTACATTTTTAATTTAGATGTACGTAATAAGGACTAAATTGCATAAAAATAATTTTTTTGGGTACATGTAATAGTTTAAACAAGTCAAAGGGCCCAAATAGAATGTGGGAGCCCAATTGGAATTTGCAAAAAGATCCTTAGGACCAAATTGGTTGGGAAAATGAAAGTTACAGGACTATTTGGGTAATTGAAATACTTTCTGGACCAAATAGAAATTAGGGGATAGTTATAGGACTAAATTGGTCATTATTCCTTATCTTAAGTATTGTTGTTGAAAATGGATAATTGGTATACTCGTTCTAGCCTTAGCATCTCCTGAATAAGCTCGATGTGTCAGTTCGAGTCTTATTTGGGAGGTGTGGCGGTAACACCCGCGAGTCGGAAAAATCGGGGTGTTACAGTGACAATGGATTAGTTTCTCTAATGGGGTTGGGTGGTAGCACCATCTATTGCCACGTCCTACATATGTGCTCTAATACCAAAATTTATTACCCCCTCCCTCCCTCCGTACCACTAAATGTGTTCCAACACTTTTGGCACCATATTTTAAATAAGAATAGTTAGTATTTAATGTAGGGATAGATTAATATTTGAAGTGGGAAAAAATCTTAATGGTCTCATAAATTTTTTCGTTTCACAAATCCTCAAATAAAAATAAATTTACCCAATCCTCACGTAACTATGCTAATTTTCACCCAATCCATCCCACCCACACCTAATGACGATTAATGCTGAAGCGGAAGTGGATTAGTGCGCTTAATGGCGATTAATGCTGACGTGGCGGCAGATTAGTGCGCCTATAAGGGTTGATGTGGCAGCAGCATCTGCTGACACGTCAGCATTATTTGTCATTAGGGGTGGATGGGATGGATTGGGCGAAAATTAACATAGTTACTAGATGGATTGGGTTAATTCATTTTTTATGGGATGGTTTAGGAAAAGGAATAAAATTATAGTCTTAATTATTAAAATAAGGGGTAATGTTTAAAAAGGGCCACCAGAAGAAGTCATTTCCACTTTTAGGCCATCATAATTTGATTTATGAAAATAAGCCATCAAAACATAACTTTGATGAATTTAGGCGATAGGACTTAATTGAAAAGTCAACTAACCTTAACAACTTTTCCTTTCTTTCATTCAAACCCCAAAAAAGTTTGACTTTATTTACTTTAGTCCTTTCTCAATTTACTTAATTTTTCATTATACAAATGACACCCAATGCGCTTGAAAATTGGTATCAGAGCCTAGGTTTTATTGAAGAACATATTAATTATATTATTTACAATATTTTATCTCTTAATGGTGAAGATTAAATTATTTAATGGATTCATTTAATTCGAAACCAATGAGTTATTTCCAAATTTTGGAAACAAAAAAATAGAAGTTTTCAGAGGAAATTCTTGAACTTGTCTATAAGACAAGATTTTCTTAAAAATAATTTCTTTCATGAAAATGAGAGGAACTGACTGAAAATAAATTGATCCGGATAGCTCTAAGTTCTCACAAGACTTAATAGAAATCCAAAAGACGATTCAAGATTATGGTAACCAGGTATTAATTTTACCTGAAAAATAGATGACTTGAATCAATCAACAGAAGAGATCTTGAAATTGTTTCAAGATCTAAAGAAAGAAATTTTAAATCTGAAATTTGATATTTCGGATATTAAGAAAAGGTAGAAGGATATTCCTGGATCTTCCAAGAATAACCAAGCCAATATTAGAGATGCATTCGGACCCGTACAAGCTTTACATCAAAAAGATAAAGCAACTATGGTTCCAAAGCAGAAATCACAAGAAGAGTTTATGATGGATCTCCTGAAAACAGTCAAATGAGTGTTTCCAGGGCATATCTATCAGATCTACAAGAATTAGTAGAATCATTTTCCCAACTTGGGATTATGGATCTAGTTAATGTAAAACCCAATGAAGTTCTTCAATTGGGTTATGACGAAGAATCAGGATCCAACGTAACTCACGATGGATCGCCTGATGTCCCAATGAGGGAAGGTACAGACTTTCACATAAACAGGTATCCTGAGGTGCATCTCAATGCAAGACAAAACCCAGGACGGAACCCGAGTAGAGCACCAGAATCCACACCGTGGGCCAAGACGATGTTACAACCATTAAATCCATATGGCATAACACTGAACCTCGATGATATCGACTTCCGAAACATCGAAGATCTGATCGACGAATGGGTAGCTTCAATGAAGATTGCAGCAACTACCCTGGATCTCGATAAAGAAAACTTTGTCCGATTAATAGAGCTAAGTCTCGAAGGATCGGCAAAGCTAGGTTGGAAAACCTCCACGACGGCTTTAAAGGAGCAAATACTCGAAGAAAAATCCAAAAGCACAATCTGTGAAAGATTTGGCCTCTTATTCAAAACCCATTTTGTAGGAGATAGTTATTTTGAAGAACAGAGAACCGAAAAAATCAAGGTCTATACCCAAGCACTATTGTGTATGGAGTTAAGAAGTATTTGCGCAGTAGATGAATATATCTACTGGTTTCGTAAATAATATTTTCGCAGTAAGATGACAGCTGAAGTAGCATGTCCCATGTTCTTTGCAAAGATCTGCAGCCCATGGAGAGAGATGTTGATCGAATCGTACACAGTACCCCCTGGTACAGTAGATTCAATAGCCCGAAGAATGTCCTTCTTAAAGGATAAGCTCAGAGAATGGTGTTAACAGGCCACAGCCCAAAAGAACATCAAGAGACTAAGAGGTAAAATAAAAAGAACCCCTCTTTGCTGTGAAAATAATGATTTTCCAACAATTATAGGAGAATCAGAAGAAAAGAGAAGAAAAAAGAAGAGTCGAGGCTCATACAGTAAGAGTTTCAGAAGACCTCCATCTCGAAGAAGAGAGCATGGTGGTCCAAGAGCAAGGCCATAACATACAAAACTGGACAAAGAACGGGAACGACGAAGAGTTCATCCCAAGGCTCAACTAGCTCAGCAGCAAGGAGCATGGGGAGACGTCCAAGAGAATGTTCAGACGAGCCCATACCCGAGCCAACGAAAGTTTCAAGGACTGCAACTGTTGGAAATGTGGAGCCAGAGGTCAAATCTCACCCGATTGCCCTCAGAATCGTGAGATACGAATGTACGAGGCCACGGAGGATATCATGGAAGCGGTCTACCATGGAAAGCTGGTACCAGTCTATCAGTTTGAAGACATCCCCTCGGATGAAAGCATCTACAAGGAAGAATTAAGAAGTGACTCGGACTCATATTCAGATGGATCTTCAACCGAGTCTGACTGAAGAGGACAGGATTCAGACCACTGAAAACCTGTCTGGATTCTTTTCAAGGATGACGATCTCGAATCGAACCATGGAAAGAATAATGTGACAAGATTCCAACCTCAGCCCATATGATGGATTCAGGATTGGTGGAAATGGACGAGTTCTTAACTTAATGGGACTCAACCAGATAAGACATAACATCATCTACAAGGTAAGTGCAGGTGAGTTTGCAATTCCTATGGAACTTACTTGTATGTTATGGATATGCAATTAATTCCTAAAGAAGAAATTCTTGAGGAATTAAGTAGAATGAAGGAGGAAATTGCCATTACTATGAAATGGATCCACATAGGAGCCATCGAAGTAGTAATTAAGGCAACCTTCAAAGAAGGCATTGATTCTGAATTACATCTATCAGTCACTGATAGAAGAATCAATAACCTTAGAGATGGTCTTCTTGGGACTATGGTAGGAAAATTATATGCTGAGAAGTTAATGTTTGACATACATCCCAGAATTTCCTATAACTTAGCCGACCAAGATTTTAGCAGAGTTCTAACCCTTCATCAGGATTTCAAAAGAAAAGATCTGATGAAAGAAGGGAACATGCCATATTCTATAACTTATAAAATCTCTTATGCACTTTCCAATAGCCATGATTCTGACTTATTTCTCAGGAATGAATATATAGAAATTCCTAGAATTTTGAAGGAATTTGCTATAGTCATGACTCCAAATCCTACGCAGATTCCAAGGTTAGGAGGAGTAGACAAACAGATAAGAGATCATCCAATTCTAGACAGATCAACAAGTTCTAGAATTGAGTATGCAAGCCGTATGTCTTTTTTGGAAGGGGTAATGTTTAAAAAGGGCCACCAGAAGGAGTCATTTCCACTTTTAGGCCATCATAACTAGATTTATGAAAATAAGCAATCAAATCATAACTTTGATGAATTTAGGCCATAGGACTTAATTGAAAAGTCAACTAACCTTAACAACTTTTCCTTTCTTTCATTTAAACCCCAAGAAAGTTTGACTTTATTTACTTTAATCCTTTCTCAATTTACTTAATTTTTCATTACACAAATGACACCCAATGCGCTTGAAAATTGGTATCAGAGCCTAGATTTTATTGATGAACATATTAATTATATTATTTGTAATATTTTATCTCTTAATGGTGAAGATTTAATTATTTAATGGATTCATTTAATTCGAAACCAACGAGTTATTTCCAAATTTTGGAAATAAAAAAATAGAAATTTCCAGAGAAAATTCTTGAACTTTTCTATAAGACAAGATTTTATTAAAAGTAATTTCTTTCATTAAAATGAGAGGAACCGACTGGAAAGAAATTGATCCGGATAGCTCTAAGTTCTCACAAGACTTAAGAGAAATCCAAAAGACGATTCAAGATTATGGTAACCGGGTATTAATTTTACCGGAAAAAATAGATAACTTGAATCAATCAATAGAAGAGATCTTGAAATTTTAAAGAAAGAAATTTTAAATCTGAAATTTGATATTTCGGATATCAAGAAAAGGCAGAAGGATATTCCAGGATCTTCCAAGAATAACCAAGCCAATATTAGAGATGCATTCGGACCCGTACAAGCTTTACATCAAAAAGGTAAAGCAACTATGGTTCCAAAGCAGAAATCACAAGAAGAGCTTATGATCGATCTCCTGAAAACAGTCGAATGAGTGTTTCCAGGGCAGATCTATCAGATCTACAAGAATTAGCAGAATCATTTTCCCAACTTGGGATTATGGATCTAGTTAATGTAAACCCAATGAAGTTCTTCAATTGGGTTATGCGGAAGAATCAGGATCCAACGTAATCCACGATGGACCGCCTGATGTCCCAATGAGGGAAGGTACAGACTTTCACATAAACAAGTATCCTGATGTGCATCTCAATGCAAGATGAAACCCAGGATGGAACTCGAGTAGAGCACCAGAATCCACACCGTGGGCCAAGACGATGTTACAACCATTAAATCCATATGGCATAACACTGAATCTCGATGTTATCGACTTCCGAAACATCGAAGATCTGATCGACGAATGGGTAGCTTCAATGAAGATTGCAGCAACTACCCTAGATCTCGATAAAGAAAACTTTGTCCGATTAATAGAGCTAAGTCTTGAAGGATCGGCAAAGCTGGGTTGGAAAAACTCCACAACGGCTTTAAAGGAGGAAATACTCGAAGGAGAATCCAAAAGCACAATCTGTGAAAGATTTGGCCTCTTATTCAAACCCATTTTGTAGGAGATTGTTATTTTGAAGAGCAGTGAACCTAAAAAATCAAGGTCTATATCCAAGCACTATTGGGTATGGAATTAAGAAGTATTTGCGCAGTAGATGAATATATCTACTTGTTTCGTAAATACTATTTTCGCAGTAAGATGACAGCTGAAGTAGCATGTCACATGTTCTTTGCAAAGATCTGCAGCCCATGGAGAGAGATGTTGATCGAATCGTACACAGTACCCCTGGTACAATAGATTCAATAGCCCGAAGAATGTCTTTCTTAAAGGATAAGCTCAGAGAATAGTGTCAACAGGCCACAGCCCAAAAGAACATCAAAGACTAAGAGGTAAAATAAAAAGAACCCCTCTTTGCTGTGAAAATAACGATTTTCAAAAGAAAAGAGAAGAAAAAAGACGCCAAAGAGTCGACGCAAAAGAAAAGAACCCCTCTTCTGAAAAAATAACGATTTTCAGAAGAAAAGAGAAGAAAAAAGAAGAGTCGATGCTCATACAGTAAGAGTTTCAGAAGACCCCCATTTCAAAGGAGAAGAGCATGGTGGTCCAAGAGCAAGGCCAGAACATACAAAACTGGACAAAGAACGGGAACGACGAAGAGTTCATCCCAAAGCTCAACTAGCTCAGCATCAAGGAGCACGGGGAGAACGACGTCCAAGAGAACGTTCAGACGAGCCCATACCCGAGCCAACGAAAGTTTCAAGGACTGCAACTGTTGGAAATGTGGAGCCAGAGGTCATATCTCACCCGATTGCCATCAGAATCGTGAGATACGAATGTACGAGGCCACGGATGATATCGTGGAAGCGGTCTACCATGGAAAGCTGGTACCAGTCTATCAGTTTGAAGACATCCCCTCGGATGAAAGTATCTATGAGGAAGAATTAAGAAGTGACTCGGACTCATATTCAGATGGATCTTCAACCGAGTCTGACTGAAGAGGACATGATTCAGACCACTGAAAACCTGTCTGGATTCTTTTCAAGGATGACGATCTCGAATCGAACCATGGAAAGAATAATGGGACACGATTTCAACCTCAGCCCATATGACGGATTCAGAAGCAAGAATTGAAGAGAACCAAGACCCAGTCGTGAAGCCTTGCGATATGCAGCCTCGTCCCGCGCCACATCGCGTGATTCCGCGACATGGTTGTAATGTGTGTGATGTCTTGCGACACATTGGGCCTCAGATCAAGGCCCATGGGCCTAGGTTTTCAATTCTATAAATATGAGGTGATCCCCTTGTGCTCAGTGTTAGAAATTCATTCCTTGAAGACAATTTTGGAGAGCTCGGTTTTAGGTAGTTCTTGGTTTAGGTTTATTTTTTCTGTATTATTTAAATTTTGCCCTAACTTAGCATAGTTTAGTTTTAATTTGATGTTGGTTTTACTGTTCCAGTAGTTTAGGTAGCCAGTTTTCTCCATTTTTCTCTTGTTTTAAACCTTGTTTTAGGGTTTGTAATACCCAAAATAATAGGTATTATCAAACCCATTAATAAATGGGAAAATATTCTTTGAAATGTGTCCCAAAAATATGAAATGAGTCTCACACCCCATGGGTTCTTTACTGCTTTCATTTTCTTTTGGTCATTTGACCTTTATTATTCACTAGCTTTTTTGACCCGCGCGTTGCGCACGGGCATATTGTTTTCTTTCTTATTATGAACAGAACTAATAATTTTTTAATTGGATGAACAAAATTAACACCTAGAAGTTTAAAGTTTAGAATTCAGAATTCATAATAAATGATAGTTTTAAATTGTGATAGTTTTGAGTAATGTTTAAAGTTAATTTGAAAGTTAAAAGTTGAGGAGGAATAGAGTTTAGAGTTTAACAATCAAGTTTAGAATTTCATTGTTAAAATAGAAAACATTTATTATATATCAAGTTAATAGCATGTCAACTATCTACTTCAGTTGTCTTTTAGCGTTATAAATTCAAGCATCTCAGCTGCCAATGATGGATAGTCTTTTCTCAAATATTTCAACAATGTACTATATGTGAAGGAATCAGGTTGAATTCCTCGATCGAACAATTCCTTGTACAACTTGAAAATCTCCCGGTGACAGTACACATTCATTAAAATGGTGTATGTATACTTATTAGGAGATATTCCTTTCATTTGCATTTCAGAAAGCAGATTATAAACCATCATCTACTTTTCCGATTTTACAAAAGCCATTATGTATAGGATTATATCACATTCGAGGAATATCTCTTCATTCTTACATTTTACTTCTCTATTTAATTTCCAATGTTATTTTCTATTTATCTGTAACAACTACTGAACTCCTTCCATTTTCTTTAATAGTATCAACACTTGTTACCAATTTAAGAATCTTCATGCTACCTTATGGTTCACGATATTGAATATCCTTAACAAACAAAGTAATAATCAGTTGAGGTATTTCAAGATTGGGAACATTAAACAAATATTGAGTTGCCCATCTTTAACGTTCCCAACACACACCATTTTACCCACACAACAACTAAACCGCTGAAAGAATATTGACCACGATCTTTCCTACTTTCAAATATTTTGTTCTTAAACTTAGTCCAGGGCAATAATAAAGTCTACCACAAATATAATATTAATAAATAAAAAAAGGTCAAGAAATCAAACCAACCTGTTTGCACTTTAATCAGAGAAATTCTACTCAAAATTTAACATTTGCGGGTTTGAATAAGTTTCACATGTGTGAGACCCATGCGGCTTTCAGGCCAAAACAAAAATTTTGCAATAGAACACACTAATTTCTCTATTGATGAGGGAGATTAAACTCATTCATGTTACAACTGTAATTGGATAAAAATAATTAGATATTGATATCCCTTACTTAGGGAGTCATAAAATTTCAAACAAATGACACAATAAAAGTCATATAACAATATTTCATAATTCATTCGACAACACTACTTATATTTGCACGTGGATTAATTGTAGCCATTGATTAAAAAATGGTGGTATAATTACTGATAAAACCCTAAAGATTAAAAAGATTTAGCTATATTGAATAAGGACAATACAATCTGCAAAAGCCAAAAAATATTCAGAATTTATTATATAGATAGATTTTTAAGATTTGTTGGTAAAATATAATAGATTTATAATCTAAATATAGTATTAAAAATTGATGATATGACAAGTATAATTAATCAGCGCTGACGTGTATCATGTATGATTAATCAGCGCTGACGTGGATTAATGGTAGCCATTGATTCAAAAATAGTGGTAAATTACTGATAAAACCCTAAAGATTAAAAATATTTAGTTATATTGAATAAGGACAATACAGTCTACACATGCCAAAAAGTATTCAGGATTTATTACTGTTACCTTATTTGGATGATGTGCATGCTTAATGTGTGATTAAACCCTAGATTAGGTTTTGCTTTATTTTTAATATTGTTTTAGGTAGTTTTATTTTTGCTCAAGCATGTTCTACCTAGATTTGAATTCTGTTTGTTCATTTTTAGTAGAGGCCAAAGATGGTCGGCTAGAGAATTCTGTTTGTTCATTTCTAGCTAGATTTAAACCCTAGAATTCTGTTTGAATTCTGTAGAAAAGTATATTGATGGTCGGCTAGAGAGGCAAACTAACAAACAATTAATCGTAAGGTAATGTATATAAATTATAAATTACTTACAGGGAGGCCAAAGATGACAACGTTATTCTCCTGGAAAAACAGAAAAGGCAAAATCAACACTCCTATTACCATTGAAAACACAAATTTGTGTATTACTGGAATGATCAAATTGCACAAATTCTAACCCTAAGGAAACGAAATTAAAACACCTTGAACTCGGAAATCATCAAATTAAACAACAATTAGCACATAGATCCGCGAGAAAGACAGAGAAACGGAACAAAACCGAACCTTGTTTCTCAAGAATTTTCATAATATAAGGCCTGGAATGCACATCGAGAAGTAGAGCGATTATTAGCAAACTGAAAAATCCCCAGCAAACCCTCTCCAATTGGTGGCTAAAGAACCACCGGCGGATCGATTTCGCCACAAAGAAACACTGATTTGTAAACGGGAACCGCGATTAAATGAAAGCAGAGAGTCGGAGAAATGAAGGGAAGGGAGGTCGTAGAAATGAGGGGTTTAAAATAGAGTGGGTAAAGAGATCTGGAAAGGGAGACAAAATAAAAGGCAGGCATAAAATTAAATGTTGGGAACAATCTGATTGGATAGAAAGAGCTGATTTCCACGTCATTTTGATTTTTTTAAATAAATTCAGGGTTGTGTAGTGGGTGTGAAAGAAAATAATAAAATATAGATCTGTGAGGGATGAAAACATGAGCGGGAAACTTTGTGTGTAGTTTCTTACTACTTTTATATATATAAAGGATTTGAGGAACATTCTATGAATAATAGCTCCCTCCACGTTGTACAGATATAGCGCGCGGAAAATTAGAATGTTCATAGTTTTAAACCTAAGATAGTTATTGCGAGCTATCTTGGACACTTATTTTGAGAGTTAATTCTCAATTTTTTTCTAAGGAAAGTAATTTCCTGATTCTGTCTAGCTCCTAATCTATATTCTTGGAGCACCCTAACATATTACTTAAGAGGGCTCAGAACCCTTGACGTTTCTATATACATATATTACTACTTATATTCTAAATATTTTGGGATATTTTCCCAGACTATTGCTAAGAATCTTGCTTCTAAATTTGAATTCTCAAATTAGTGACACTAGTCTTTTTTTTAAATATTGTTCCACTTGTCTCGTAGATAAACATCCACATGAGATGCATTTATATTCGTGGACAAAATATTGTTCCACTTGTCTCGGCCCCCTCCTTGCGGCTCGTGTCTCTCTCCCCCTCGTCGTCCCACTAATATCTACAATTGGACAAACTCTCAAGAATCTGAAATGTCAATACCCAAATTTCATATCTCAATCCGCCCATATCTCAATCCGCATACGCGTTAAACATCAATTCATTCAATTAAAAAGCTTTTAAATAACCACTGAGCATCCAAAACATATAAATTAAAAAGAGGAAAACACAAAGCGAAGAAACAACACAAATATTCATTGAATCCAGATCAAAATTGATATGCTAAAGAATCCCGAAAATCCCAATTTCTTACAATTACAGAACTGAAAATGATGCCGATTGGTGTGCCCTAAATTGTAAACAAGCAATTGAAACATAAAGAATTCATACCGGCGGTGGTTGCTGGCGGGAGGGGTGGCGGTGGTTGCTGGCGGTTGTGCGAATCGCGGAGTGGGCGCTGGAAGCCGCAGCAGCACAGAAGGGCGGTGGCCGGCGCTGGAAGGAGATGGCTAGCAGGGAAGGTGACAAAGGCGAGAGAGAAAAGGGTCGATGGGAAAGGGTGAGGCAATGAGAGAGAGGAAACAACGGGTGTGGTTGGGCGACTACCATTTA
Organism: Hygrophila difformis; assembly: GCA_030278955.1. Classification (NCBI taxonomy): domain Eukaryota; kingdom Viridiplantae; phylum Streptophyta; class Magnoliopsida; order Lamiales; family Acanthaceae; genus Hygrophila; species Hygrophila difformis. Next base: position 22,826,804 of record JAOANR010000014.1, read on the forward strand.
TTGCAGCAACAGTAATGGTAATGGTAGGGCGGCGGTAGGCTGGAGATGAGAGAGGGGATGGTGACAGAAAGAAGGGCGGGGGGCGAGAGACGGCGGCAAGGGGGAGAGAGAGAGAGAGACGCGAGCCGCGAGGAGAGGGCCGAGAGAGAGGCCGCTAGGATTAATAGACTTATGGGATGGATTAAGTTAATTCAGTAATTAATGGACTGTTTGGGAAATTTTTAAAATTATGAGACCATAGGTTTTTTTTCCATTATTTTTCCCAACAAGTTAGTGGATTTTCAAGTCTGATATGATTTTATCACAACAATAGCCTTTTTCTAGTCTCATTAAGTCCAAATACATTTTTACATCATTTTGACCAAGGTATGGACAATACAACAAATTACTGCAAGGGTTAGCCAGTGATAATAACATTGAAATGGTAAATACATAAAAATTAACTCAAATTAAATTTCTAGATTAACCGACAGCAGAAAAAAGACCCTAATGGTCCTATAATTTTGTATGTTTTCCTAAACCATCCCATAAAAATGAATTAACCTAATACATCCGATAATTATGTTAATCTTTGCCCAATCCATCACACCCACCCCCTAGTGACCATTAACGCTGATGTGACTGTAACATCCCAAATTTTTATTATACTCTACCCACAATTAGTATTATTTTAGTTCTCATTATTATTTTTGAGTAATTATTTTTTTCAAGTTGTTAAAATTTTATTAAGGGGTATTGTTATATTTTAAATTATTATTATTAGGAAGGTGAAATTTTATTAGGTGTGTATGTTCATCAAAAAGTTATACATAAATTTTAGTCTAATATTATGATTATTCATATTAGATGTTTTATAGTATATATATATTAATAATAAAAAGGGGGAAAGGGGATAGGGACGGTTTGTATGTATATAAAAAAAAAGGAAAAAGAAAAAAAGAAAAAGGAGACTACAACACGTAACCCTACGTGTATATGTGATATGATATAATAATAAATATTAGAACTATAATAAGATAATAGAATTCTTGTAATCCCACATCGGAAGATTGATAGTTTTCTTTTCCAACTTGGTCTATATATATATGCATAGTATCATTCATTTTGAAAAAAAAAACGAAACATAAAGCTTACATAGGTAAGCTTAAGTTGTTTCTATTATTATTATTATTATTATTATTATTATTATTATTATTATTATTATTATTATTATTATTATTATTATTATTATTAGGGTGATGCTAATTGCGTCGCTCTAGTCCCGGTCTTTCTTTTAAGGAGGACCTTAGTTTAAACTTCGGTAGCAGAGTAGTAGCTGGAAAGGCGCTGAGGCTCCGCTTGGCGAGTCGGTGTTAGTTTAAAAGTTTGCGGTAGAGTAAGTTTCCTATACTCTTCTTTTAAGTTCCCTATGCTTTTCAGCCCTTATTATTTTATTCGCTTCCTTTCTTTCCTTTATTCGCTTTCCCTATTCATTTAGCTTGTCTGTGCTTGACTTTCCTTATTTATTTGGTTTGTCCTTGCCTTAGTCGTAGGCCTTTATTTTTGTTCCTGCTTTAGTAGTTGGCATTATGTTCGTTCTTGCCCTACTAGTAGTAGGCTTTTATTGTTTCTTATTGGCCTACAATATCAGTCGTCGCTTGTTCACTCCTTGATCATTGTTTTATTTGTTAGCCCTGTTGTTCCTGCTACATTTGCTTCCGTCGCGTAATTCCTTTTGAACTTTGTTCCAATTATATTTGATTTACGTAGAAACTCGCTGTATAAATTATCCTTTAACTATATGCCCTAAGTAAGGCAACTTAGGTTATAGCCATCCCGTAGAGGGGTTTCATGGCATATATGAGTGAGACCAATTCATTGATAATCTTTGTTGAACCTGGTGAGGTAATCCATCTTGTTAATTGACTCTTTGGCCTGCGGGCGCCCTAAAAGGGTAATTATCTATTGATTAATAGATAACAAGCATGATTGAGGTTGACTTGCCGTGTGACGGCCCGTGTTCACTAAATGCTGGAAAATGCCATAGAGAGTGACCCCTGAACTAACTGAGATCGGGTGAGACCGGGATTTAGTACAGGACACGTAGTGTGAGGTTCATTCTGAATCCCTCTAACATGCATAAAACCATTGAGATGGTTATTCATATCTTGGCATTTGCCCTTGTTGAAGATTTCGGGTTGATCCCGAAATTAATACTATATATTGTTGAATTGCTGGTTGCTAATTTGAGAGTACTATTATTATGTTGCCCATATTGTTGAGCTCCCGCTTATTGACTTGAAAGCAGCCTTCTTGTGTCTCTAATTGTTTGGTTGTTCGTTGGTTCCGAGTATAAGGAACTTACCAGCGAATCCGTCCCTGATAATCCTTCTTTCTTCATTTTTTTTCCTTCCAGGTTAAGATTAAAGACTGACAGGGGAAGGGAGCACTACACCTGCATATTTTCTGCACATAAACGTTTCATTAGTTTTGGAAGATGTCAGACTTTTGACAACGATGCGTTGTGATTTTAGCATCTTTTGTATAAACTCAAAAACAATTACTCTCCCTACACTGTATATTGTTTTGAGAAACGTTGTTCATTCTAATGCAATATTATATTTGTTATCTGAAACTTTTGACAAGTTTCACTAACACGAGTGTATTTTTTTATAAAATATATCAGGTTTGAATTTATAAAAAGAAAGGAGTTATGATTTATGGGAAGGGGTTTAAGGATATATTTCACTTTTTATTACTTATGAGGGGAAACTTTGAGTTCAAACGGCGTTATGGACCTCCCCGGCATGAAATCTTTGACAATTTCGTACCTTGAATATCCTTGCCATGAAACTTTTGACAAGTTCCCACTACATGAGTATTTTCTGAAAAATCATAATCCTGGTGTTCAATTTTATTTAATGAAACCAATTTATGAAGGCGGAGTTGGGATTAGGGATATATTTATAGGTTGTCACGTTTTTATTTACTCGTGTTGAAAAACTGTGCCCCCGAAAGCGCACGGAGTCAAAAATTGCAGTATTTATAGTAAGTACCGGATCGTTCACTGGAGGATGTGCGATGGAAGCAGGGCCCACGTCGTTTACTAAGATTTTCCACTCGGTTACTCGATTCAAGTTTGTGTTTTGACTATCAACTACTTGACAGAATTTAAACTAAGTCATGAAAGCAATTAAAATGAAAGCAATTAAAATAAAGCAGATAAAATTATTCTAGAAAGTGAATTAAATTTAATCTAAGAAAGCAATAAAATTACTCTAAGAAAGCGGTTAAGATTATTCTAAGAAAGCATATTTAAAATGAGACAAAGGACAGGAAAATAAAAATTGGACAAGATTCAGATGAAACACAATTAAACTTCCATTTTAATACACAGATCTTTGTTTGGGATAATCCTTCAGTTAGCTAACTCTCATGTTCTCTGTACCATGTTCCCTTTAACAGACAGGTACTTACAGTAAGAGTTTACATGCTCTTAAGAAAACATAATCTAAGATACCACAGACTCATAACTCCCTTCACAGGCCTTGCAAAGTTATATTATTTATCTGTGGCGGACAAGCAACACCTGACAAATCATTAGTTGAAGTGTCAAGTACCGCTATCATTCCCCCATGTCACACCCAAAGATTCTAATTAAGCTCTGAACTATCCCTTAACTCTCAGTCCTAGTAGCAGTTACACAACTCTCAATACAACCGAGTGACCTCTAACGAAAGCATTTAAAAGAAAGCAATTAAAAGAAAGCGGTAAAGAAAGCATTTAAAATCCTATCACTCGGAGGTTTTTGAAAGTCTGACCCTGGTAGTAAAAGAAAGTCCCCAGTTAGAATGACTGGGTGTGGATCAAGAATTCCCTATTCTCGGTGAACCGCTCGCAGTGTTCACTTCCCGTCGGGTGGTTATGAGATACAAACTAATGAAACGAACTAATAGATTAGTTCGTTCCGGATGCACTCACTCAGGACTCAAAAATAGGCATTGGCAGAAGAGGATAGCAGTTGAAAAGAACTCAACCCTACCTTAGAAAATAACCAAGGCCCGCATGTTGTTCTTCTAGTATTATCTATTACACCTCATCTGAATCCAAGTGGACTCTGAGTCAGTGCAATATTTAATATAAGATTTCCAACATACAGCAATTTTAGAAAATAATCGATGTGAAAATCATTCCCTAAACAGGTACTAGACTCTCAATTAAAACACAGATCCTTTCAGTCTAGGTGAGTCCTAATCGCTGACTCTGCTTCTAATTTCCCAAAATCACCCCCCAGTCAGATATGAATTAGTCATAACTGTGGAATTTATCCCTTACTTAGATCCGGATTTTATAAAGGAATTTTTGTTGGAAATTTATTATGAGACATTTGATTTAAATCATGACTCCTGTGTCCAAGGGAAGGATCCCAAAATAATATTGACCACAATATCTACATAATAATATCATGCATAAATTTATAAAGAAATGTAAAATTAAATAACCCAAAATATAAGGTGGGTTTAGACAGAAGTTGGAACACAAAGATGAAATAGCCGGAGATGAGAAGAATTTATTTTTGGCTAAAAAGATGGCAAAATGATTGGGTGGACTGCAAACATCTGCTGTCCAATTTCCCTCTCATTTGGGTGGAATGATTTTAGACAGCAGAATAATCTTAAATGACAGTGGTCGCTATGATTCAGACCCTTACTATCTGTGAATCGGAGAAAAACCTACATGTTCTTTAACTGTCTTAATTACTAGACAACATTGACCTATGTCGTCTAGTGTTGGCACAGTTTTGAGATTCGGGTTTGAAATTAAGAAAAGAAAAATAAAACTGTATCCGGATAGGAATTAGCTGAGCAGCTATTATAATCCCGGATGGACGAACCGCCAAAGCTTCCACCGATCACTATCCGGACCATGCAAAATAACATCTAGTAATTAATATACAGACCACGAGCTAGTTTATCCGTGTGGGAATACCCGCCAATATTAGTCTGTTATATCTCTTACTAGCTGTTTCACACAACACGGGTAAAGACAAAATAAATAAAAGAAGATATTTTTGGGTCATCTTATATGAGAGACATTGGTTTCTCATGCAAGGGTATGGAATTTATTCCATAATCACTCTTTATGTCTAAATAATCACTCATTCCATAATTAATTAATTAATTACAGTCGGATTATATACTTAGATCATTAGAGTTTAATTTTTGTAGAACAATATTTTAATGGAAATTGAAACAAAGTTCTTTATGTCAAATTAATCATGGGTTGAGATCATTGGATTTCAACCTCAAAATATTAATATAAAGGTTCAATTAATTAACGGGGTGAGATGGAGAATAAAAATTTGGCAAAAAGGTGCCAAGCCTGTCGCGGAACAGAGTTTGTGTCGCGGACCGTGGGTCCGCGACAGGGGTTTCGCAACAAAGAGGTGGGAAATAAGAGAAATGGGATATTTTTGAAAATTAGGGTTGTTGTGTCGCTAAACAAAAATCCGTGTCGCTAGGCCAGGGACCGCGACCCGGGTTTAGCGACACAAGGTTTGAAAATTCAACAAGGGCATAACTCCTGGTCGCGGAACAAGGGGTGTGTCGCTGTAACAACCCGAATATTTTGTATCCCCAAATCAATAAATAAACAAATTCAAATTTGTTTTGAACTACGTAATGACTTGATCCCTTCACAGGGTACGTAGGCAACTTGGAAATTTCAATTCTGGGTTCAGTCAAACAATAATCAAACAACAAGCAATCAACAATCGAACAATAATTCAATAACACGATATCACAAAATAATAAAACAAACAAAAAAAAATCCTTAGCACGAAAAAAAAAGCCGAAACACAACTTCGAGGACGAAGTTGATTCTTAAGGAGGGTAGACTGTAATACCCGAGAATTTTGCAACATAAAATAAATAAATAAATAAATAAATAAATAAATAAACAATAAATAAATATAATAAATAAATGAATATAATAAATAAATAAATAATTAAAAGAAGAAATGAGAAAAGGAATTTAATTCAAGAAGGAATTAAGTATCCAAGAACCCGTGGAGTCGAAAATAATTTAATTAAATAAATTATCGCACGGGAACCAAATATAGATGGACTTAATATTTCGAATCCGAAATTAATTTGAGATCCCAAATAAATTTGAAATAGGATTTAATGTTCAAGAGATAGCCCAAGAAAATAGAAGGAGAAAGGCCCAAAGAGAAGACAAAGGCCCAAAATGAAGGAGGAAGAGGAAAGGCCCAAAGGGATTGCACGGCCCGGCCCAGACCGCGGCCCAGTCTGGGTCCGCGCGGTGTCCGCGCGGGGTTAGGCCAAACCCCGCGCCAACCCCACGCCAACCTCGCAGCCTGCTACACTTGACGCGTTTTGGCGATTTCTTGCCATATTTCGACCCCCCGACTTTGGAAACTCGATCCCGAGCGAAGGAAGGAGTATATGGCCGGCTCTAGGGGTCTTGGGACTGATTATTTCGAAATCCCAAACCCTAGCAACCCCATTGTCTCTCCCAAAATCTCCCAAGTTCTTCAAACACCCGAAATCACCGACTTCGAACTTTCCGATCACTTTCCGGCAACGAAAACCGACGGAGGAGGCGTTCCTATTGAATATTGATCGAAGCATCTTATTATTTATTTATTTATGTATTTGACATAATTCCATATTATTTTATACTCTGGCCTCTGATGCATAGAATTTACTTTGACAGCTTTATAATCAAACTGTTTATTGTTTAATAATCAATGTAAAATAGATGGAATTCAAATGATTTCTAGCTGATTCATCAATCATCACACTCAAGTCTCAATCAAATGGAAATGTGGTGAAATTTCCATTGAAGTTGTATCTGCTAAGATTGATATTTTGCTATATTTCAGTATCTCTTAATTTATTGCCAGTGATCTACTACGAACTTTTATGAATCAGTATCCTTACAGTATGGGCTTGAGAACCTGTTTAGTATGGTTTCTAGCTTGGCATGAAAACCTGCACTTCCTATTTTGTTTTTGTCGATATTGATGTTCTTGCTTACATGAACAATAATTGATGTGGATTGTTTGATTCCCGATATTGATGTTCTTGCTCTATTGTTTCTGCACTATTGTTCTCCACTGCTCATTATGTGCTCCGGCTCTCATCTTTATAACATATAAACTAAGTGGAATCTGCGCACACACAGTTTCTCGCCCATCTTTTCACCCCTCACAAGTCATTATTTTATTATTTTCTCTCTCACCCACTGCACAACTCTTAATTTATTAAAAAAATTGAAAATGACGTGGAAACTCACCGGCCCATCCCATTTACTCCATATGCCCCTGTTTAAAACCCTATTTCTACCTCAAGCTCAAGCCATTTTTTTCATTTACGGAAGCAATATACGAGTTTCCCTTTCGTCTTCTCCCCAGGGATCACTTTCCTATTCTTCCGCCGCTTTTCTCCGCCGGCCCTCCGGCAAGCCCTAGCGGTGGTGTCTCTTGGCAAATGATCGAAGAAATCTGCCACAAAGGTAGAATAAGAATCTTTCCGTATGTATTTGCTCAGATTATTTTTTTCTTTCTTTGTTGGTGATTTGTGTTTTATATTCGATTCTAGGGTTGGGTTCCGGATCTGCTCTGTTGTCGGTCATCATACTAATCGATTGTGTGAAGCTCCCGCTGTGTGAGGCCCAAGCCGACCCCGATGTTACAGGTATAACTTTTCATAAAATAAGTCTGTTTCTATTTGTGATTTTAGCTAGATTGTTCATTTTTTAATTTCTTTTTTGATTCGGCTATTTCCTTATATTCGTTGTTTTTGTTTTTGTTTTGCAGATTCGTGTATTGTTGCTTTGTCTCCTCCTCTCCTCGTGTTTTTGGAACTGATGTTGATGCCTACTTATAAGAAGCTATTTAGGTTTGCTCCCTTTTATGTTGTGATTTTTTGTTATTGGTGTTTGTTTTGGCTATTGGTTTCCGATTTGTGGTCCATGACAGGAACACATTGTGTTGGGGAAGAAATTTGTCACAGTAGTTTTCTTCTGACTGTTGAGTAATTCCTTGATCATCTAAGAGACTAAAACTGCATGTTCTGTATTATGTGCAGGGTTTAGGGTTTGGAAGCATAGAAACGAAAACGTGTTTCAGGGACAGCCTATCAACTATAAAGCCGCTGTGGAGGAGGTGAAATGGAAGACATGTTTGTGGTGGAAACTGGCTGACTATGGGAGTGGCCTGGACTTGGGCAATGCAGAATCTCTTTTTCCCGATGGCATACAGCGATCTAGGAGGACACATTTAAGGATTCCTCGGAGAGGATTGACATGGGAAAGACCGACGAAAGGATGGTGGAAAATTAATACGGACGGCTCATCGGTTGGTAATCCGGGGCCGGCGGGGATTGGAGGGGTGATAAGAAATGATGAGGGAGAGGTGATCTTTGTATTATCTGACCATATTGGCGTCACGGACTCCACTGCTGCAGAGGTCATGGCGGTAAGTCGCGTATGTTCTGCGCTGCTCCGCGACCAGGGATTTCCATTGCCAAAAATTATGTTCGAGTGTGATGCATCAAATGTAGTGAAATGGCTGACACAGCCGGAACTATTCCCATGCCGATTTCACCAGGATATTGGACCGATCATGGCTGTGCTTCGATTTGCAGGAGGGGTATGCGTGCAACACATTTTCAGAGAGTGTAACTCCATGGCTGATTTGTGGGCTCGCAAGGGAGCAGCAGGTGATGGTACACTGGAGGAATGGCACTAGGCTGATTGGAGGCAATGAAAATTGATCTCGCTTATCCTGTTTTAGTTTCATTTACTTTGATAGTACATGTGGTGGGATATGTTCCCTTGCTGGTTGGTTGTAATCATTCGAACAGTTCGGGCATTCATTTGGAGGAATAAATATCATATCTTCTCAAAAAAAAAAATGTGCAGGCACCCCCTCCTATTCTACCAAGAAAGTCATTACAACCCGACAACAAGAAGCACCCTGATTAAGATGCTTGCTTAATTTCTCCACAGTATCCTCTATGTATATATGGCTCCTCTTCTATATACGTATTCTATATTTGGTGTGTTCTTTACTGCTCATATTGCTTAATGTGATGTTCCTCAACTGTTTTAAAGAACTATGGCTTCAATAAGAAAGAACAAGTTGACTGTTGCCTCTGCCCCTGTCTTTAATAGCACCGAACGTGCTGAGAGAAGAAAGGAGGTAACATTGAATCAAATTGCATTGCACTTCACAATTCTGCAGCAAGTTAATCTCAAGTTAAAAAGCGCTTTGGTATTTTGATCTATTCCAGTTCTTCACAAAACTAGAAGAGAAGCATCAAGCATTGGAAGCTAGGAAAACTCAATATGAGGCAAGGACTAAGGTAACTGTGGCATTTGTAGATACTGTAAGTGAACATTTCCACGCTTCTTACATTGGCCAATTCACTAAATTAAGGACATCTTGAAATTGTGAGAGTTCTCTTAACATGCAAAGCACATTTTTACTTGATGCATTCATAGTCTATACTCATTTGTGGTTTAATTTGCTTGCTCAGTAAGAGATGGAAGCAACAATCAAGCAACTAAGGAAGAATTTGTTGTTCAAGACAAGTCCAATGCCAAGCTTCTACAAGGACGGACCCCCGCCCAAGATTGAGTTAAAGAAGGTATGGCATGTCAGCGTTGCTTCAAGGATATCATAATTTGCTGCAAAATTTTTCACTGCTATGGTGAAGTCATTATTAGTTGATTTATTGTTTCTTCTTTAGCCTCCAACTCGAGCAAAATCGCCAAAGCTTGGCAGAAGGAAGAGCTGCAGTGATGCAAGAGTTGTAGCCCATCAAAACATTGAAGCTCGCCATAGTTTTCCCATTTTCAGATACAGCACCAGACTGAATGAGCCTGATTTGGGTTCACAGTGGAGCGGTCAGTACTCATTTTACGGAAGTGACGGTCGCGGTGCTGCAGATTACGTCTGATACATTTCAAGTTTCAATAAAATACTGAAGTAAAGTTGTGATTGATTTAAAGTAAATGCAGGATTAAATTTGAGGAGACCAACGATTTGGATTGTCTTGGGAACTTAGCCAAATTATGTCTATAATTAGCATAAACAAATTTAAAATATTAGTATTGTTCTTTTTGGATAAAATATTATAATTTCAAAAGAATTGGTCATTTGATCTGTTTGAATTTAAAAATGAACTGTAAGTTCAGTTTTTGAAAACCAAAAAATGACTATTGCCTTTTGTAGGTCTTACTAGACATACCACCCGCGGTACCCGCGGGATTGTATAATGAATTGTAATTTGTTTATATGCTAATATAAAAAATAATATTTGATTAATATTATTATTGGGTCATGTAGTTAAGATATAAATTATATGTTAGCCTAATAAAAAAAAATCATAATTTTAATATTTCTTTGTGTAAACAACACATTATCCGTAGATTTGCTTCATTAATTTTACACATTATCCGTTCGATGTAAAGTTTATTTAAAAAAAATATATTTCATCTCAAAAATATGGAATTCGTAAATAATAATATTTTTGTAGCATTTTTAACAATTTTGAATGGAACAACCCGCCCGCGGTACCCGCAGGATGTAAATTTTAAAAATATATAATATAAATTTTTGTAAATCTAATTGTATTATTATTATTATTTATTTTTTCGTTATGTAAATTTAAAATGATTACTAATTTTTTTGCTAGCACACCCGCCTGCACGATGCGCGTGGATGTAAAGTTTAAAAAAAGTATAAAATAGAAAATAAAGAATATTGTTCTCCTTATTCTTTCGAAGTAAAAATAAAAAAATAAGCACAAAATTGTATGTTATTGAAAATAAAAACACTAAAAAATTATATTGCATGAAGTTCAATTTGTTATTCTTATTTTTGGGGCATTTACTGTAAAATATTTACATTATATGCATGCCTAAATCTAAAAACTGGATCTTCAGGAAAACTCCAACATGCATTTGAGATTGGCATTGACTTTTGTGATAGTCATAGCATAACAAACAATTAGTGGAAACTGACTTCTTGAAAATATAAATTGTATTCTATTATCAGATAAGGTCAAATTATTCGTGGAATAAGCACTATTTGTCCACTACTTTCTCGATTCAATACTTCACCCCTGCAGGACATTTTATCTCATTCTTGTCGGAACCAATGTACTGTCAGTCAATACTTTACCCCCAAGACATTTTTTCCATTCATATCGGAATCAATGTAATACCAGTCAATACTTCACCCTCAAAGACATTTTTTCACACTATTGTCGGAACCAATGTACTGCCAGTCAATACTTCACCACCATGACATTTTTTCTCATTTTTGTCGTAACCAATGTACTGCCAGTCAATACTTCACCCTCCAAGAAATTTTTTCCCACTCTCGTCGGAACCAATGTACTGCCAGTCAATGCTTCACCTCGATGAAATTTTTTTCCACTCTCGTCGGAACTAATGTACCCGCCCGCGCGATGCTCGTGGATGTAAAATTTTAAATATATATATATATAATAGAAAAAAATAGTACTATTCTCCTCACTATTTCAAAGCTAAAAATAATTGAAAAGATAATCACAAAATTGTATGTTATTAAAAATAAAACCATTAAAAGATTATATTACATAAATTTTAATTTCTTATTGGAATTTCAAAGAATCCCCTATTGATCTCATTGGAATTTCAATTTCATTTAAGATGATTGCGAGTTGAACACCCTATGATCTCATTATCATATGTATTGATTTAAATCGAAAAACCAAAGTATTTGCTTACCTAAATGAATAGTACTTAAAAAGATGTTACATATAAAATTAATGTTTTATATTTCTTCTAATATGAAATGCTGAGAATTCCAATGACATTGAAGCCCAATGTCATTCAATAATTAATAAAAATGATCTGCACAAATTGATTGATAAGATAATCGCCAGTTGAACACCCCATGATGTCATCATCATATGCATTGATTAAAAATGACATGAATAAACAGTATTTCAAAAAATATGTCACGTATAAAATCAATCCTTTATTATTTCCATCTAATATAAAATTCTGATAAGCCATATGACATTGAAATCCAATTTCATACACCAATTAATCAAAAAATCTGGTCAAATTGCATTGTCAAATACCATTTCCCTCTGCATATAATATAAGAGGTTCATTAAAATTATTATTTTTTGTCAACATTAAAATTAAAAAATACATAAAATATTTTTAAACTCGGAATAGATATGATTATATATGAAATTAATAAAATTATTATTTGAATTTTGAAAAAAAAGGTAACTATATGATATGAAATAAAAGTTTTTTTAGGTGAATACATATGAAATAAAAGTCGTCGTAACAATTAAAGAGCATAAATTGCTTATAGCATAAATTAAATTAAATATTAATGAAATAATTTTTTTTAGCTGAATACATATGGAAAAAGGTAACAATTGCTTATAGCATAAATTAAATAGCAATGTCTTAAAAAATACCCCCCCCCAAAAAAAAGAAAAAAAAAAGAAAAAAGAAAAAAACTGTACCTAAATATATAGAAGGATAAAGGCAACAAAAGATGCCCTCTCCATTTTTATTCAAAAAGAACTAATATGATTCCCATAAAAAATAACCATATAGAAATGTAAATATTGGCAACAGAGTTTATTTGAATAGTATTACAGATGCACAGTTATTAATGATTATCATCTTTTTAATGATAATAATAACCATAAAATATTTCTTCAGATGCCAATAAAATATTTATCTTTTCCTATTACCCAAAAAACACATTAAATTTCATTTTATATCTTTATCTGTCTACCTTTTTATTTCTCGTTTTTTTAAGTAATAGGTGCAAGAAGGAAACACTTCAAAAAAGGTCCTGTATGTTTTAATATCCACATTAAGTTTATAAATTTACATTTTAATTAAAAAAAATTCTATGGTTAGACACCATTAATGGTCGAATTTAAAAGAAAATATATAGGAGTCCGATACAATAAATTTATCCATTTACTATATCACCCATTAGTAAAGAATGTGTAGAATCGATTAATCCTAGATAGTTATATTAATTAAAATGTATAAATTTTAATTGGATTTTTTTCGAATCTAAAAAAAATTAAATTTAAATTGGAAAATCTAAAAAAATTAAAATTTATTTATTTATTTATTTAATTTTTTTAAACATCATAAAGTAAATGTTATTCAAGACATTCGAATAACAGAAAATAAAACATAATCAATAAATTTTGTCGTATAAATATATTCCTCTTATATTGCATGAGGTAGGGATTTTATGGACCATTGATTTGGGCTTGGCCATTGAGAGGTTAGAGTTTTCATTTGAAACCTACAAAGCTGTCCTCCAAAACATTTCGATATGAAGTAACGATAATTACGACATCTCAACCTAATAGTCTTTGTGACTTAAACGGGAATTCTTACATGGAATTATGTAGCATACGATTGAGCCGAATGGATGAACATGTGATTGGACTAAAACTCGCTTTCATTGCTATTTAATTGGGTATGACTCTGTGGTTGGGATATCCGAACTTAATTGTTGAAGTTGATATATAATTAAATCTTATTGAGGAATAACAAATTATTTATTTAATATAAAATAAATTTTCCATATATTATTACAAAATACAATTCCAATGACAACTCTAAATGACTATTCTTATTGAAATTCATTCATAAACTATATAAACTATATATACTAATATCAGGATTGTGGTAAGATACTGGGAAGACGTGGTGATAGAAGATTTAGATTGGGGGGGGAAAGGAGTACGAGGTCGGAGACGCAGCTCTGGGAAAGGAAACGGCCAGGGTGTCACCGGAGACGAAGGAAGTCGGACCCAGAACCGAGTTAGTTTGGGAACTGGGCCGCACCACTCAGGAAATGCATGGGGGTGTTCAACAGACGCAAAAGGTGGCGGCTGGAAAACTTAATGACTCCAGTATAATGCATGGGGGGAATAAAGAAGGACAAAAGGGGGTGGCTGATAATCATTATAACCCCAGGGATACGTGTAATAGAGCAGTTCGATGTGGTGGTTGTCAAGATATGGCTGGGGTAGTGGACCAAGGAGGTTCTGAGGAGTTAGGGTGGGATGGGCTTTCAAATAGTAAGCTAGGGTTGGAAATGGGCCTTGAGCAGGTGGAGGTAGATGGACTTGGCCCAGAAACTTTGGATAATGGGCCAGTAGCGGATGTAAGACCTATCGAGTTTGGGTCGACATTACAGAATGAGACAAATAAGGTTGGGAACCTTGATAGTGTCCGAGGAGGTGAACCTGGTAAAGAGGGATATTGGGAGGAAGCGGGGTTACTAGAGGATTCAGAGGGCGATACTCGATTAGTGGAGGTTGTGCCCAGTCAATTGACGCGAGCAGAGATAGAAAAGTCTACAGGAGGGAAGGACAATCCCGTGGAAGGGGAGGTAGGACGACACCTGGAGGCTGAAACGGGGCCAGAGAGAGTAGAAGAGGGTGAAGTAGCGAGATCTGAGGGTATTGAAGCAGACTCTGAGGGCTTAGATGAAGGGACGCGCGAAAATGTGGTAATAGAAATGCAAGAATTAAAGGCGGCAAAGGAGGCGGTTAGAAAGGTGATGGAGGGGAGATTAGGAAAGAAGCTTAGGAGAAACAAGAGGGGGATTAGAGGAACATACAAGCCACAAAGAGCCAGAACGCAGGGACGACTCGAGTTGGGAAAGGCAGGGGATGGTTTTGCAGAATTGCAGTTCTCGACCTTTCGGACGAAGGAGGGAGTAAAGCTGTACGATTGCTCGGAAGTAGCAGCTACTCTTGAAATTGCGAAAAGGTTGGGGCTAGACTTTATGGTGGGAAGAAAAGAGGCAGCGGAGAGAGTCTGGGAAGAGGTGGTTAAGAAGGTTTGAGGATAGAAGTTCTTCTTAGATGTTTACTACATACAATATGAAGATAGTTTCATGTAATTTAAGAGGACTAAATGGTGGAGTCAGACGGAGGGCGGTGAGTAGGTTGTGTAATAAACTGAGACCGGGGATTGCTTGCTTTCAAGAAACAAAGATGGGAGACATCAAAGGTGGATTGGTGTCCAGGATATGGGGTAATAAGGGGTGTGAATTTGTGTTTCAACCAGCCATTGGAAATGCGGGGGGTCTGCTAGTAGTATGGGATGGCAGTAGATGCAAGCTTCAGGTAATGGAGAGAGATCATAGGTATCTGTGGATGAAGGGGAAAGTTTGTGGGCTGGAGGAAATATTAAATATCATTAATATTCATGCGCCAAATGATAGGCGAGAGAGGGCAGTTTTCTGGCAGTCTTTAATCCAAAAGTTAGAAACTAGTAATGGAGAATTATGGTGCCTCCTAGGCGATTTTAATGCGGTAGGGGACGAAGGGGAGAGAATTGGGGCCAGTGAGGACTCGGGGTCAATCAGAGAGTTTAGGGACTTCATGGATCAGCTAGGACTAATTGATCTACCGTTAGAAGGAGGCCAGTATACGTGGATTGGGAGGGGGGGGGGAGGGCACGAAGCAGGTTGGACAGATTTTTGGTGTCGTCGGGATGGTTATGTCTGAATAAACCGATCAGGCAGAGGAGGTGTGATTCTGTCCTCTCAGATCACTACCCCATAAGTTTGGAGATGGAGGAGAAGTCGTGGGGGTTCAAACCTTTTCGCTTTTACAATTACTGGATGGAGGACAAACGATTTGAAGAAGTGGTGAGGAATGCCTGGGAGGAGGGGGGGGGGGGCAGCAGAAAACAGATTTCGGCTAATTGGTAGGTTAAAGAAGTTGAGACAGAGAATAAAGAATTGGGAGGGGTATGGGGCGGACGATCTTGAGAAGCGCGTTCATAGCCTGTTGGGTGAAATTGGTGCTGCCGAGGAAAGTATTCTAAAGAATGGTGGGGATTCTGTGATAAGAGGAAATTGGGAAGCAAAGAAGAGGGAACTAAGGCAAGTGCTTTTGGCCGAAGAACAAAGGTGGTGCCAAAAATCTAGAATAAAATGGATTAAGGAGGGGGATCAAAACACACGATTTTTTCATGTGGTCACAGAGATGAACAAGCGTAGGAACTTTATTGGGGCAATCAAAGTACATGAAACTGTGGTGGAAGATCCGAGATCTATAAAGGAGGCCGCTTTTCAGTTTTTTCAGGAAGTTTTCTCCAAACAGAAGGGAATAATCTTTGAGGTGGGAGGTATTGGATTTGAAAAGATTAACCAGGAGGATAGAGACAGGATGGTACGAGAGTTCGTAGTGGAAGAGGTCCGGGAGGCAATATGGAGCTGTGATGGAAATAAAGCTCCAGGTCCAGATGGATTTAATTTAAACTTCTTTAAACGGTATTGGGATTTAGTGAAAGAGGATTTATTGGAGGTGATCAGGAAGTTCTCATCGGACGGGAAATTGCCCAAGGAGATTGGAAAGTCATATATTACACTGGTGCCTAAGACGGAGAATGCAATGGATTTCACTGCTTTTAGACCGATCTCACTGATTGGTAGCGTGTACAAAATAGTAGCAAAGGTCCTTGCTAAGAGGCTTCAGGAAGTGTTGGGCAAATTAATCGGAGATTCACAGATGGCTTTTGTAAAAGGGAGACAGTTAATGGATGGTGTTCTGATTGTTGCGGAATTATTTCATTCGAATCATGTGGCAGGTCGAAAGGGATTTGTGGTGAAGTTAGACTTCGCCAAAGCCTACGATAATGTGTCATGGAGAGTGTAGTCCAGGTGATGAGGGCGATGAATTTTGACGTAAGATGGATCAACTGGATAAAGGAATGTATCACCATTGCGGAGGCAACAGTTTTGATCAACAGTTCTCCCACAAAATTTCTAAAGATGCACAAAGGGCTCCGTCAAGGCGACCCACTGTCGCCCTATTTATTTGTGTTGGTAGCCGAGGTTTTTAATAGATTGATGGTTAGGGCTGTGGAAGAGGGCATGCTAACGGGACTGAAGGCTGGGGGTGGCGGGCCTACTATTACTCACCTTCAATACGCGGACGACATCGTTATATTTTGCGAAGGGGAGATGAATCAGATACTTATTTTAAAGAGAATCCTGAGATGCCTAACTCTAGCGACAGGATTAAGAATCAACTATGGAAAAAGCAATATTTTTGGCATAAACTGCTCCATGGAGTCTGTGAGTGAAGCGGCAGCTATTTTGGGGTGTAGCGTAGGGAGTTGGCCAATGAAGTACTTGGGTATTCCGGTTGGGGGCAGAGCGAATGGAATGGGAATCTGGCAACCAATCCTCGAGAAGGTGGAGAAGAGATTGGCGGGATGGAAAGGACGGCTTTTGTCTCAAGCGGGTCGTCTGTGCTTGGTGAAATCTATGATGAACTGCCTACCAACCTTCTTCATGTCGATTTTCAAAATTCCCAAGGGCGTGGCAGATCGGTTAGAAAAATTAAAAAGAAAGTTTTTCTGGAATGAGTGGGGCGGGGAGAGAAAGTTACATTTGGTCAACTGGGAGGCGATTTGTTCACAAAGAGAAGAAGGTGGACTGCAGATTAGGGAGACACGTAGATTGAACATGATATTGCTTTTAAAATGGAGGTGGAGATTTGGGACGGAAAAGGCCTTATGGAAGGATATAATACAGGCTAAGTACTATGGAGGATCAAATACATTATTACCGGAAGTGAGGACTGGTAGATCAATGTGGGGTCGTATTTGCAGTGCGTGGGAGAATTTCGGGAATACTGTACAGGGGGATGGGTTCCGAATTCAGATTGGAAATGGTGCGCTAACTAATTTTTGGAAAGATAAATGGGCTGGGGAAGGCAGTGCCCTACGGGATCTTTTTCCTAGAATGTTTGCTCTTGCTTGTAATAAGGAGGGGAGAGTGGCTGAGTATGGTAAGTGGAACGGTTTGGTATGGGTTTGGGACATACAATTGCGAAGATCATTGTTTGATTGGGAGTTGAATGTATGGAATGCACTGATGGATTTGCTACAAGGCCAGCAGCTGAGTCGGTTTGTGGAAGACCGACTGATATGGGAGAGAGAAAGTACTGGGAGATTTACAACTAGATCAGCTTGGATGAAGATGTTAGACTCGGGAACAAGGGAAAAAGACCCTTTATGGGATGATATCTGGAAGATCCGATGTCCAATGAAGGTAAAATTGTTAGCTTGGAAGGTAGCTCACGGGGCTCTCCCTGTCCGTGAGGTATTAGCCAAACGCGGTTGTATCCAGGAAACGAACGCTCAGTGTGTACTGTGCGAAAAGGAGATCGAATCCATCGACCACTTATTCTGTAAGTGTGATTCTGTTATTGATTTATGGTATAGGTTGATAAAGGATTATGAGATGGTGTGGGTTATACCTGGGAAGGTCGAGCTACTGTTGTCAGATTGGCTGGGATGTAAGATGAAGAACAATTACAAGAAAGGCTGGTGTATGGCAGGCCTTGCTACACTTTGGTCAATTTGGAAACATCGGAATGGGGCGCTCTTCAATGGGAAACAATTCGACAGATCCCTCATTATGGAGGAAGTAAGATGGAGAACTTCCCTATGGTGGGGTGCAGAACACAAAGGGAGCAGTATAAATTTGGGCTGTAATGAAAGCATTTTCCCTGGTGCAGTGGCTGAAAGTAACATGGTTAGACCCAAGAGGGGTTATAACGGCTTGATGTGGGAGAGGCCTAGTAAAGGATGGTGGAAGGTGAATACGGATGGTTCCTCCTTCGGGAACCCGGGGCCGGCAGGGGTGGGAGGTGTAATAAGAGACGATGAAGGAAAGATTATATTCATCCTATCGGACAGTATAGGGATATCAGATTCTACAGTGGCAGAGGTCACAGCGATCAGTAGAATGTGTAGGGCTATTATTCGGGACCAAGGTTTTCCATTACCAAAATTGATCTTCGAATGCGACTCGAAGAATGTCATTAGCTGGATGAGAAGCCCAGGGACGTTTCCTTGGAGAATGGCTGGTTTATTGGATCCGATCATGGCATTGTTGAAATGTGGGGGGGAGGTTAGGATGCAACACATCTTGAGGGAACGAAATGATATTGCAGATTATTGGGCAAAAGCTGGAGCAAAGGGTGAAGGGGTGGTTGAGTCCTGGTTTTAAAGGTGGTTTGGGAGAAGGGACGAAAGTATGCGGTGCTCAAGACTCTGTGGAAGGCAGGAATGGGAGGATTTATGATGCTGTTGAGGTTTATATGGAAGGTATGAAAGGGGTGGTTGAGAGTATCCTGGGCTACTCTATCGAACTCTGTCGCGGTGCTTGATATGAGGGTGCGGTTATACTTGGGGTGAAAAGGAGGAGCCGTAATATTTGTAGGTGTTCTGTCCGACTAACAGTTTGATTATCTAGTTTCTTCCTCTCTGTCTTTTCTTTTTGCAGGTGGAACATCTACCTCCATGGGTTTGGTCGGAGCGCTGGGGGTCTAAATAAACATTGATGAGTCTGTTAAACAAATGTAGTCCGGTAATTGCCTGCATGAAGGACTGGAGATGGTCAGATGCGGGATACATGAGATGGATGAGGGATGCCAGGAAAAGGTTATAACTTTGAAGAGCCATGTAAAAAAAAAAAAAAAAATTATAACTTCGAACCTGTTTGGAGGAACTGAGTACAGATAAAAAACTTTGCTTTGCTGCTAAGGGAATACTGCTGTAGAGAATTGGCACAGATGGCTATTGCTGGTGCGGATGGAGGATTCATAATGGAGATTGAGGCCGCTACAGAATTTGAATTTCAAAGTCTTGAATATGGGAGCCATCCGACGACCTGCACAAGGCTTCACCCATATTTTGCTGAGGTGGAAAAAGCAGTGGTTCGGTTGATCAAACGACAAGACAAGACAAAGAGGACACTCATGATTTTGTAGCCGGTTTGGATGTTTGGTGGATTGTTGTTGTAGGTTTATAGAGTCACCTGACTTTATACCCGAGGAGGTCATAGCTACAAGGTACTTCTCAAGCTCTTGAGGTATGTATTTGTGGTGCTCAAATTGACAATTTAGAACTTGCCTACCAAACATATTATGACTGCATCATCCCACTCCAGAGATTTGATTTGGAAACGGGCATTAAATCTCCCTGCTTGGCCATTTTTTCCTTTACCTCTATCACCCTTAATGACCCATGCTTTTTAGCCACTTGATAATCCTATAGTTTCCTCATCTCCTACCTCAGTCTTTCAAATTTCTAGCTACTATCTCGATTAATACACACAGGATGTATCACCTGATTGTGTTACTTGGAATTCTTTAGTTATTTGACTTTTGAGAGTTAGAATGTAAAGAATTGACGTTGAGGTTTGAGTCTGCGCCTGTTAGAAAAAAAAGAAAAAAAAAAAGAGAGAAAAAAAAAAGAAAGATGAAAAAAAAAAAAGAGAAAGAATAGATATGAAAAGAAAAGAGATAGAGTAAAAAGTGGAGGAGGTTATTAATAAACTGGTTGGATCCTTGCTGTGATTTGATTTTTGTTTTAGTTTCGCCTCTTCTGAATCTGTTTTGTAGCTCAGTGAGATCACACAACCGGTCTCTATATTCTTCTATTGGCCAATCCTTTTTGTAACCTTTCAGCTTCCGGATTTGTCACTTATACTCATGCCTGTTTCGAATTGTGCTTTGGAGTTGAGTGTCTATGCAGGGGTGATTTGTTTTGTGTAGCAAGTTTTAGATTTGTCTTTTTGACTCACTCATCATACTAATGCTGCTGTTCTTGGAGAGGTTTCATCAAAAGTTACTCAGTAGGTTCAAGATGGTGCTGCCTTTCGTCTTCAAATCCCCAAGCTTTGCCGCTGGTGTACTAAGATCAGTTTTGTTGTCTGATGGAGAGGCTTGTCTCCATCGTGTCTATAGAAGCTCAAGTTTATGGCCTCTTTTAATGGCTTTTTAGTTTCGCAGTCCAGTAGGGTGGCAATAACCCGGAATGGATGCTTCTTGTTTTAGTTAGAATATGATGCGAATGCTTTTGATGTTGAGAACTTCATATTTGGTCCGTTGAATGAGAAATTCCTTTTCCTCAAAAAAAAAAATACTAAAAAAAACGGAATTTCCCACTTTGAACTTTAATAAGAAAAATTTGCAAATTTAATTTGAGAAGACAAATTCATTTAAATGAAGAAATTTTAGGAATATAAATATTAAATAAAAAGAAAGTACAACTATTAAAACTCTTAAATGGAAAAAAAAAGGAAAACAAAACAATCATATTGTAAATCGATACGAATACATTATATGATGGTCAAATTAAAATAAAATTTGCATGAAAGGTCCTGTATATATTAAATTCCACTTAAAAGTTTGAAAATTACGCTTTCATTAAAAACCATTGAATATACTCACTAAAATAACGTTCGTACAAATACATTCAAAATCTATTTGCATGAGATTAAATAATCATATTAATTGTTTAATTATAACAAAAAAACAATAGAAAATACTATATATCTTATAGACCCGATACAACTAAATCGTGCAATATTGCATGTTTATCTATAATTGTTGCTTACTAACAATATATAGTGTTGGAACGTTCATTATTGTTTTTTTAGTATATAAATTAAAATCAGTTATTTAAAATATATTGTTACATGCATACACGGCGAAAATAATTTGGGTATATTTTATTATACAATTTGCATGAAAGGTCTGTATATTTTAAAATCCATATAAAACTCTTAAGATTACATTTTACACAACAACCAATTAACATACAAAATTAATGGGGCCAATTATGAGGTTTTAAACTTCGCTGGGATGGTGAAACTGCAACACATTTAAAGGTAGCGGAACCATCTCACACATCACTTTGGCAATGCAGCAATGCAAGGTGCAGTAGGGGGTGACAGAATGAAAGAATGGTTCTGAGGAGGCTGCTGGTGGGATAATTTTCGTTGCAATGTCGGTTAGAGCTTTGGGTTGCTGTTTACTGCATGTTGGTAGAAATTTATACGAATGTTATATGTAATATAATTATCACTTTAAAAAGCAGGTACAACTGTGAAAACGTTAAAGAACACAAAAATATAAAAAACAACCATATTTAAATTCTGTTGGGAACCAGTTTTGAGCAAATGTGTTCACAACCGATGTCTGAACTACTTTGTTGGACCAACCACATCATCTGGCGACAAACTATTTAAGGGAAGTGAAGCTGGCGAATTTGCAATGAGATTACGTCCAACGGCTAGCTAATTCCCTGCCCGGATATTGCACACGAAGGATGGAAACCAAGATCCCTTAATCCGGGCAACTCCATTCTAAGGATCCGCAAGTTTATGGAAAGAAAATCTCCTATCTTAGAATGGAGGAAATATTGCTCTCTTCAAATAGGACTGCCAAGGGAAGAAGAACCACGGCGAATTATTCACTGAAATCCTTGTGCATTCGAAAGCGATTGTAAAGAGAGAAAATTGTCTTCCTTCCGTGTTCGTGAGTCTACCATCTTGAAGGAAGAAAATCGATCAACACTTCCTCGGGTGAATTGATCGATAATGTGCCACAGTGTGCTTGATTGAAGTTGACAAAATCAATCAAGGGTTTCGAGGAAGTCGTCAAACTCAAGAGCTTAATTGAAAAGATCAAGGAGAGTCGCCAACAGGTTTCGACCAAGGGCAAACTTGAAGGAGGAGCCTTCAAGGGATTGAAGCAAGGTCGGGGAGATCTTCACCAAGACAGGGGGAGTGTCTTGGTTTGACAATTCAGTCCGCTTGGTGATTGGAGTTGGGCGAAACACTTCACTATTGTTGTGATCAAGGATCAAACCAAAACAATTAGTGAATCTCCTGGATTGGTATCCCCCAGATGTAGGCTTGTGCCGAACTGGGTCAACAAACCTTGAGTTCTTTATTTTCACAGTTTATTTACTTTCCGCTGCTTTATTTCATAAACTGTTTAACGTGTCCACGAAAGGTGCTTGAACTAGTTTTCAGGACTACTTAATTGGTTATCCACACTAAAGGACCTAACAATTGGTATCAGAGCCACACGCTTTGGAAAGCGAGATCCAGACAAAGGCATGGAAAACCAAGGCGGATCTGTAACCAGACCACCATTGCTCGATGGATCAAACTATGCATATTGGAAAGATCAAATGGAGGCTTTCCTCATTGCTCTGGACGAAGGGGCTTGGGATGCAATAGAAAACCAATACCATCCACCAGTGAAAGAAGAAGATGGTGTAAAAACACTCAAACCAAGGAGTGAATGGACTGCTGCTGAGAAGCTTGTCGCTTCAAAAAACTCCAAAGCCTTGAATGCAATTCACAATGCTCTCACAAAAGATCAATACAGGCTTATCGCTGGATGTAAGATTGCATATGATGTCTGGACTACTTTAGCCAATACCTACGAGGGTATGGCTCCGGTAAAGAAATCTAGAATCATTACTCTTGATGCACAATTTCATAAGATTTCTATGGATGATAATGAGTCTGTCGGCCAATATATTGGTCGTATCCGTGATCTAACCAACCAAGCTCTTCAGCTTGGCAAAGTATATTCTCAACAGGACATTGTAGGAAAAATCATTGGGACGCTTCCGGAAAGGTTCAATGCAAAGGTCGCAGCACTTGAGCTATACAAAGACTTTGATAAATTGCAGGTTGATGAACTAATGGGAATCCTACAATCATGGGAAATGGATCACTGTCCCAGGACCAAAAGTAAACCAGTGGCATTCAAATCCACGACCAAGGATGAGGAAGATTTCTCCATGGAAAATCATGATGACTTCAGTGACGAAGAAGAACTGGCCATGCTGTCCAAAAGGCTAAACCAGATCATCAAGAACCGTAGATCTAGATTCAACTCCTCCATGAAGAAGGATACCAGGACATCAAACTCTAAATCCACTCAGAAAGGGTCGAAGTCTCTCGACAAAAATAAATCAAAACCTTCAAGGATTGAGGATGACAAAGAGATCATATGCTTTGAATGTGGGGGAAGAGGCCATATAAAAAAAGACTGTGCCAATCTCAGACCAAAGGAGTCCAGCAAATCCTATCAAGTAACATTTAGTGACTCTGAAGATGAGAAGGAGTCTGATGAACATGGTGTAAACTATGGAGTAGCCTTCGTCGGCACATGGGATTCTGACAGTGATGATGAACCCGAAACAGGTATGGGTCCCAACTCAGTCAATATGGTTTCCTCTAACATGATTCACTCTTGTGCCAGGAATCAAGATGAAAACGTCAGTAAACTCAATGATCTCTACGAAGAAACGTTCGAGAAGCTGGAAATATCCATTGCTGAATCAGTAGAATTACATGTCGAGAATGAAAGGCTAAAGGAACAACTCCAGAGTCTCACATGCAAAAATCAGGAACTTGAAAAGGCGTCCACAGAGCTGTCTGGACTGGTGAATGAACTCCGGGAGAAAAATGCTGAGCTTCAGAAAGAAAACAAGGAACTGGAGGTTGAAAAAGTTGACTATAAACTGTGGTACTACAGTATGCTTGGAAAGAAAGACGCTCTTCACACAGAACTCACCGAAGTTCAAGAGAAACTTGCCAAGGCTGAAAGCACTCTGGCGGCTCTAAACAAAGGAAAAGCCAAGTTAGATGATGTAATTGCTATGGGAAGACCGAGCAACAACAAACAAGGCTTGGGATATCAAGCCTCAACTTCTCGTGGAGAAAAGAAGAGCAAGTTTGTGTCCGGAGGAATGCTAAGTGAACCCCGAACTATCAAGAGATCGTTCCATTCTGTAGGAAGAAACAAATGGACAAGGAGACCTCCACCTCCAATCCCACTCAGATGTGATTACTGCAAGCTTGAAGGACACAAAACCAAAAACTGTGGAATTTTGGTAAAAGATCTGCAAACAGGGAAACCCATCATCTGGCCAAATGATAAAATCAAGATGAAGCTGATCTCCATCAAGTGCGAATGGGTCCCTAAAATTCAGAACAAATGTCACGTTGCCTTTCTTTCACAAAAGAAGAATACTGCAGACAAAGTGTGGTACTTCGACAGTGGATGTTCTAAACACATGACAGGAGAAAGAAGTCTGCTCAAGCACTACAAAGAAATTAATGGAGGATTCGTTGTTTTTGGAGATGGGAAAAAGGGTGCCCTGATTGGTCAAGGGACCATTGAGAACAATGGCTCGAAGGAACTGTCACCTGTTTTCTTTGTCGATGGACTCCAAGCTAACTTGATAAGCATCAGTCAATTGTGTGATGAGGACCGTGTGGTGCAGTTTACCAAGAAAGATTGTCAAGTGCTCAATCAAGATCAAGAATGCATTATGAGAGGTTTGCGCTCTAAAAATAATTGCTATCATCTTGTTCAAACTTGCAATTTTGGCGCAGCTGCAGGTAAGGATCACATCACACTATGGCATGAAAAGCTTGGACATCTTAACTTTAAAGATCTTATCAAACTCAGCAGAACCGGGGCAGTCAAAGGTCTTCCTCAATTCAATAAATCAAGTATAGTCCTCTGCAACGAGTGTGCCAAGAACAAACAGCACAGGAGTTCACACAAACTATCTGAACTCCCTGGATCAACCAAGTGTCTTGACCTACTGCACATGGACCTTATTGGTCCAATGGAAGTTGAAAGCTTGGGAGGTAAAAAATATATCTTTGTATGCATTGATGATTACTCCAGGTACACTTGGATAGATTTTCTCAGGGAAAAAGGCGACACATTCAAAGCCTTCGAGAAGTTGTGCAATCGACTTATGACCGAAAAGGACACCAAGATAAAACGGATTCGAAGTGATCATGGACGAGAATTTGAAAATCAATCCTTTGAAGAATACTGTGCTACACATGGGATTAAGCATGAATATTCGGCGCCAAAAACACCTCAACAAAACGGTGTAGTTGAAAGAAGAAATCGAACCCTACAAGAAATGTCTAGGGTGATGCTCAACTCAAAGAAAGTGGCTGAATTCCTTTGGGCCGAAGCCGTGAACACAGCTTGCTACACCATAAATCGAGTCTACTTAAGGCCAAACTCTCTTATGACTCCATATGAGATTTGGAACGGTAAAAAGACCTCAATTACTTACTTTCATATTTTTGGTAGCAAATGTTTTGTTCTGAATGATAGGGAACATGTTGGGAAGTTCCAAGAAAAAAGCAATGAAGGAATATTTGTGGGATACTCTACCACAAGTCGTGCATATAGAGTATATCTTCCTAAGACAAGGAAAGTACTGGAGTCCACAAATGTGATCATAGAAGATGTGACCAGCAAAGAGGATGTTCCTCCTCATGATGATGAAACTCCCAGTAGTCAGGATGATCAACACTGCTCAACTCCACCCACTTCTGATGAACAGTCCAACAAAAGAGTCCAGACGCCTAGCATGGACACCTCGTCACGAGAAGCAGAACCTCAAAAGGACCTAAATGGACGGATTCACAAGCATCATGACCCTGAAGACATTATTGGTGATGTAAATGAAAGGAGAAAGACTCGAGGGAAAAAGATCGACTTTAAAGAGCTTGCAGGCTTGCACTGCTACACTTCAAAGATCGAACCCTCAAGAGTTGAAGAAGCACTTCAAGATGAACACTGGATAAGTGCTATGCAAGATGAACTACTCCAGTTTGAAAGAAATGAAGTCTGGACCCTAGTTGAAAGACCTCAAGACAAGAACATAATCGGAACAAAGTGGATCTTTCGCAACAAAAGTGATGAAAAAGGGAACATTACTAGAAACAAAGCTCGATTGGTTGCTCAAGGTTACACCCAAGTCGAAGGTGTCGACTTCAGTGAAACATTTGCACCTGTAGCAAGACTTGAAGCTGTCCGACTACTACTATCGATCGCATGCTCGCTAGGATTCAAGCTTTTTCAAATGGATGTCAAAAGTGCCTTCCTAAATGGCTGGCTGAATGAGGAAGTATACGTGGAACAGCCTAAAGGATTTGAAGACCCCCATCATCCTCAACATGTCTACAAGCTCAACAAGGCACTCTATGGGCTAAAACAAGCTCCTAGGGCCTGGTACGAAAGGCTCTCCAAATACCTGCTTGAACATGGATTCGAAAGAGGGAGCTTGGACAAGACACTCTTTATCAAAAGAGAGAACAAAGGGATCCTCATTGCTCAAGTCTACGTCGATGACATTGTCTTTGGATCAACACACCATGTGCTCAAAGACCAGTTCATCGAAATAATGGGTAAGGAATTTGAAATGAGCATGGTAGGAGAACTAACTTATTTTCTTGGTTTGCAGGTTGCTCAGAAGAAAGATGGAATATTTCTAAGCCAAACCAAGTATGCCCGAAACATTGTTAAAAAATTCGGCATGGAGTCCAGCAAACCAGCTCGAACGCCTATAGGGACTAATGACAAAATGAGCAAAGATCCTAGTGGTCAGAGTGTTGATCAGAAACTCTATCGAAGCATCATCGGAAGCCTTCTATATCTTGCTGCAAGTAGACCAGACATAAGCTATGCAGTAGGTGTTTGTGCTCGTTACCAAGCCGACCCCAAGGAATCACATCTAAAGGCTGCCAAACTAGTGATCAAATATATCTCAGGAACCAGTGATCTTGGTATTTGGTACTCTAAAGAGTCTAATCTCTCATTACTTGGCTATAGTGATGCTGATTGGGCAGGTGATGCGGATGATCGAAAAAGCACAACCGGAGGATGCTTTTACATTGGAACTAACCTAGTCAGTTGGTATAGCAAGAAACAAAGCTCCATATCCCTATCAACTGCTGAGGCCGAATACATTGCTGCTGGAAGTTGTTGTGCACAATTGCTATGGATGAAGCAAATGATGCTAGATTATGGAATCGACCAAGAAGTCCTCACCATACTATGTGACAACATGAGTGCGATCAACATCTCCAAAAATCCTGTTCAACATGGGAGAACAAAGCACATTGAACTCAGACATCACTTCATAAGAGATCTTGTTGAAGAAGGAATGGTGTCCATCCAACATGTCGGAACTACTGAGCAACATGCGGATATTTTTACTAAGGCCCTGGATCGAGAGAGATTCGAAAAATTAAGAAGAGATCTTGGCCTATGCACGATCACATAAAATCCCAAAGAAAAAATTGCGGAATAAGTTTTACTTTATGCTATTTCCTTATATTTAGTAATCCTATATTTTATTACCTTAATTATGTTATTCTTACTATTTTGTTAAGATTGTTTTGCAGGATCTCATTACTAAGGAAGTGAATCTCCACAATTTTCAAATTCAAATTTGATGTGACAGGCCGGACTGACAAGAACCGAGGCGGGAACGGTTAATTGCATAACTTCATTCAAAAAACGTGATGATTGCAGTTATGGGAAGTTGTGATTAACTTACCATTTTCATATCAAGGGAAGTTGCAAATCAAATTCACAGATTTCATCGTGATCAAGTTGCCTAAAATTCTCTTCTCTCTCGGTCTCATATACTCTCCCTCGTTCAGCTTCATAATCATACACTACTCTTCACTTGTTCTTGTCAAAAGTTTTCTCTTTCAGACAATGGTAAAGACACGAGGAAGCCAAGGTTCCAAATCACAAGGCCCGACTCCCTCCTCTACTGCTGGAAGTAAGAAGGCCATCTCACCCGAAGAATCAAGTGCCAAGGGTCGTGCGAAGGCTGTTCAGAAGGCAATCATGGAACAAACTGTTTCTGAAACTCCATCCATAGTCCCTGTTCCATTCCCTTCGTCATCGCCTTCAACTGCTGGAGGAAAAGGATCCACTGTAGCTGTTCAAGACCCGCTCGACATTCGAGCCGAAGCTGCTGGTGCCGCTGCTTTAAAGAAGAAAGACTTGGAGGCTCCAAAGACGAAAGGAAAAGCTGTTTCAACCGCTAAAACAAGAGAGAAGGCAGTTGCTAAGAAGCACGCGTCGATAAGTGAACTGGTGGAGACGGAGGTTACCAAAGCACTGGAACCCCTGGATTCCATTC
Source organism: Hygrophila difformis (assembly GCA_030278955.1). Taxonomy (NCBI): domain Eukaryota; kingdom Viridiplantae; phylum Streptophyta; class Magnoliopsida; order Lamiales; family Acanthaceae; genus Hygrophila; species Hygrophila difformis. The sequence continues at coordinate 22,855,682 of JAOANR010000014.1, forward strand.
TGGCGAACCTTCCATCCATGGGATCTGAACCTGCAACCACAACCACTGCTCAAACTAAAAGCACCGAAGTCACTGCCAAAGATGCACAGAAGGTGTCCACTACAAAGCTCAAGAAGAAAACTCCTGCGAAGAAGGCCGCCATAGAACCAAGTGTCGTGACTGATCCTGCTCCTGTCACCACCACTGAGGCAACCCCTGAAGAACCACTTCAAATCACTGCACCGGACACCCAAACCGGTTCACCAAAGGAGACCGAACCAGTCACTGAACCACTCGACGAAGAAGAACTCGATTCAGATTATATACAAGAGGATGCAGATGAAAGCTCTGGAGACGAATCTATGATCGACATAAGTGATGATGAGAAGGAGTATGCTGTGAACCTGATCACGGAAGAAATTGCCTGGACTGCTAGTCAGAAAAGAAAGCACATGCTGAGACCAGAACCAAAGGAAACTGTGCCCGCCACACAACCTGTTCAAACTGAAATTGAACAGGTAGAAGAGGAAGAAGATGAGGAATCTTCAAGCTCTGATGACGATGTGAGCAAAGAATCTGGAGGAGACACGGAACACCTTCAGGAGAATGCCCCTGATCCAACTGAGGGGGAGAACCCAACTGAAGATAAGTCCGAAGAATTGGGATCCCAAGATACCCAAAGTGGAGATGAAGAATCCCAGGAAGAATCTGAAGAGGACGAAGATGAATCCGAAGAAAAGGTTGATGATAATGCTGAAGAAGATTCAGTAGAAGAAGTTGAACCACAAACTGAGCCACGTGTACCAACTCCGCCTGCCAGAAGTTCTCCAAAGGAGTCCGAACCCAAAAAGCGGACTCGTTCTGAACCAGAAGCATCAAGAAAAGCCTCTGGAGTCAAGAAACGGAAGATCGCTGAATCCTCCTCTGAGGAACATGAACCAGAGATCATCGATGCTGAGAACGCCATTTCCATTGACTTCTACTATGAAGTGTCCAAGCATTACTTTGCTACTGTTCTGGAGAAGATGAAGGTTCACCATGAGATACGCTTTGCTGCTGAACGCTATGAGGAAATGGGATGGCACAAGTACCTGGAAGACAGGTCACTTTTGTTCTGGGGAACTGAGATCAAGCAATACAAGGGACAGCTAGTTAGGCATTTTTATGCAAACCTGAGCTCTGAAGTCCTCACCACCAAAAGCCCCTGGTTCGAACTCAGCTATGCTCATGGGGAGTTATTTGAACTCAAGGCTAGGGCTCTGAACCGCTTTCTCCAGGTACCCCGAACTACTCTGAAATCTGTCTACTCTCGAAGTGCAAAATTTCCTATGAACACTATTGCTGAAACACTCACTGGAGTTCAAGGGAAAAGGTTTCAAGGAAAGGGGTTGAGTGCAGGTGTTTTGACTCAGAAATTTTCCATGCTTTATAAATTATGTGCTCATAATATCATGCCCACTGCTAACCACTCTGTAGTGTCCAAAAGCATGTGTAAATTGTTGTTTGCTATAGACCAAAAGTATGAGATCAATTATGGAGCACTTGTGCTCAATCAAATGTTGGTCTTTGCTGGAAAAGTCAAGAGGAAGTACAACACCACACTTCCGTTCCCTGGCCTCATCTCGGAGTACCTGAAGCATCTCCACATCGTCGGTAGCAAACATGATCGTCCTGAGGATATTGCAGACTTCAAGCTCTCTGCCCACTTTGCCAAAAAGAAGCCCGATTTGGCTGGACCAGGAGGCAGGATTCCTGCAAAGGATGCCTTCTCAATGCTCCGTGAGAACCTCACTGACCACATCAATCATCTTAAGGTTCTGGAAGCTCAAGTGCACCAGCAAGTCGAAAATGCTGAAAAGATGTTCAGACAGCTTCCTGACGTTTGGTCTGATGAAGATGAGCCATTGGATACCAATCCAGAGGAGGAGTCCAGCGAATCTGATGCTGCTTCCTCTGATGACTCGGAGTGATATGCCCTTTTTGGGCAGATGTGTGCCAGAGGGAGAGTAAAGTTGACCAACCAATGACCAACCAATTTTTTTGCGTACCTCTGGACACTTAAAGAAGAGAAGTCTGAACTACTTCTGCTACTGATGGGTAACTTTTTCTGTCTTACTATTGAACTGTCTTCGTTTTGTTTCTGCTGGACATTTGCACTATGGCCTGTAATAATTAAATTGTGATCTTACTTGCTTTATCTTATTGCCATGTGCCTGTTTTGATGTAAATGCTCCTAGAACTTTTAATAGGATATCTTGTACGGAGCATCAGAATAGTTTGTCTTGAATTGGGTATCATTGTAATTGGTGGTTGGGTTTCAATGGGATATTTTCTACATTCCTTGTTATTGTTTTGATTGTTTGGACATCGGTTGAGTCAACTCTTATACTGGCCCACATTCTGCCAAAAAGGGGGAGATTGTTGGGAACCAGTTTTGAGCAAATGTGTTCACAACCGATGTCTGAACTACTTTGTTGGACCAACCACATCATCTGGCGACAAACTATTTAAGGGAAGTGAAGCTGGCGAATTTGCAATGAGATTACGTCCAACGGCTAGCTAATTCCCTGCCCGGATATTGCACACGAAGGATGGAAACCAAGATCCCTTAATCCGGGCAACTCCATTCTAAGGATCCGCAAGTTTATGGAAAGAAAATCTCCTATCTTAGAATGGAGGAAATATTGCTCTCTTCAAATAGGACTGCCAAGGGAAGAAGAACCACGGCGAATTATTCACTGAAATCCTTGTGCATTCGAAAGCGATTGTAAAGAGAGAAAATTGTCTTCCTTCCGTGTTCGTGAGTCTACCATCTTGAAGGAAGAAAATCGATCAACACTTCCTCGGGTGAATTGATCGATAATGTGCCACAGTGTGCTTGATTGAAGTTGACAAAATCAATCAAGGGTTTCGAGGAAGTCGTCAAACTCAAGAGCTTAATTGAAAAGATCAAGGAGAGTCGCCAACAGGTTTCGACCAAGGGCAAACTTGAAGGAGGAGCCTTCAAGGGATTGAAGCAAGGTCGGGGAGATCTTCACCAAGACAGGGGGAGTGTCTTGGTTTGACAATTCAGTCCGCTTGGTGATTGGAGTTGGGCGAAACACTTCACTATTGTTGTGATCAAGGATCAAACCAAAACAATTAGTGAATCTCCTGGATTGGTATCCCCCAGATGTAGGCTTGTGCCGAACTGGGTCAACAAACCTTGAGTTCTTTATTTTCACAGTTTATTTACTTTCCGCTGCTTTATTTCATAAACTGTTTAACGTGTCCACGAAAGGTGCTTGAACTAGTTTTCAGGACTACTTAATTGGTTATCCACGCTAAAGGACCTAACAAATTCCATACGATAACAATACATATTTTTTTTTTTTGAGGGAAAACAACATTTTATTCAATAGAACAGAAACATTATTACAGAGACAAAGTAGGAATAGCCAAGGCCATCACAACCGAGATAGCTATTCTAAAGTGCAGCAGCAGGGACATACATCTACCCATCATCACACTAATAGTTACAAGACTTTCCATCATCAGACTACTACTCTCACCAAACTAACTGGCTTGCGCATTCCCAATAAATAGCATTCCTTCCACAACTTTACTACTTACACCCCATGCGCAACCGAGAACATCCATCAGAAAGATTATGTACTCAAACATTCAACCGTAAGCAAAAAAAGTAGAGAACTCAAGTGATGTTCTAAAAGACAATCTATAGATTTGCTTCAAGAACACATCTCCCCTGCATAAGGGATCAAGTCAAGTGCACCAAATCAAAGGGACTTTTTCATCGAAAAAGGGGCATGGCTGGAGAATGGGTCAAGGCATCAGATATTAGGAAAGGAAAGGGAAAAAAGGCATGGCTGAAAAAGGGCATCAGATATTAGGAAAGGAAAAAAAAAAGGACCATCTATGCAATGCACACAAACAAAAACTGAAATCAGGACGTGTTACGAAGACAACCTCAACCAGTGATCACCGAGACATTCTTCAATTGATACATGAAACAGAACACTCCTTCTCAGCTCCAAGACTAATTTCAGATTGTTTTTCTAATGGCAACAACCCATTTACTGGAACCGATTCCCCGTTATCCCTACTACACTTTCTTTTTTTTTTTCACAGAACTCTCTTTCTTTCCTTTATTTTTTTTTTCAGCCTCTCCTTTTACTATTTCAAGGGGTACCCCGACTACCAACCCAAATGCAAGAGAATCATCGCGGCATCAATCTTTTCTGATACCATTTTAATCACCCGCCAATGTGACTGTCCGATCTCAAGATTGTTTGGGTCTCATCCTTACATTTCAAGAATAGAGCCAGCACTCAAAAGATATAACTCCAACTTTGCAACACGGAAGATTTTTTTTTTTTTTTGTGTAATTGCATAGACAGAACCTTAAGTTCCCAATGACCAAATGTGGCTGTGTGGCTAGAATAAGGAAAGGTGGAGGTTCAGTGGGCAAGATATAGCAGACTGTGGCTAGAATAAAGGAATGGCACTATCATGAATCACATGGGAGAAAGGGAGTTCTGGAGATTAACAACAAAAATTAATACAGGGGGTATCAAATGCCCTTATCATATCCGATGCACCGAAATGAATGGATGCAGGCTCGACATGCAAATAAAGCAAAATCAAGAGTGTCAGAATGGACATCACCTTTGTGCGCATCTGAAAAAACTCAAGACTTGTCTCTCCCCGGTATAGTCCATCTGATAGCATAACGAATTTATTGCAAGATGGTATCATTCCCAAATTCTGTGGCAATCAGTAATGGGTATTTTAGATCACCAATTCGCCCTAGCAAGCAACAACATCAGGCGCCAAATTAAGAGCAGCTCATCGGCACCAGCTATGGTCCCTTAGAAATTTTCAGCATCGGCAACTAACAGCAACCGAATCCACAATAGAAGTCCCTCCTGACTTCAGTAACCATGCCTTATTTTAATCAGACCTCCAGCGCTCCCACTGGACCCACCGTGAATCTTTCACCTGCAAAAGAAAAAATGTTAGTCGAGCAAACAGAGCCCATATTGTACCATCTCCTTTACTCCCCCGAACAAACCACACTCTCCCTGGTCTCCACAGATTTGATATAACAACCACTTCTCCATGGTGCTTTCACTGGATTTTAGAAAGCAAGAACACCAGCAATGTGGCATCTACAGCCGGTCCAACTACTTCAGCAACTCCTTCCCGTACTCGTTACCATGCCTATATTTTCTCCTCACCATCCACTCCTTCTGCCACCATGATCATCAAATTACAGCACCTTCACTCTCACACAGACCTATCGAAGACACTTCCAAGCAAATGACATCACGTTAAGAACCTTTCTACGTTTGACACCAGTCATTAACTTCCAATACACAAAGCTCCCCTATCTAAGACCAGTAGCAGACAAGGAATCAACGCCCAAAAATATTACACTTTCTACTCCACTGAACCAGTTAAAAACGCTGTGTACGTTACAGTATCATGAGGGAGAGTTGTTCCTGCATCTCAGCTTGCATAAAGGACCAGTCAGTCTCAAGCCTCGATTAATTAGAACCATTCCTCGAGCTTGTCCCCTCCTTCAGCTCCAGCTTTTGCCCACGAATCCGCCAAATCATTTCTTTCCCTCAGGATATGTTGGAATCTCACTTCCCCTGCACATTTCACAATTGTCACGATAGGGCCAATAAGTCCATGTAGACGCCAAGGTACTGAGCTCGAGTCGTTCATCCATCTCACCACATTTTCTGAGTCACATTCAAATATAATTTTTTGTAATGAAAACCTTGATCGCGAAGAATGGCCTGGCAAACCCGGCTTATAGCCGTGAGCTCCGCCGTGGTCGAATCCGATCGTCCTATATGTTCTGACAACCTGAAGATCACTCTTCCTGTGGAGTCCCTAATGACACCAGCAATTCCGGCTGGCCCCGGGTTACCAAGAGACGATCATCCGTGTTGATCTTCCACCAACCCGTGTCCGGACGTATCCATGTCAGTCCATGTCTGGGAGCTTTGTTTCTCAACCTGCTTAACACGGAAAGGTAGTCCAGAGGGTTGTCCCCCAAACTCCACTGTCCAGTATCAATGAGGTTCCACTTCGCCTTCCATCATAACCTGCTCAACCATATAATCTCATCCATTACTACTGCCATATCCCAATGTATATCTTTGAATATAACCTCATTCCTTCTCTTCCAAATGCACCAAAGTACTGCTAACCCCGTCATGTTCCAAGCCTCCTTCCTCCCTTTTTGCAAGTCGCATCCTATCCACCAATTTAATAATTGTATCGCCTTCCCTGGAATGGCACGGCTCATGCCGAACCACTTCGCACAAGCATACCACAATGAACTCACACGCGGACATTTACAGAACAAGTGATCTACCGTTCTATATCGATGGAACACAAGATGTAGTGGGCCGCCTCTTGCTGTATGCAACCTTTTCTTACCAGCTCTCATCGCACCGGAAGGCCGTTCTGAGCTATCTTCCTAGCAAGAAGCTTTACTATCATTGGCACATTCATCCCCCACAGACCCCGCCATATCCACCCTGAATCCCTCCCCACCATATCCCTACTCATCTTCCAACAAGAACTGACAAAGTAATCCCCATTCCCCTCCCACCTCCACACCACCCGATCCTCTACAAACCTGTGAAGACGTCTTCTCTGAATTACCCGCAAAAACTCGCTCCAAACCTCTAGTTCCCAATCAAAAAGCCGCCTCCTCAGTCTCACACTCCATTCCCACTCCACCCCCACCCACTCCCCAAAAGCCGCCACCACCCCCTCCTTATCAATGGCCAGCGAAAATAACCTAGGAAACTTGTCTCTCAACCGGAACCCCTCCCCACCCAGTCATCTTGCCAGAACCTAGTATGAAGACCATTCCCTATTAGAATGCACAACCCCCCTCCCAAACCATTGCTATCTACCTCACTGAAATTCCAGGATTGAGTGATCTTACCCCACACAGATTTTGACAACCTTTTACCCGGGATCAATGGGGAATTACCCCCATAGTCTTTTTGATCGATCACCTTCTTCCATAGAGTGTGCTCCCTCCCAAACCTCCATCGCCATTTAGTTAATAGCGCCTCATTCACCCGCCATGTATCCCAAACACTCAAACCACCCTCAAACTTGTGGCTACAAATTCTATCCCACCCAATAGCATGCATTTTCCTTTTGCCATCCCACTCACCCCAAAAAAATCCCCTCTTGATTTTTTCAATCCTATCCGCCACCGCCCTTGGAACTTTAAAGATGGAAAGAAAATAAACTGGGAGGGAAGACAATACTGATTTAATAAGACACAATCTACCTGCTTGGGAGAGAAGTCTCCCCTTCCAACCGGCCAATCTATTCTCCACCCTCTCTAGGACCGGATGCCAAATGTCTACACCATTCACCCTACCTCCTACCGGAATGCCTAGATATTGTAGCGGCCACTGTCCCACGCCACAACCCATTATTCCAGCAGCAGCATTCAGGATTTCTTGTGGGCAATTAACTCCATATATATTGCTCTTTCTATAGTTAATACGCAGCCCCGTCGTCAATGATAAATAACACAATATCCTTTTGATTAGAACCACCTGTCTTACCTCACCTTCACAAAAAATAATTGTGTCGTCTGCATATTGTAAAACGGTTAAAACTGGACCACCTCTCCCTGTCTCCAATCCTTTTATCATTCCCAGCTCTACCGCCCTTGCCATTAGTCTGTTGAAAATCTCAGCAATGATCACGAAAAGGTAGGGGGAGAGAGGATCTCCCTGCCTTAATCCCTTGTGCATTTTAAAAAAATTCGTAGGCGATACGTTAACAAGTACTGCGGCTGATGCATTCGTTACGCCTTCTCTTATCCACCCCCAGCCATTTTGAACCAAATCCCATCCCCTCAAGCAGCCCCAACAACGCATCCCACGACACATTGTCGTAAGCCTTTGCGAAATCCAACTTTATCATAAAACCACAGCGTCCTGAAATTTTAGTTGCCTGAACCACCTCTGACGCGATAAGAACGCCATCCAGAATTTGCCTATCGATAAGAACGCCATCCAGAATTTGCCTACCCCGGATGAATGCCATCTGAGTCTCCCCCACTAGACCATGGATAACCCCCTGTAGCCTCCTTACAAGAACTTTTTCTACAATTTTGTATAAACTACCTACAAGGGAGATTGGACGAAAATCATTGAATCCTGATGGATTTTCAACCTTAGGAATTAATGCAACAAAAGACCCCCCAATGTCTCTGGGCAGCTTTCCCTCCCTGTCAAAACTTCCAAACATGTTCATCACTTCCTTTTTAATAGTCTCCCAATATCTTTTGAAGAAGTTCAAATTGAAACCGTCCGGACCCGGCGCCCGATTCCCGTCGCAACTCCACACTGCCATCCTAACCTCCTCTTCCGAAAACGACCTCTCCACCCATCTCCTGTCCTCTTCACTTATTCTACTCAATCCAATATTTCCCACCCTAAACACCAGTTCATCCTGCTGCACAAACATCGCTTTGAAGTATTCATAGGCTGCCTCCTTTATTTCTATCGGATTAACTAACACTCTGCCCTCGTAGTTGACAGACCCTATGAACCCTTTCCTTCTATTTACTGCTGCCATAGCATGGAAAAATCTTGTGTTGTCATCCCCTTCTTTGATCCATTTGATTCTAGATTTTTGGAACCAACGCCGTTCCTCTGCCATATATAAATTCTTAAGGTCCTCTTTCTTCTGCCTCCAAATCATACAATCCTCCTCTTCCCCACCACCACCCTGCATGCTGGCCTCCAGTTCCGATATCTCTGTCTCTAGTCTCAGAATTTTCCTCTCCAAGTCAAATGCACTATAACCATCCCACTTTCAGATTTTTTCTTTCAACAATCTGAACTTTTTACAAACCGTTCCAGCCCTCATCTGCCCATCCCCACTAACGCCCTCACTCCATGTCAACTTGTCCAGATCCACGAACCCCTTCTCATCCATCCAATAATTGTAGAACCGGAAAGGTTTGGGTCCCCACGACCTTACCTCAGTTTCTTAACGAACCGGATAATGATCCGAGAGCACTGTATCTCCCCTCATTTGCATAGATCATTAGTAACACCCAACCAACCCGGAGATAATAGAAATCTGTCTAGACGACTACAAGCCCTCCCTCCCCTTCCTACCCAAGTGAAAAAGCCCGCCTCCATCGGTAAGTCTATTAACCCCAGCCTATCTACAAAGCTCCTAAAATCCCTCATAGACCCAACATCTTCGCTGCAACCTACCCTCTCTCCCACCGATAAAACGGCATTAAAATCACCACTTATGCACCAAAGTTCGCTATTCGCCACATTAAATTTCTGTTCTAGAGCTTCCCAGAATTCCCCCCGCTCTCTTCTACTATTCGGACCATGGACCGTAATCAAATTTATAGTTCCCGCAATACCTCTAATACATCCCTTTAACCATATGAAATGATGCTCCTTTTCAACCACCCCAAAAGAACAAGAATTGATATCCCATATTACTAAAATACCACCTGCATTACCTAACGCCGACTGGAAATAGAATTCGCATCCTCCTGAGCTCCAAATTCGCTTTACCAACCTTTCTCCAATGTTGCCCATTTTTGTCTCTTGAGCACAAAGCACTGTCGGCCTCAATTTTTTGCACATTCTTGTGACCGCCCTACGCCTCACCCCACCATTCAACCCCCTAAGATTACATGACACAATCCGCATTATCTAATTTCGCCCAACCAAAGAACCCTCCAGCCTACACCCTATCCAGTTCCAACCTGACTCTTTCCTCAGCCAATGCCCTCTCCTGCACACATATCAATCCCAGTTCCATCGCCATATCTAACACTTCCTTTGCCTCCGCAAAGTCAATCAATTTAACCCCATCTCTCGTGCGAAAAGTTGAGAATTGCAACTTTGCGAACTGATTCCCCCCAGGTCCCTCTTCCTTCGATTGTCGCCCTATCCCAACACGCCCCTTTTGGCTCGCTTTTTTCTTACTCGGACGTCCCCTGCGCCTCGCTCCTAACCTCCCACCCAGCAGTAACTTCATCGCCTCTTCGGTCTTTTTATACATCAGAAAATTGGAAAGACGCGGAGCTGCTTCCTTGCCGAAACGTACTTTGTTTGTGTCATCCACCCGATCTGTCACCATCGAGTTATCCGCAGTTGCCTCTCCTACCCCCAAAACCAGCTCCTCAGGAACTCTCTCAGAATCTATCCTTACTGCTTCACAACCTTCTACTCCTTCTCCCGACCCTGCCCTTCCACCTAACGATTCCCCCACCGCGGCCCACTCCCCCTCATAGCCCGAGTCCTCGTCCAGCCCAATTGTTTTTGTGAACCCCGAAAATGGACCCCCCTCATCCACTAAAGTGGCATCAAGTTCCAAATTACTATCCAATTGGGCTTGCTGCGTAGGCCCAACCTTCCCCTCCAATAAATTCCCATTGTCTATATCAACACTAACAGTTCCTACAGGCCCATTTCCATTATCTAGTCCTAAATGGCCCAGCCCACCCATACCCTTATTATTCAACTGTACTGCCATCTTTTCATTTATTAACCCCACTCCAGCTGCACAATCCCCACTACTTCGGAACCCTCCATAACCTGCGCCATAATGAATTGTTGCTTTATCAGCCGCCATCGTATCCACCTTTCCCACATCCCCGTATTCGGCCACTTGAACCCCTTCCAATTCCCCGGACTTGGAGACTTTGGACTCCTCATTATGATGTGGCTCTGCTTGTGCGCCACCTCCCCTGTTACTGGACCGGCACTCAACCGGGAGACTCCCCCCTTCATCGTCAACGTTCACTGAAACTTTTGATAATTTCCCACACGAGTATTTTCGAAATGATAGAACCCCGGTCTTGATTTTATGTAATGAAAATCATTTATGATTGCGGGGTTGGGATTAGGGATATATTTATAGGTTGTCACGTTTTTATTACTCGTGTTAAGAAACTGTGGCCCGAAAGCGCAAGGTGTCAAAAATTGCAGTAATTTATAGTAAGACCGGATCGTTCACTGGAGGATGTGCGATAGAAGCAGGGCCCACGTCGTTCTACTAGATTTTCCATTCGTGTTGCTCCAATTGGTTTGAAAAGTGATTAGTATCCACTGACTAAATTTAAACTAAATTACCAAAGCATTTTAAAGCTATTCTACAAAGCATATAACGTCTATTCTAGAAAACGGGTAAAGTTATTCTAAGAATGCGATAAATACTATCTATAAAAGCAATGAAAATTTACACTATGCTAGCTATGAAGCTGAATCACAATGTAGACAGAAGGGACAGGAAGAAAAGAATAAAAATTGGACAAGGTTTAGATAAGGTAATATTAAACTTCCATTTTTATACACAGATCTTTGTTTGGGATAATCCTATCAGATAGCTAATTTTCATGCTCTCAGTACAGCGTTCCCTTTAGTAGACAGGTACTTACAGCGTGAGTTTACATGTTCTTAAGACCACAAATTCTAAGATACCACAGATTTGTAACTGCCCCGGCCAGGGTATGTTATTTCATCTGTGGTGGTTGAGCAACACCTGACACATCATTTATTGAAATGCCAAGTACTACTATCATTCTCCCATGTCACACCCAAAGATTCTAATCAAGCCTGAACTATCCCTTAACTATCAATCCTAGTAACAGTTACGCAACTCTCAATACAACCGAGTGACCTCTAACGAAAGCATTTAAAGAAAGCAGTAAAGAAAGCAGTTAAAATTCTATCACTCGGAGGTTTTGAAGGTCTGACCCTTGTAGTAAAAGACAGCTCCCCATCAGAATGAAGGGGTATGGATCAAGAATTCCCGGCTCTTGGTGAACTACTCGTGTGTTCACTTCCTTCCGAGTGGTTATGAGATACAAACTAATGAAACGAACTAATAAATTAGTTCGTTCCGGATGCACTCACTCAGGACTCAAAAATAGGCTTTGGCAGAAGAGGATAGCAGTTGAAAGAAAACTCAACCATATCTTAGAAAATAACCAAGGCCTGGATGATGTTCCTCTATGGTTATTTACTACACTGTATTTGAGTCCAAGTGGACCCCATCTCGGTGTAATATTTAATCTTAGATTCCCAATAAACAGCAATTTTGGAAAATAATGAATCTGAAAATCATTCCCTAAACAGGTACTAGATTCTCAATTAAAACACAAATCCTTTCAGTCTAGATGAGACCTAGTCGCCGACTCTGCTTCTAATTTCCCAAAATCAACCCTTGATAGAATATGAATTAATCATAACTGAAGAATTTATCCCTTACTTAGATCCGGATTTTATAAAGGGATTTTTATCGGAAATTTAATATGCAATATCTGTTTCAGATCTAGACTTCTATTGTCCAAGGGAAGGATCCCAAAATATTATAGACCACAATAGTATGTAATATTATCATGCATACGGATATATGGAAGTGTAAAATTAACTGACCCAAAATATAGGGGCGGGTCTAGACAGAAGGTGAGACACAATTATGAAATGGTCAGAGGACCAAAGTAATGGCAGAATAATCGGGTGGACTGTAAACATCTACTGTCCAATTTCCCAATTACTCGGATGAAACGAATTTAGACAGGTGAAACCCTAAAATGGCAGTGTCGCTACCAGTTGGGCCCATACTGTTTGTGAATTCAGAGAAAAACCTACATGCTTCCTCTCTGCAGTACTTATCAGCTAATGTTGACAGACATTAGCAGAGTTATAATACAGACTGGAATTTGGGTTTGGAAATTAAGATAAATAAAATAAAACTGTATCTGGATAGGAGTCAGCTGAGCAGCTATTATAACCCCGGATGGGCGAACCGCCAAGGCTTCCACTGGCTGCTATCCAGACCATGCAAAATAACATTTAGTAATTAATACCCAGAATACGAGCTAGTTATCCGTGAGGGAATACCCACCAACATTAGTCTGATGTATTCTTTACCAACTGTTACACACAATACGCAAGGACAAAATAAAATGAAAGAGAGAGAAGGACTTGCATGAGAGACATTGGTTTCTCATGAGAAGTTATGGAATTAATCCATAATTGATGGCTTAAATAATCCCTCTTACCATAATTAATTATAGTCCGGATTATGTGCTTAAGACATCATAATTTTGTTTATAGAAAAATGTTTTAATGACAATTGAACAAAGGTCCTTTAATCATAACACTTAGTGATTTAATTATTGCTAATTAGAATCATTAATCATTAGTGACTAGAGGGTTCAATTAATTAACATGTGGGAAATGGAGAATCAAAATCTGCATGAAGATGCTGATTACGATGCTAAACAGATGTTACGACGCTATCCTAGAATAGCGTCGTGAGGGTAGCGTCGTCATGGGTTGGTGTAAGAGAGAGTAAATTTTGGATTAAAAGGGTATGTACGACGCCATATACTAAGCTACGGCGCTATACCAGGATAGCGTCGTAGGTGGTTTGAGAAATAAGAAGTTTTTGGAAAAAGAAGGGATATTACGGCGCTAAACATTAAATGACAACGCTATCCTAGGATAGCGTCGTAAGGATAGTGCCGTAGGTGGGTTCTGTGAGAAAGAAGAATTTTGGGGACCTACGACTCTAAACAAAAATTACGACGCTATCTGAGGATAGAGCCGTTGGTTTAGTGCGGTAGGGCAAGTTTTTGTTTAAGTTCTGGGCAACTACGGCGCTAAACCTCACCTACGACGCTATCCAAGGATAGCGCCGTAGGGTACGGCGCTAAACCTCACCTACGACGCTATCCAAGGATAGCGCCGTAGGGCGGTTAGCGTCGTAGCTAGCCCAGAAACATGTTGTTGTTCGGGTAATGCAATCTCTGCGATTGCAAGCCCTATTTTCAAGTTCATGGTTCATCAATGCAATGACAATAGTGAAATAAGATGAAAACAGTAAACTAAAAAGCATAAAAACATAACAAAGCAAGATAAAAGCGTACACCCATGAACCACAAACCCAAATGAGGGTTTTCAACCATAAGAACATGCATAGGAACCCAAAAATGAGAAGAAAACAGAAAACCCACATTGTAAGAGAAAATAAAGTGACCAAATGGTCATTATACTAAAAATAAAGCAAGAGAATTCATGGAATCATTTCCATTTCATGTTTTTGGGACACTTTCATGATTAACTTCCCATTTCATATTAAATGGTTTGATTATACCCATCATTTGGGTATTTCAAACCTAAATACAGGTTTAACAAAACTGTAAATAAGGAAAACAGTGGCTATCCTAAACTGGAAGTCTCAGATAAACACTAATCTAAAAGTATTTAAAGCTAACTAAGACATGGAATGTAAATAATACAAAAAGAAAACTAACTAACTAACTACCTCTACACTATTCTCAAGAACAGCTCCTGTTGCCTTCAAGTGTGGAATGTATGAAGTGACAAGACCAGGGAGTCAACACCTCTATATATAGGTGAGAAACCCTAGGCCCATGGGCCCCCAGGCCTTGAAATTTGAATTCTGGCAAGGCTTACGACGCTATAGGTGGCTTACGACGCTATCCTACTACGGCGCTATAGGTCTAGCGTCGTAGTCTTCCATCCCAAAGACACTCTTGTTTCTGAATGGACAGCCTACGGCGCTGTACTTGATCACGGCGCTATCCATGCTTAGCGTCGTCCACCCTTCTTCAAACTGTTGCTTTGGTTTCCTCCTACGGCGCTAGACCAAGCTACGGCGCTATACATGCTTAGCGTCGTAGTTGTGTCTAGCGTCGTAATATCCTGTAAAATTCAACTTTTTGTGGGTTTTCATTTTTTTTTCCATCTTTTCATTTCCTTTTTCTTTTCTTTTTCTCATGTTTTTGGATTTTTCTAACATAAATGTGTAATAAAATTACAGATTTATGTATTTTTCACACCAGCTCAATATTTTTACAATTATGCATAAATCTGTCCAATTCCACTGCTTTCTTATTTAATATAAGACCGGAATGCGATCAAATGCCCGTTTCAGACACGGAAATGGATTGAAAATAATGGTCATTTCTGGCCATTATCAACATCCTCACATTTAATACTGATCGTTGATAATGGCCAGAAATGACCATTATTTTCAATCCATTTCCGTGTCTTAAACGGGCATTTGATCGCATTCCGGTCTTACATTAAGTAAGAAAGCAGTTGAATTGGACTGATTTATGCATAATTGTAAAAATAATAAGCTGGTGTGAAAAAGGCATAAATATGTAATTTTATTACATATTTATGTTAGAAAAATCCAAAAACATGAGAAAAAGAAAAGAAATGAAAAAGATGGGAAAAAGAGAGAAAAGCCCACAAAAAGAACATTTTCGGCCATCTGGCCCAATCCAGCAGGCCCAGGAGAACCCTTGTCGCGGAAGCTCCTTTGTCGCGATGCATGGTTCCGCGACAAAGGAGGGTTCCGCGACCAAGCATCCCAGATGAAGAAGGAAACCAGCCAAGCCCTTTGTCGCGATATCCTTTGTCGCGATGGCATGTTCCGCGACAAAGGTATGCTCCGCGACAAAGACACCCAATTAGAGACACAAGACCCAGTCGAGAAGCTTTGCCACATGCAGTGTGTTCCGTGACCAAACTTGATGCTCCGAGACAAAGCTGTGATGTGTGTGATGTCTTGAGACACAATGGGCTCAAATCAAGGCCCATGAGCTTAGGGTTTCCCCTCTATAAATATGAGGTGTTTCCTTTGAGCTAGGGGTTGGAAGAATTTTAGAGAGAACATACACTCTTGAAGACAAGTTGGGAGCTCAGTTAGTTTAGTTTAGTTCAGGGTAGTTTAGTTAGGTTTTTCTTGTATTATTTAATTTATGCATTAGTTAGCTGTAGTTTCTAGCATTTTAGTTTAGATAGCCAGTTTTTACATCTTGTTTCTTGTTCTAAACTTTTGCTTAGGGTTTAGTGATACCCAAAATCATGGGTATTAACAAACCCACTTAATGAGATGGGAGAATATTCTTGAATAGTGTCCCAAAAATCATGAAATGGGTCTCACACCCCATGGATCTTACTGCTTTCATTTTCTTTTGGTCTTTTGATCCTTATTTTTCATTTTAATGTCACTGCTTGGTGACTTTTCTTTGGATGATGTTGCATGTTTATGGGCGATCAAGCTTAGATTAGGGTTTCTTTAGTTTTAAGTTTGTTTTATTTCTATTATGTTCAAACATGCTCTAGCTAGATTCAAATTCTGTTTTGTCATTTTTAGCTTAGTTAGCTTTTGAATCTGAAATGGGTGAGATCACACACAATGCATGCCACTGTTCCACCTTACTTTTCTGACATGTGTCCTGGACACACCTTTGTCGCGGAACCACGTTCCGCGACAAAATGATATTTTGGCGACAAAGGCGCCAAAGAACACTTGTTAGCAATATTTTGAAACCCTTGGTCGCGAAACAACTCTTGTCGCGGAACCACGTTCCGCGACAAAATCCTTGATTAGCGACCAAGGACCCAAATACTTGTGATTTTATTCTGGAAGGGCTTTGTCGCGAAGCAACCTTGTCGCGGAACCACGTTCCGCGACAAAACCTCTTGTTCCGCGACAAGAATTATGCCCTTGTCCAATTTTCAAACCCTTTGTCGCTATATCTCCTTGTCGCGGAACCATGTTCCGCGACAAAATTTCTGCTTAACGACAAAGCAGACCCTGATTTTTAAAATCCCATTCCTCTCATTTCCCACCCTTTGTCGCGAAACCCTTGTCGCGGACCCATGGTCCGCGACACAAACTCTACTCCGCGACAAAGTGGCACCTTTTTGCCAAATTTTTATTCTTCATCTTCCTCATTAATTAATTGGACCTTTATATTAATATTTTGAGGTTGAAATCCAATGATCTCAACCCATGATTATTTTGATATAAAGAATTTTGTTCAATTCCATTAAAAGATTCTTCTACAAGTAATTAAACTTTCATGATCTAAGCACATAATCCGGACTGTAATTAATTAATTATGGTATGAGTGATTATTTAGACGTGAAGGGTGATTATGGATTCAAATCCATACCATTGCATGAGAAACCAATGTCTCTCATGCAAGATGACCTAAAAATATTTTTCTTTTATTTATTTTGTCTTTTCCGTGTTGTATGAAACAGCTAGTAATGAATATATCAGACTAATGTTGGCAGGTATTCCCACACGATAACTAGCTCGTAGTCTGAATATTAATTACTAGATGTTATTTTGCATGGTCCGGATAGTGGTCGGTGGAAGCCTTGGCGGTCCGTCCATCCGGGATTGTATAGCTGCTCAGCTGACTCCTATCTGGATACAGTTTTATTTTCTTTAACTTAATTTCAAACCTGAATTTCGAGCTGTAATATTATCAAAAGATGTCGATCAACATTGCTTGAATAGTATTACAGTAAGAAAACATGTAGGTTTTTCCCTCATTTCACAGATAGTAGGAATCTTGACAATAGTGATCACTGTTATTAAGATCTTCTGCTGTTTAAAATCATCCCACCTAGAATAGTCAGGACCTGGATAGCAGATGTTTGCAGTCCAGATCATCTTGACTATTCTTGTCATCTTTTTAGCTAAAATAAATTCTTCTCATCTCCGGCTATTTCATCTCTGTGTATCAACTTCTGTCTAAACCCACCTTATATTTAGGGTTATTTAATTTTACACTTCTCTATAAAATTATGCATGATATTATTATGTAGATATTGTGGTCAATGATTATTTTGGGATCCTTCCCTTGGACATAGAAGTCGTGATTTGAATTAGATGTCTCACAATAAATTTCCAACAAAAAAAATTCATTTATAAAATCCGGATCTGAGTAAGGGATAAATTCATCAGTTATGACTGATTCATATCCGACTAGGGGTTGAATTTGGGAAATTAGAAGCAGAGTCAGCTATTAGGTCTCACCTAGACTGAAAGGGTCTGTGTTCTTATTGAGAGTCTAGTACCTGTTTAGGGAATGATTTTCAAACATCTATTATTTTCCAAAATTGCTGTGTGTTGGAAATCTGGTATTAAATATCACACTGAGATGGGGTCCACTTGGATTCAAATACGGTGTGATAGATAATTCTAGAGGAACAATACATAGGCCTTGGTTATTTTCTGAGATAGGGTTGAGTTCCTTTCAACTGCTATCCTCCTCTGCCAATGCCTATTCTTGAGTCCTGAGTGAGCGCATCCGGAACAAACTAATTTGTTAGTTCGTTTCATTAGTTTGTATCTCATAACCACCCGAAGGGAAGTGAACACTGCAAGCGGTTCACTGAGATTGGGGAATTCTTGATCCACACCCAGTCATTCTGACTGGGGGCTTTCTTTTACTACCAGGGTCAGACTTTCAAAAACCTCCGAGTGATAGGATTTTAAATGCTTTCTTTACTGCTTCCTTTTAACTGCTTTCCTTAGAGGTCACTCGGTTGTATTGAGAGTTGTGTAACTGCTACTAGATTGAGAGTTAAGGGATAGTTCAAGGCTTGATTAGAATCTTTGGGCGTGACATGGGGGAATGATAACGGTACTTGACACTTCAATAAATGATTTGTCAGGTGTTGCTTGTCCACCACAAATGGCTAACATACTTTTGCAAGGCATTGCAAGGGGAGTTATAAGTTTGTGGTATCTTAGAGTTTGTTTTCTTAAGAGCATGTAAACTCTTACTGTAAGTACCTGTCTGTTAAAGGGAACATGGTATAGAGAGCATGAAAAATTAGCTAACTGAAAGGATTATCCCAAGCTAAGATCTGCGTATTAAAATGGAAGTTTAATTGTGTTTCATCTGAATCTTGTCCAATATTTATTATTTTTTTCCTGTCCCTTCTGTCTCATTTTAAATATGCTTTCTTAGAATAATTTTACCGCTTACTTAGATTGAATTTAATTCGCTTTCTAGAATAGCTTTATCTGCTTCATTTAATTACTTTCATAGCTTAGTTTAAATTCTGTCAAGTAGTTGATAGTCAAAATACACACTTGAATCGAGTAACCGAGTGGAAAATCTTAGTAAACGACGTGGGCCCTGCTTCTATCGCACATCCTCCAGTGAACGATCCGGTCTTACTATAAATTACTGCAATTTTTGACACCGTGCGCTTTCGGGCCACAGTTTCTTAAACACGAGTAATAAAAACGTGACAACCTATAAATATATCCCTACTCACAACTCCGCCGTCATAAATTGGTTTCATTAAATAAAACCTAAACCAGGATTATGATTTTTCGGAAAATACTCATGTAGTGGAAATCTGTCAAAAGTTTCATGGCAGGGAATCTCATGGCAAGAATTGATGAGAAGTATCATGGCACGTATGCCGGGGACCCTCAGTGTGACAAGCTGAAGGTCAATCTATCCCGGCTACACCATGAAATTTGTCAACAGTTTCATGACAGGGAGGACCACAGCGCCATTTGAAATTAAAGCACCACACTTGAGTAATAAAAAGAATAACAATCTTGATATATCTCTAAACCCCTTCCCATGAATCATAACTCTTTCCATTTAATAAATTTAACCTGGTATATTTTAGAACATACTTGTGTAGGAAATTGTCAAAAGTTTCATGGCGCCGTTGCCGGGGAGGATGCAGCGTCGTTTATTAGGAGAATTACACTCCTGATTACTCATAGATTAGCTTAGTTTAGTGTAATATATCTAATTCAGAACAGAAAAAGTACCTTCAAGATTAATTGAACATTTAGAGTATCAAGACTCTAAATGTGAGGATGTTGAACTGAGGAGAAAACCTAACCTATTGGGTATTTATCTGTCTTGCAGGAAATTCGGAACCACCCAAAAAGAAGAAGCAGAAAAAGCATGGAAAACAAGGTTCTTGGTTGGGTAAATTCCACAAATCTAAGAAATTATTTTCGGAATCTAAAGCAATTTAAGATCCGGAATAAATCTCGCAGATAAATGGAACTGACCCAACCTAATTTTATGCAACTAGATTATTTTAAATAATGGCCCAATGTTTTGAATTTATTTGGACTGAATTCATTTAGGTCCAAATCAAATAAAATGGACTCAGGCCCAACATCATATTCGGGCCCAGTCCGTTGAAAATTTGAAAATTCAAAAAGTTTGTCGCGGAATGACCATTTTGTCGCGGAACAACGTTCCGCGACCAAGTGCAACTCCGCGACAAAGTTCCCCTTATCATCAAACCCTGTTTGTCTTTGTCGCGGAATAACCATTTTGTCGCGATGCGCAGCATCGCGACCAAGTGCAACTCCGCGACAAAATTTCACTCATCCCTGAGCTCTGTTTGTCTTTGTCGCGGAACACTTTGTCGCGGAGCACTGCATTGCGACAAAGCTCCTGTTCCGCGACACGAGCATACTTCACCCCACTTTTCCCTCCTATTTTGTCGCGGAATATGACTCCGCGACAAAGTCCCATATTCCGCGACACCTCTAATGTCGCCAAGGCCTGGTCGCAAAACCCTGTTTCGCGACAATGGGCTAGGGTTCCGCGACCGGCCCATCAGTATTTAAACCCCTTCCCCTCCCTCTTCTTCCCCACGCTTCCACACTTAGAAAATTTTCGAAAACTGCTCATACGCGAAAACCTTTCCCGAAGAACACCACAGTGTTCCTCGCACTCGTTTCCTACCACTTCCAGGCGTTACTCTGCCCAATTTTCGCGAACCCAATGGAACCTCCATCTTCATCTTCGCCCCCGAAGCAGACCGAGCCCTGGTAAGTGTTTTCTATCCGATTCTTGCGCATTCTCGAGCCCCTGTTTTCGCGAGTCTAGAGATTTTGGGAATTTTTGATGGGTGGAACTTGAAAAATGTATGGATATGCATTATTATGGTCTGATTTGCTTATTGGAGTTCATTCTTGAGGATGCTTTGTTGTGGGCAGTATTCGAGTGGATTCTATGATTAGTTTGGGTGTTGGCCGAGCATGATGGGAAGATGGGGAGGTTATTTTGTCAGCAGGGGAGTGTTCGATTACTGTAGGACAGTTTAATTTCTGAACTTAGGACGTTTTAGAGAACGTAGGAGGCAATGGATCTCGGATGCCGCCATTATTGAACCATTGAGTTCTAGGGTTCCTGGGTTTGTTTTGTTTTGATATCCATGCTCTGTCTTTTTCTTAAATCTGTGGAAATTTCTTGCCAAAATTTGAAACCCGAAGGTTAGAAGGCAATGAGCATTTGGGTACTTTTGAATATGTTGATGTTATTGCTGTGTTAATCTTACTTTTGAGCACTGAGAAGCATGAAACTATGTTGGATTCCATGTTTTAGCCAAGATGAGAGTTTGATCTTGTGTTTTTGCCTTGCTGTGTTCATGAATACTGCATGCCAATTCAGACATTCAATGCAATTTCATATTTGGCAAACTCTGTTGGTCAGTGTGGCTAATCTGTAAAAAGTGAGTGTTTGTACTATTATGGTAGTGTCTGTGCACCAATCCCCTTTTGCAAGTTCACTTTTTCATAAAAAGACAAAAATAGTATTAGGAATTTGGTTGACAATGTGTTTTTGTTCCCAATGGAACTAAAAAGTGTGAGTTAAGTGGCAGTATTTTTGCCACATCAACTGTTATCTTTTTTTTTACAAAATCCAAAAATGGGACCACACACATCCCACTTTTCATTAAATAAAAACAAGTCAACCATTTTAAAAATTAAAAAAATAGTGTTTGCAATTTTCTTGAACGTTTTAACTGTCCAATGACAGTCCAAACAATTCGGAAATAGCAAATCCACTCCGCCACGTCTCCATTGCACATTCAATTCTCGAGCAATCCATTCCATCGCCGTCATTGCATTCCATTTTCAACAAGTGCCTCGAGCTTGTTTAATAAAATTTGAAAAACAAACTTTTGGGCCCAATGGCCCATTAAAAAAGGAATTTTTGGTCCAATGACCATTTTATTTTTATCTCTCCCTTTGATTGGACTCAATAGTCCAATTAAGATAACTCCTTCTAGGTCCTAAGGCATTAGTACCTTATCTTTGGATCTTTTAATAAACTCAAGATTAAATCACTTAAATCACATTTCGAGCTTAGCAAAGCTCAAAATGTGAGGATGTTGATTTTCAAACTTGAATAATCTTTGAAAAACTATAAAAATTTGGATGTGTCTAAACACCTTGGCCTTTTTCAGGAATGAGTTGGTAGTACAATCAGGCATCGGGTTGCCTGACTGCACATATGAGGCTGCTGGCAAGGAAGCCTCAATTGATCGAACAGAAATTAAGAACATGAGAGATGCCATCAAATCAGTTCACAAAGTACCTCTGGACCACACTACGGAGGAGAAACTGAAATTTCCCCCGGGATGGGACGTGCACATTCCTCCAGAAGAAAGAACAATAGTTGCTGCATCGATAGAGAGGGATTACTATCATTTTCTGAAGAAGTTTTGGATGAGGATGATGGAGCATGCCCCCCAAGATGAAAAGACAACTCCAGAAGTACGCATCCAACTAAAGTTCAAAGAGCACAGGGCTGTGTGGAACCGACATGTGGAAAAAGGGACGAAAGACCCAAATATCGCTGAGTTTGACATCATCATCCCTAATCAGATCATAGATCCTCAAGTTTGGATGGCCTTCGAGCACAAGCAGATGGATCTAAGTAGGGTCATAAACAGTGGGGCCATCATGATGTATGAAGCATTCCCATTCAAGTGGAACCCATATCTGTTTGAAGCAAAAGGACCAGTGGAGCAGAGGTGGATTACAGATCTAGCTCGTGCCAGGCATCGAGAGCTGACCTTCAATCTGTACAATCGCCTCAAACACGCTGAAAAATTTGAACAAAGCCACAACACCTCATTATTGAATACAATGAGGAAGATGATCAAGGATGCACGCGATCAATGGGACGAACTGACTACGGTCTGGGGAAAAGGCAATACAAGTATCACTAAGTCCTTTCTGGATGAGGGAGTAGTGTTACCTGTAGATGAGGTACTTGAAACCATCTTCACACGTAGAAGGTATGGACGGTATGGAACAAACAAGGATGATGAATTTCCCCAGCACATAGCAGTATTAAGGGAACAGCTGCAAGTGGATATACGCAAAGGTGGCTGGAAACCCAAAAAGAAAAAGGAAAGGCAGTTCAATTTACTATCAAAAACTGAGGCTGGATTGTATCTCAAGTATGATTTGGCAGAAGATATGTCCTACCTTGAAGGAATTCAGAAGGATCTGATAGGGGGCATGATGAATCAGTACAGGGATTCTTACTGGGATCTGATCATGGAGATGGACAAGTTTGCACTTGAATACTGTAATAGCACTGCAAACGGAAAGAAGATCTTGCACTATAACAATAATGTACGGAGTAAGTTCTGCACCAAGATCAAGAAGGACTGGGAGGACCAGCTGGGGAGAATCACTCAAAAGAGTTTCATTGAGGATTACTTACAGCGCGCCGAGAAGCAACTAGGCTATGAGGATGAACCAAACAGAGAAGAAGATCCAGACGCTGAGATTGATGCCTACTTTTCCACTCCTCCTGAGGCCAACCCACAGCCTACCCAGCCAGCAGTACAAGCTTCAGCTCTGCCGCCAAGAGGACAACCTGAAGTGCAAAAAGTTGCCACCACTGAGCCTGTGGAACAGCAAGAAACTACTCATGCATCAGAATCAGCTGCTGCTATGCCCGAACCTCCAGTCCAGTCAAGTCAGTCTGAAAGACCAGCACCTGCTGCAGCCCCAGCCTCATCCCAGTCTGAACCTCCTAAGCAGCCCAAGAAGAAATTGATCAAGTTAGCAGACAAAGAGAAAGCAACGAGGGTCCCGGAACCTAAGGTGTCAATCAAAGAACCTGAGCCAACTGCCAAGGAAGTGACAGTGCCTACAGATCCCACGGACAGAGGCAAGAAGCCGATGCCACCACCACCCCCGAAAAAGAAACATCAAGTGGCATTCGATGCTGAGCTGGCCAGAAAATTGCAAGAAGAAGAATTTGCATCAGCCGGCCTCATTGATCAAGCAACAGGTGGTTCGGGAGTGGAGAAAGTGACTGAGGAAGAACGCTTGGCAATGGAAAAGAAAGCTGCAGAGGAGGAGCAAATCAGAAAGAATATTCAGCAAACGAAGGACGAAGAAACCGCCAAAAAGATGCAAGCTGATCTGGAAAGCAGGAAATCTGGAGAGGCTGAACAAGATGATGAAGAAGACTTTGAGTTGAAAATCACTGGTGGAATCGAAGGAAAGGGATTGAAGATCAAAGAAGAACAACCATCTGGATGGACTGGCCCTCTTATTCGTAGTGCCGAAACCCTTCGGGAAGAATTGAGACAGAACATCAACGAACAGATTGAAACGAGAATTGATGCTGGAGAAAAGCCAGATCAAATCAGATATCAGACAGAAGTGGGTCAATTGATTGATCTTCTCGTGGGCACGGCCAGAATTGAAGAATTCATCACTCAAGAAGGCCCGTCGCACCAACCTGAACGGTCAGAAGGACCACAAGATTCCATAGATCCGGTAGCACTGGCCAAGACATTGGAAAAGCAGCCAGGCGACCATCCCATGGCCACTGCGCTTAAGGAAAATGTTCAGGGAATTGTGACTGAAGCTGCAGAGGGAAATGATTCAGAAGAAGAAGCTCGGCAGGAGGAGCAGGAATTCATGGATCAGATGGCGCCTATCTTCCAACGTCCCACAGGACGAGCTGCAAGAATTAGGGAGGAGGAGGAGGTATCAACTGATGTTGATGACCGTCATTTTCATGTAACTACATTTTCTTTGCCTGTAAATTGTGAACTCAATACAATGAAAAATGTAATTAAACAGGTTGAGGAGGAACTCAGAGATGAAACAGCTCAGGGAGAAGGAGAGCCAAGTCAGAGGAGAGATGAGGCTGAACCAATGGATGACCAGCCACAGGAAGGAGACGATCGAACAGACTGGCACACGAGCGACGACGAATCTGTCGGATCCATTCGGCCAGTCGAGTTCTGGTCCGAGAATACTGTGAGGCAGAGGATGGGTGTTTCAAAGGAATATGAGAAGAAAAAGCTGAGTGCAGAACAGATGCAGATCAAGTTCAATGGCAACAAAGAGAATGCAGAAAAGTACAAGAAGTTGCAGAAAATGATAGTGCCGGATAAAGGATTCAGACCCGATGCATTGTCACACCCCACTGTTGAGACTTTCTACAGAAATCAAGAGTGGGATAACTTCATGCTGCATCATGGCGAAGACGGCTTCGTGGAGCTAACAAAGGAATTCTTCTGCAACATCGATAAAGCTGCCAGAACAACATGGATCCGAGGACAAGTGATAAACATTGCACCTGACTGGCTGAATCAGTTCTTTGGGACTACGGACATTAGAAGCGAATTTCCCCCTGATGAGATCATGACAAAGAGAGCCAAGACGAGCGATGCGAGGTATGCAACCTTGGCTAACAGCATGACAAGCGTGACTGCCCCAGGACATACATTCAATGCAAAATGGCTGCGGATACAGTTCATGCCAACTTATGAGTTCTACATGTCCAAGATCCGGCCCAATTCGCATCCGCACACCACATCTGGGAATGTACTGATGGGATTTGCAAGAATGTGGAGCGGAGCAAAACTGAATGTGGGGAGACATGTGTTCGAAGTAATGACAACCCGGATAAATGACAGGCAGGTTCTGTGCTACCCAAACATGATAAGGAGGATCTGCATAGCTTAAGGTGTCGACTTGAGCGCTTTCAGAAGTGACGCGGTGGTAAAAGTAAACCCACCTATCAGTGTGCCGAGACTTCCCCTGTGTGAGAGTATTAGATATTCTCTCCCTCAAATGTTCGGCAGAGGAGATTCAGACGCCCAATCCTCTTTCATATCAAGTGGGCAAGCATCGAGAAAAAGAAAGAGACAGCCCAAGACAAAGAAGGGAACACAGAAAACCTGTGCTGATGCAGGACCTTCAATTGTCCAAGAAGAGCTTCACACGGATCAAGAACAGACAGAGACGCCAAATCCAATTCCGGCAGCTCCGACTCGACCTCAACCTCAGATGCCTCCTCAAAGCCAGAACGTATCTCAATTCCCTGCTGATTCCCAAGCATTTGAGATGGTGAGCAAGATGAGTCAATCTTTGCTCGAAGGAATGAAGTCTATGACTGATGTCGCTACGGCGAGCCAAGAGGAACAGCGAAAAAGGGCCGAAGAGGAACGTGAAGAGCGAAGGAGGGAGAGAGAAGAAGAACGCCAAGAGCGTAGGAGAGAAAAGGAAGAGAAGCGAAAGGAGAAGCAGGAGAAGGAAAAGAAAGAGGCGGAATTCAGGCAAATGATGATGGAAAGAGAAGAGCGCATGCACAGAGAAAGATTGGAGAATGAAGAAAAGCAGCGCAAAATGATGGAAACACTGATGCAAGCACTCATCAGTCAACTTCCCAAGCCACCCCCACCTCCATCAGATGCAGCAAGAGCCTCGAGCCAGAAATCAGGCGAAGAGAAAGACGGCACGTCTTGATCATAAGTTTTTGTGAGCTACATTGTAAATATCATATAAGAGAATTTCATTTCCCTTGTGCAAAATCGTCCTGATTGCAATGGAATCTCTTGTAATTGATATCATTCACTGTTTTAATTTTGGAATTTTGCAGTCCAAACAATTTTATTCTTGAAAAGATGTCTGCACAGTCCAAGATGAATAAGTGACTGTCAGGCCAAAAATATGCTGTGGACATATTCTGTATGTCAGCAGTGCCTCTTTACTGCTTTAAATTAAATAACCAGCAAAAATATGCATAGACTTGCTCTAAATTCACATGTGAATTTAGGCTTGTGATTAAATTTTCAACTTTTAAATTGGGATAATATAATTGAAGACATGCATGAAATGAATTCCTAAGGTTTTGAGCTATAAAAGTTTAATGATGCGATCATCTTGTTGGGTAATAAATCTGCATGTTAGAAATTTTGATTGAGTAAATTGTTAGAACTAAGCTTTGATTAAATTTAAGAATACTGTATGACATGAATCAATCCAACCTGTGAGGTTTGAGCCTTGAGTCACTTTTACTCATTTTCTTTGATGTGTGAAAATCATTTTGATTAAAGGAAACTAGAACTTGCGATTGGGACCGATTCAAGACCATGCCATATTCCCGAAATCGAGCATATGATCGAGGCACTTAGAAAACCCAAATTTTTGGCCTTCTTTTGAAATCCAAACCCCAAAAATACTTTCCCTTTAGGATTAACCAATTTGAGCCTATAAGCCTAATTTTCTTTCAAACCCACTATATTTTTCCGAGCCTACAAAAAGACCAAGAAATTCAAACCCAAGTGTGCAGGAATGAATTTTATCAAGGCATTACAATTTATGATCATCATAAATGTCAATCGGCACTCAATAAACCGATTCAAAAAAAAAAAAAGAAGAAAGAAATATGTTGAGTTCATTTCAACAAGAGTAAAATTGCAAATGACAAAGAAAATTAGACATAGTCTAATGTCATGCAATAGAAAAGAAAAGCAAAAGAAAGAAAGACGAAATATATTGATGATCATAAATTTTAAATAAAAATATGCCAAGTTATAGAATTAATTCTTGCCACTTATTAGCCCAATATTTCCCTTCCCTACCAAATGTTACAACCGTATGCCCCATTACAACCCTTGAATAAGACCTCATGATCTCGATTTAAAGAAATGATCCGGTGGCGAGTTGGTCTGATTGCAAGCTTATGGGATAATTTAATTAAATTTGATTCTGAGTGTTCACTGATTAAACCCCAATTGAGAGTGAGTGAAATTTCCGATTCTTTTATAAGTGAGGCTCTGTTTTGTTGCACATGATCATGTCATCCCTTAATTCTAATTTTTAATCCTTGCATCTTTCAAACATGATATTCAAGAAGGGTTGATAATAATGTTTGATTTGTAGGCCTGATTTAGTGAGCAAGTATCATTTTATTCAACACTGCAATCAAGGAAATTCAATATTTGTAGTTTTTGATTGTCTTATCCCAATCCAAAAAGAATGTAATTTATGAAGCCACGAAAATGAATTGAATATGAAGAGTCCGTGTTCTTAGGAACATTGACTCTGACTGCTCGGGGACGATCAGTATTAAATGTGAGGATGTTGATAATGGCCAGAAATGACCATTATTTTCAATCCATTTCCGTGTCTTAAACGGGCATTTGATCGCATTCCGGTCTTACATTAAGTAAGAAAGCAGTTGAATTGGATTGATTTATGCATAATTGTAAAAATAATAAGCTGGTGTGAAAAAGGCATAAATATGTAATTTTATTACATATTTATGTTAGAAAAATCCAAAAACATGAGAAAAAGAAAAGAAATGAAAAAGATGGGAAAAAGAGAGAAAAGCCCACAAAAAGAACATTTTCGGCCATCTGGCCCAATCCAGCAGGCCCAGGAGCACCCTTGTCGCGGAAGCTCCTTTGTCGCGATGCATGGTTCCGCGACAAAGGAGGGTTCCGCGACCAAGCAGCCCAGATGAAGAAGAAAACCAGCCAAGCCCTTTGTCGCGATGGCATGTTCCGCGACAAAGGTATGCTCCGCGACAAAGACACCCAATTAGAGACACAAGACCCAGTCGAGAAGCTTTGCCACATGCAGTGTGTTCCGCGACCAAACTTGATGCTCCGAGACAAAGCTGTGATGTGTGTGATGTCTTGAGACACAATGGGCTCAAATCAAGGCCCATGAGCTTAGGGTTTCCCCTCTATAAATATGAGGTGTTTCCTTTGAGCTAGGGGTTGGAAGAATTTTAGAGAGAACATACACTCTTGAAGACAAGTTGGGAGCTCAGTTAGTTTAGTTTAGTTTAGGGTAGTTTAGTTAGGTTTTTCTTGTATTATTTAATTTATGCATTAGTTAGATGTAGTTTCTAGCATTTTAGTTTAGATAGCCAGTTTTTACATCTTGTTTCTTGTTCTAAACTTTTGCTTAGGGTTTAGTGATACCCAAAATCATGAGTATTAACAAACCCACTTAATGAGATGGGAGAATATTCTTGAATAGTGTCCCAAAAATCATGAAATGGGTCTCACACCCCATGGATCTTACTGCTTTCTTTTTCTTTTGGTCATTTGATCCTTATTTTTCATTTTAATGTCACTGCTTGGTGACTTTCTTTGGATAATGTTGCATGTTTATGGGCGATCAAGCTTAGATTAGGGTTTCTTTAGTTTTAAGTTTGTTTTATTTCTATTATGTTCAAACATGCTCTAGCTAGATTCAAATTCTATTTTGTCATTTTTAGCTTAGTTAGCTTTTGAATCTGAAATGGGTGAGATCACACACAATACATGCCACTGTTCCACCTTACTTTTCTGACATGTGTCCTGGACACACCTTTGTCGCGGAACCACGTTCCGCGACAAAATGATATTTTGGCGACAAAGGTGCCAAAGAACACTTGTTAGCATATTTTGAAACCCTTGGTCGCGAAACAACTCTTGTCGCGGAACCACGTTCCGCGACAAAATTTTTGATTAGCGACCAAGGACCCAAATACTTGTGATTTCATTCTGGAAGGGCTTTGTCGCAAAGCAACCTTGTCGTGGAACCACGTTCCGCGACAAAACCTCTTGTTCCGCGACAAGAATTATGCCCTTGTCCAATTTTCAAACCCTTTGTCGCTATACCTCCTTGTCGCGGAACCATGTTCCGCGACAAAATTTCTGCTTAACGACAAAGCAAACCCTGATTTTCAAAATCGCATTCCTCTCATTTCCCACCCTTTGTTGCGAAACCCTTGTCGCGGACCCATGGTCCGCGACACAAACTCTACTCCGCGACAAAGTGGCACCTTTTGGCCAAATTTTTATTCTTCATCTTCCTCATTAATTAATTGGACCTTTATATTAATATTTTGAGGTTGAAATCCAATGATCTCAACCCATGATTATTTTGATATAAAGAATTTTGTTCAATTCCATTAAAAGATTCTTCTACAAGTAATTAAACTTTCATGATCTAAGCACATAATCCGGACTGTAATTAATTAATTATGGTATGAGTGATTATTTAGACGTGAAGGGTGATTATGGATTCAAATCCATACCCTTGCATGAGAAACCAATGTCTCTCATGCAAGATGACCAAAAAATATTTTTCTTTTAGTTATTTATTTTGTCTTTTCCGTGTTGTGTGAAACAGCTAGTAAGGAATATATCAGACTAATGTTGGCAGGTATTCCCCCACGGATGACTAGCTCGTAATCTGAATATTAATTACTGGATGTTATTTTGCATGGTCCGGATAGTGGTCGGTGGAAGCCCTGGCGGTTCGTCCATCCGGGATTATAATAGCTGCTCAGCTGACTCTTATCCAGATACAGTTTTCTTTTCTGTATTTTAATTTCAAACCTGAATTTCGAGCTGTAATATTATCAAAAGATGTCGATCAACATTGCTTGAATAGTATTACAGTAAGAAAACATGTAGGTTTTTCCCTCATTTCACAGATAGTAGGAATCTTGATGATAGCGATCACTGTTATTAAGATCTTCTGCTGTCTAAAATCATCCCACCTGGAATAGTCAGGACCTGGATAGCAGATGTTTGCAGTCCGGATCATCTTGACTATTCTTGTCATCTTTTTAGCCAAAATAAATTCTTCTCATCTCCGGCTATTTCATCTCTGTGTATCAACTTCTGTCTAAACCCAGCTTATATTTAGGGTTATTTAATTTTACACTTCTCTATAAAATTATGCATGATATTATTATGTAGATATTGTGGTCAATGATTATTTTGGGATCCTTCCCTTGGACATAGAAGTCGTGATTTGAATCAGATGTCTCACAATAAATTTCCAACAAAAAAATTCATTTAGAAAATCCGGATCTGAGTAAGGGATAAATTCCATAGTTATGACTAATTTACATCCGACTGAGGGTTGATTTTGGGAAATTAGAAGCAGAGTCAGCGATTAGGTCTCACTTAGACCGAAAGGATCTGTGTTTTAATTGAGAGTCTAGTACCTGATAGGGAATGATTTTCAAACATCTATTGCTTCCCAAAATTGCTGTGTGTTGGAAATCTGGTAGTATTAAATATCACACTGAGATGGGGTCTACTTGGATTCAAACGCGGTGTGATAGATAATTCTAGAGGAACAATACATAGGCCTTGGTTATTTTCTAAAATAGGGTTGAGTTCCTTTCAACTGCTATCCTCCTCTGCCAATGCCTATTCTTGAGTCCTGAGTGAGTGCATCCGGAACGAACTAACCTATTAGTTCGTTTCATTAGTTTGTATCTCATAACCACCCGAAGGGAAGTGAACACTGCAAGCGGTTCACTGAGATTAGGGAATTCTTGATCCACACCCAGTCATTTTGACTGGGGGCTTTCTTTTACTACCAGGGTCAGACTTTCAAAAACCTCCGAGTGATAGGATTTTAAATGCTTTCTTTACTGCTTCCTTTTAACTGCTTTCCTTAGAGGTCACTCGGTTGTATTGAGAGTTGTGTAACTGCTACTAGGACTGAGAGTTAAGGGATAGTTCAAGGCTTGATTAGAATCTTTGGGCGTGACATGGGGGAATGATAGCGGTACTTGCCACTTCAACTAATGATTTGTCAGGTGTTGCTTGTCCACCACAGATGGCTAACATACTCTTGCAAGGCATTGCAAGGGGAGTTATAAGTTTGTGGTATCTTAGAGTTTGTTTTCGTAAAAGCATGTAAACTCTTACTGTAAGTACCTGTCTGTTAAAGGGAACATGGTATAGAGAGCATGAAAAATTAGCTAACTGAAAGGATTATCCCAAGCTAAGATCTGCGTATTAAAATGGAAGTTTAATTGTGTTTCATCTGAATCTTGTCCAATCTTTATTCTTTTCTTCCTGCCCCTTCTGTCATAATTTAAGTTTGTTTTCGTAGATCAGTCTAATCTGCTTTCTTAGATTAATCTTACTGCTTTCTTAGATTGAATTTGATTCGCTTTCCAGAATAGCTTTATCTGCTTTATTTAATCGCTTTCATAGTACAGATTTAAATTCTGTCAAGTAGTCGATAATCAAACACACACTTGAATCGAGTAACCGAGTGGAAAATCTTAGTAAACGACGTGGGCCCTGCTTCTATCGCACATCCTCCAGTGAACGATCCGGTCTTACTATAAATTACTGCAATTTTTGACACCGTGCGCTTTCGGGCCACAGTTTCTTAAACACGAGTAATAAAAAC
This sequence comes from Hygrophila difformis, assembly GCA_030278955.1. Classification (NCBI taxonomy): domain Eukaryota; kingdom Viridiplantae; phylum Streptophyta; class Magnoliopsida; order Lamiales; family Acanthaceae; genus Hygrophila; species Hygrophila difformis. The sequence continues at coordinate 22,887,809 of JAOANR010000014.1, forward strand.
GTGACAACCTATAAATATATCCCTACTCACAACTCCGCCGTCATAAATTGGTTTCACTAAATAAAACCTAAACCAGGATTATGATTTTTCGGAAAATACTCATGTAGTGGAAATCTGTCAAAAGTTTCATGGCAGGGAATCTCATGGCAAGAATTGATGAGAAGTATCATGGCACGTATGCCGGGGACCCTCAGTGTGACAAGCTGAAGGTCAATCTATCCCGGCTGCACCATGAAATTTGTCAACAGTTTCATGACAGGGAGGACCACAATGCCATTTGAAATTAAAGCACCACACTTGAGTAATAAAAAGAATAACAATCTTGATATATCCCTAAACCCCTTCCCGTGAATCATAACTCTTTCCATTTAATAAATTTAACCTGGTATATTTTAGAAAATACTCGTGTAGGAAATTGTCAAAAGTTTCAATCGTCCCCGAGCAGTCAGAGTCAATGTTCCTAAGAACACGGACTCTACATATTCAATTCATTTTCGTGGCTTCATAAATCTCATTCTTTTTGGATTGGGATAAGACAATCAAAAACTTCAAGTATTAAATTCCCTTGATTGCAGTGTTTAATGAAATGATAATTGTTCACTATATCGGGCCTACAAATCAAACATTATTATCAATCCTTCATGAACATCATGTTTGAAAGATGCAAAGATTAAAAATGAGAATAAAGGGATGACATGAGCATGTTTCATGAAATAGAGCCTCACATATTAAGAGAATCGGAAAGTTTACTCACTCTCAATGGGGTTTAATCAGTGAACACTCATAATCAATTTTAATTAAATTATCCCATAAGCTTGCAATCAGACCAACTAGCCACCGGCTCATTTCCTCAAATCGAGATCATGAGGTCTTATTTAGGGTTATAATGGGGCATACGGTTGTAACATTTGGTAGGAAAGGGAATTATTGGGCTAAAAAGTGGCAAGAAATTATTCCATCATAATTTGGCATTTTTTATTTAAAATTTATGATCATTAATTATTTCTTCTTTCTTTTGCTTTTCTTTTGCATGACATTAGACTAAGTCTAATTTGCTTTGTCATTTGCAATTTATTCGTGTCGATTGAAACCCGACTTCTTCTTTTTTTTTTTTGAATCGGTTTATTGAATACCGATTTGATATGAATTTGATGATCATGGATTCAATGCCTTGATAAAATTTATTCTTGCACACTTGGGTTTGAATTTCTTGGTCTTTTTGTAAGGCTAGGAATAATATAGAGGGCTTCAAAGAAAAATTAGGCTTAAGGCTCAAATTGGTTAATCCTAAAGGGGAAAATATTTTTGGGTTTGGATTTCAAAAGAAGGCCAAAATTTGGTTTTCTAGGTGCCTCGATCATATGCTCGATTTTTTGGAATATGGCATAGTCTTGAATCGGTCTCAATCGCAAGTTCTAGTTTCCTTTAATCAAAATGATTCACACATCAAAGAAAATAAATGAGTAAAAGTGACTCATGGCTCAAATCTCACAAGGTTGGATTGATTCATGTCATACAATATTCTAAAATTTAATCAAAGCTTAATTCTAACAATTTATTCAATCAAAATCTCTAACATGCAGATTTATTACCCAATAAGCTGATCGCATCATTAGATTTTTATAGCTCAAAACCTCAGGAATTCATTTCATGCATGTTTTCAATTATATTATCCCAATTTAAAAGTTTGAAAATTTAATCACAAGCCTAAATTCAACAAGTGAATTTAGAACAAGTTTATGCATACTTTTGCTGGTTAATTAATTTAAAGCAGTAAAAAAGCACTGTTGACATATGGGGTATGTCAACAGCATATTTTTGGCCTGACAGTCACTTATTCATCTCGGACTGCCAGACATCTTTTCAAAAAAGAAAGCGAATAGAAATTGTTTGTGGCTCTCAAAGCTTGAGTTCCATTCGTGAAAAGCAGTAAATTACATCAGCTTCAAGGGATTCCTATGCAGTTAATACGAACCTGCATACAAGAGAGGAGATCCCTGATATGATACCTACACCAGAACATAAATAAGATAACATATTTCAGAATTCACCCTTCTTCTCTCAGAGAATGTATCTGAGCCAGTGGACATAGCTGGCCAGCTCACAGCGCAGGCACCAGCCATTGTGGTCTCTCATGGGTTCATGCATCCTTGTGCAGTAGACTCGGGGTGGTTGGTCTGCAAAAATGTAGGGAGTGTCCGGATCATCCGCCATCCATGAGAGAGTGTCGGTGGCCGTGTAGTTCAGGACCGATCGATGGGTCACCATTCTTTCTATCATTCTGATCCCCTGATCGACCTGGCCTTCGTCCATCCTGCTCATAAGCATAAGTCCACGGGTGAAGATAGACGCCTTGTGGTTGTCCTCTATGCCTGGCCGCAGCAGTTCACAAGCTCGCTCCTCATCCCCTTCTGCAAATGCCATGAGTGCTGGAACAATTTGGAGATTGAAGTTTCCAGCCTCAGTGCATGTGTGCAGAAATCTCTCTTTCTGCCTTCGTACCCTCGACTGCCACTGCCTCACCCTAGCCGTATCCAACTCGCATCGTTTGTAAACGATGGCAAGGTTTCCTGCGTTTCTGAGCTTCTGGCATGTCTCTTGTGCAGTGAACACTTCCCTGATCTCATCCTCTCCTATTCGGGAGAGGATTTCACCTATGAGCTCCTCCGGCAGGTCCAGCAGATGGGTTCCTCCGGGTGCAGGATTCGGGATAGGAAGGTTGCCCCTGAAAAGATAAGAAGGGATGAATCCAATTTTACATTTTTCTCAGAAATCATTCAGTTTAGAAACCAACATCCTCACATTTAGAGCAAGTAGAGTCTTGCTCTAAATGTGAGATTATTGATTTTCTGGCTTGAACTGAGTACAAAGCATAGGTAAAATAACTTTTATCAAAAGATAGGGGTCATTGGGCCCCTATATATTTTTAATGGGCCATTGGGCCCAAAAGTTTGATTTTCCAATTTTATTAAACAAGTCCGAGACACTTGTTGAAAATGGTATGAGATGGGTGGATGAGGTGAAATGCTCGAGTTTTGGAATGTGCAGTGGAGGCGTGGCGCAATGGATCTGCTATTTCTGGACTGCCTGGACTGTCTTGGACAGTTAAAACATCCAAAAATTTGCAAACACTATTTTTAATTTTTTAAAGAGTTGACTTGTTTTATTTAAGGAAAGTGGGATGTGAGTGGTCCCATTTTGGATTTTTGAAAAGGATAGCAGTTGGGTGACAAAAATACTGCTATTTACTCACACTATAGTTCCATTGGGAACAAAAAGAACAAGTCAAACATTAAATCTATTAACTCCTTTTTGTCTCTTTCATAAGGCCACTTTTATTTGAAAAAGTGGTAGGCTCCTATTGGGTGCTTTTACCATGTTTCCAAAAATAAGGTGACACTTATTCCAAAAGATTTTGAGACAGTGAAAGCAGATATGCCAAAAAGGGATCTTCCACCTTTAATGTTCCAAACCAACACTGTGAAAACATTTCAAGATCAAAATAAAATCCTAAACAGGAACATCACGCATTCAACCCCATTTATTCAAGAACAAGAATGCCAATAACACCATGATGCTTGAAACAACATCCTAATGCTCATTGGTTCTTCTTTTCCAGTTTGAGGCTTTCAAAAATTTGATTCTTGACAGTTTTAAAACAGGTTTTTCAAACAAGTATTAAAGGGTTTCAAAAGGATTTTCAAAAGGGTTTCTCAAAACCGAGAGCATCCAGGACTCAAAACAGAAAAAAAACAAGGGTTCATACAAACCACATTATGCCATTTCTTAACCAAAAGGTAAGAAAAAGAAAACAAAGACTCCGATGGAGGCCATGAACAGGGATGGAAAACATGGGTTTTACCCTGCCCTCCATGGCTCGGGTCTGGGCAAAGGTCCCAAGTTTGGAAGGAGCCTGTACATTCTGTCCATGGTGTCTCCTTGGATTTTAGGAGAGAGATGTTGTACGAGAACTCTGCGTTCTGCGTATGTGTTTTTGAGAGTGGATTCTGGGACTGAGAGTGTGAGAGTGTGGGAATGAAGAAGAAGAGGATCGGGGTATTTATAGGTGAAGAAGAAGGGTTTTACGACGCTATACTTAGCCTACGGCGCTAGACTAGCGCCGTAGCCTTGTTCAGCGTCGTAGGTAGAAAATAAGGGGAAAGGGGGTACTACGGCGCTATGCCTTTAGTACGGCGCTATCCAAGGATAGCGTCGTTCCAAAGGACTGCGTCGTAGGTAGATCAAAAAAGAAGGGGAAGTGCCCTACGGCGCTATCCCATCACTACGGCGCTATTCTTGGATAGCGTCGTAGTTGAAGATAGCATCGTAGTTGAACTTTGGATTTGAAAATTTTCAAAATTTTCATGTGAACTGGGCCTGAATAGATGAAATTGGGCCTCAGTTGGTTTTATTTGTTTTGGACTTGGGAGATCTTAGTCCAAAACATTTTTGTGTGTTAATGGGCTATCTTAATTAAATTTGACCTGCATAAAATAGGTTGGATTAATTCCATTCGTTTGCAAAAATTACTTCGGATTTTAAATTGCTTTAGTTTCCGAAATCATTTTCTCAAATTCATGGACTTAATCCAACCGGGAACCTGGTTTTCTTCTTGATTTTCTGCTCCTTCTTTTGTTGGTTCGAACTTCCTGCGAGTCAGATAAATACCCAATAGGTTAAATTTTCTCCAAATATCAACATCCTCACATTTAGAGTCTTAGTACTCTAAATGTTTAATTGATTTTTGGATATTCTCTGACAAAATAACACATATATAAATAGGTAATATGAAATGAAATTTTTATGATTTAAATGCTGTTTCTTATTGAATGTAAGCCGGGTCTGCCACTGTTTGGCTTTCTTTCTCCGGATCGAACTGTCCGAGGTACTCCTTCAATCGATGTCCATTCACCACTATGTTGCCCTTGTCAGTTCGGATCCTGACGGCTCCATTTTGAAAGACTTCCAGCACTTCATGTGGTCCTTCCCATCTGGATTTAAGCTTTCCAGGGAGCAGCTTCAACCTAGAATTGAATAATAATACATTCTGACCAACATAGAAATGCTTAGGCTTAATCCTGCGAACGTGCAACTTCTGGGTCCGCTCCTTATAAATTCGAGAGCTTTCATAAGCTAATGCTCGTATTTCCTCAATTTCATTGAGGTCCAACTTGCGTTTGCTTTGAGCAACTTTCGGATCGAAGTTAAGCGTTTTAACGGCCCAGTAAGCTTTATGCTCTAACTCTACGGGCAAGTGACAGGCTTTTCCGAAGACAAGTCTGTAAGGGGACATCCCAATGGGAGTCTTAAATGCTGTGCGGTATGCCCATAGAGCATCATTGAGCTTACGTGCCCAATCCTTACGGGTTATCCCGACTGTGGCTTCGAGTATATGTTTGATTTCGCGATTGGATACTTCGACTTGACCACTAGTCTGAGGATGATAAGGCGTGCCTATCTTATGGAGGATTCCATTTTTACTCATTAAAGTTTCAAAGGCTTTATTAATAAAGTGTGTTCCTCCATCAGATATCACCACCCTAGGTATGCCAAATCGACTGAAAATGTTGTTCTTGAGGAACTTGATGACTTGGCAACCATCATTGGTTGGTAATGCGACAGCCTCAACCCATTTGGACACGTAATCGACAGCTACCAAGATATAGTAGTTTCCACCAGATGGCGGAAACGGTCCCATGAAGTCAATGCCCCATACATCGAAAATCTCAAGTGTGAGAATTCCCTTTTGAGGCATCTCATCCCTCTTGGAGAGGTTTCCTAATCTTTGGCATTTGTCGCAACCTTTCACAAATGTCCTGCAATCCTCATAGATGTGAGGCCAATAAAATCCACATTCGATGACCTTGTGGGCCGTTCGAGCGGGACCATGGTGACCTCCATATTCTGATTCATGGCATTTTCTGACAATTTGATAGGCTTCATGCTCGGTCACACATCGCCTGATTATTGAATCGGCGCAGTGTTTGAAGAGATAAGGTTCTTCCCAGAAGTAACTTAATACATCTCGGTTGAACTTATTCTTCTGATGATAGTTCGAAAACTGTGGGGTTATTCCGCATGCCAAGAAGTTAGCGATATCGGAAAACCATGGACAAGCTTGATTGTGCAAATGCAATGCGAACAACTGTTCGTCCGGGAACTCTTCATAACGGCTTTTTCCTTTTTATCACTATATAATCGAGATAAGTGGTCAGCAGCACCTTTATCTCGACCTCGCCTATCTTTTATTACGATGTCGAATTCTTGCAACAGAAGTACCCACCTGATTAATCGAGGTTTTGCATCTTGTTTGCTAAACAAGTATCTCAATGCTGTGTGATCGGTGTATACTATGGTCTTCGTACCTATCAGATACTGTCTGAACTTGTCAAACGCGAAGACTACAGCATACATTTCTTTCTCCGTTGTGGTGTAATTAACTTGGGCCTCATTCAGGGCATGACTTGCGTAATGAATTACGCAGTGTTTCCCGTCCTTATGTTGCCCGAGTACTGCACCTACAGCAAGACCACTAGCATCACACATTACCTCGAAAGGTATTGACCAATCGGGTGGTTGCACTATCGGTGCAGAAACCAACATTTTCTTGAGCGTGTCAAAGGCTTGGACACACGCTTCATTTATTAAGAAAGGATTTTCTTTACAAAGCAGATTAGTGAGCGGCTTGGCAATTTTAGAGAAATCCTTAATGAATCTCCGGTAAAAACCAGCATGCCCTAAGAAGCTCCTAACTGATTTGATAGAGTTGGGGAGAGGGTGATTGGAAATGACGGAAACTTTGGCTGGATCAACTTCGATGCCTGCACGAGAAATGCGATGACCTAACACTATGCCCTCAGTGACCATAAAATGACACTTTTTCCAATTTAAAACCAAGTTAGTGTCCTCACACCTCTTTAAAATTTTAGCAAGATTAGTCAAACATTCGTCAAACGTATCTCCATATACAGAGAAGTCATCCATGAAGACCTCAATGCATTTTTCGATAAATTCAGAGAATATAGACATCATGCATCTTTGAAAAGTAGCTGGTGCATTGCATAATCCAAAAGGCATGCGCCTATAGGCAAAAGTGTCATAGGGGCATGTAAAAGTAGTTTTTTCGTGATCCTCACTGGCGATCACTATTTGATTGTATCCAGAATAACCATCTAAAAAACAATAAAACGCCCTTCCCGCCAATCGTTCCAACATTTGATCGATGAAAGGTAAAGGGAAATGGTCCTTGCGAGTCGCCTCGTTCAACTTCCGGTAGTCTATGCAGACTCTCCATCCGGTGACTGGGCGCGTGGCAATTTCCTCCCCTTGTTCATTCTGCGTAATGCACATCCCACCCTGCTTCGGAACAACCTACACAGGACTGACCCATTTGCTATCAGAAATCGGGTATATAATACCGGCGTCTAACAGCTTGATCACTTCCTTTCTTACCACTTCTTGCATGGGTGGGTTCAATCTTCGTTGGGGCTGGCGAGAGGCCTTGAAATTCTCCTCAATTAAAATCCTGTGCATACAAACAGAAGGGCTTATTCCTTTGATATCAGAAATGGTCCAACCGATTGCACGCACATAATTTTTAAGCACTCCCACCAAAGCGCTTTCCTGAGCTTGTGTCAACTTGGCTGACACAATCACCGGTAATTTTTTATGTTATGCGAGAAACGCATACTTAAGGTGTTCCGGTAAGATTTTAAGTTCAAGCTCTGGTGGGCATTCCACTGAAGGGAGTAATTTGCGAGAATTAGATGAGAGAAGATCAGTTTTACCTTCTGGATCCTGCATCAGTACAGGATCCGCCTCCTCTTGGTCGGCGTCGTCATGGAAGTCTGTGCGGTCAAACTCCTCCAAATCCCCTGTTTCGGGATCGGCAAAGTGAACGGCTTTGCATCCTTTGTGCTCCACGCCAGCAGGTCTCAGTACCTGCTTTGATAGTTCATTCAGCATCATTTCATGATCAAATTCAGAGTCAAGCTCTCTCTCCTCACTCCTAACTATTACAGATTTTGATGAACAGAACCCGTCATCTGGGTATTTCTGTAACTGTGCCATGTCAAATGTAACTTCTTCCTCATCGACTCGCAGTGTTACTCGTCCAGCTTTTGCATCTATCAATGCTCCGCCTGTTGCAAGGAATGGTCTCCCCAAGATCAATGGCATGTCCAGATCCTCCTCTATGTCTAGTATCACAAAATCAACTGGGAATAAGATATTCCCAGTCTTCACTATGATGTCCTTGAGGATGCCGACAGGCTTCGTGATGGATCTGTCTGCCAATTGGAGTCTCATCTTGATTGGCTCGATGTGTCTGTAACACCCCGGATTTGATAACCCAGGCCGGGATGTCACCGCCACACCTCCCAAGCAAGACACGACTTCATTCGAGCTCACTTGAAAGATGCAAGGCTAAGGGTATAAAATAATTTTAAACAACCAAGTCCGGAAATACTTATATTTAAAAATAATAATCATCCATACACGCAGCGGAAATATAAGTTGTGCAGCGGAAATAAAGTATAAGGGCTGACATGGCCAAAACACGGGTTAAACAGGCCCGTTCATACTATAGTCTAATGAAAATTTAAAATAAAGTGTTCCCAAAAATTCCCATGCATATACGTGCTCAGTATAATCCATATGCTCTGTAGGAAAAAGAAGGAAATGGTTTGGGTCAGCAAAACGTGCTGAGTAAGTTAACACCTAGCATGATTTAGGGGTTTCAAAGCCTTTAATTAAATATAATAAAACATGCTTGTAGGTAAAACACAATTTAAGTTAATCATCCACAAATAATTAAATGACATAACTTAAAACAAAGAAAATATTCAATTCTCTTAATTTTCTCATGATTTCAGGATTTGATATTTCAAGGATTTCACTCTTTCACTTTTGTTCGATATGATCTAGTATAATATGTTCTCGGGGAAATGGACCCGCAAGAATTCAAACGTATCCTAGGGAATCAAACCCGTAGGAATCAACACACGTCCTGGGGAATCGAACCCGCAGGAAAACAAACAATCGCCCTTGGGGAATCGAACCCGCAAGAACTCAAATACATCCTAGGGAATTGAACCCATAGGAATCAACACACATCCTGGGGAATCGAACCCGCAGGAAAACAAACAATCGCCCTTGGGGAATCGAACCCGCAAGAACTCAAATACATCCTAGGGAATTGAACCCATAGGAATCAACACACATCCTGGGGAATCGAACCCACAGGAAAACAAACGATCGCTCTTGGGGAATCGAACCCGCAAGAACTCAAATACATCCTAGGGAATTGAACCCATAGGAATCAACACACATCTTGGGGAATCGAACCCGCAAGGTAAGAACACATTTCGTAAGTTTCACAAAATTCTCAAATATAACTTACACAAGTCGCTGTCTTACTCCATAGTTAATTATAAATTCATATTAAGTCCGACAATTCTGAAATTTCACGGGTAACTCGAAAACACAGAGACGAACAAGTTTCGTGTTTTACGTTTCTCGATCCGGGTTAAGGAAATGAGTCAAAAATCAAGTCTTTCCCATAAGTAGTATGCTGTCAGGTTTCAGATTCGACACTATTCAAAGATTCGACTTTTTAACATATCAAATGGACTCCAAAAATTCTGAAATTTTATATGCACACACCAGACATAATTATCTACAACTTTCGTTTAGATTTCAAGGATAAATTCGCACTCGAAGATATAGAAACAGGCTCATCAAGTTCGGACATCAACACCTTCAGATTTCCAAAAGGGTTTTTCAAGGCAGTTTGTGTTCGGATCGTTTTGGGATAGCAAACGTTGATGAAAATGGCTGCAATTTTTACACAACTTAGAATAATGTGTTAGGATCAAAAGTCTAGTTTTGAGTTTTTCGGTTTGAATTATTGAAGTAGGGGTTTTGGTCCAATTTCAAATCTGTCACAGTTTCATGTTCGACTTTTAGGGCAGGTTCATTGGAGGCCATTTTCGGATATCAAAACACAATGGAAAATTATGAAACGTTTACACAAACTAGATCTATGTCTTAGGAATGTTTTTCATGTTTTGAGTTTTTCCGTTTGAGCAGTTTTAAGTGTTCGAAAAATTCGCACCAATACGCTGCGCCGGGGGTTTTTCGCGTTGACAGATTTTTGAGTCTCTAAATCTCTATGTTTGGTTGCATTTTAAGTCACCCAAAACCAAGTAAGCATTAACTTACAGTGGGGATGATGTCTAGGAGGTCACGGGGTCGTCCGGAATCCACGGGATGTCACGAACAAATCTCCTCAAGTCGGTTTCCTCTTCCAACGTCCACGAACCGAATCCGCAAGTAAAAATACTTAGTTAGATTCGATTTTTGAATTCGAAAAGGTGTAGATAAACTCAAAAACTACTTACCAACATCCTAGGGGTCTGTCTTCTCCGTCACAAGTCCTTCTTGTTCGGATTTCGTCGTCGGAACTTCAAGAACACAAGGGATTTCGGGGTTTTCGACTTTGGGAGGAGTTGGAGAGAATGTGAGGAGAAGATGGCTGCTCTAGGGTTGTATTTTTCGAATTTAGGGTTAGGGAGTAGTCTAAGGTCGTCCCCTATATCCTTCCATAGCCCGGGATTGAGTTTCCATCGTCGGGGGTTGAAAATATGGCAAGAAAATCGTCGGGACGCGTTGTTGCCGTTTTCTGGGGAGCTCACGCGCTCTTGGCGCGCTCCTAGGCTAAAGACCACGCGGCCAGCGCGCGGCCTCCGCCTGGACCCCGGTCCGGGCGGGTCCGTGCAATCCGATCGGGCCTTTTCTCCTCTCTTTCGGACTTCTGTGCTCCTACGTTTTCGGGCTCGATTTTTCGGGTCATTCTCGGATTATAAATTCTTATCTTAAATTAATCTCGTCTCGAGTTAATCCCGTACTTGAAATCTTGAGTCCGTTGCCTTTGGATTCGTCGGCTTCTAATTCGTCGTCTTTTGACTCCCGTGCAACAATTTATCTAATCAATTTATTTCCAACTTCACGGGTTCCTGGAATTAAAATTCTTTTCTTTCTTGAATTTAGTTTTAATTCTTTTGACTCGATTTCATGGAATGTCTTCGGGCTTCCTTTCCCTCCTTTATTCTATTTTGAATTTTTGAATCTATCGGCGTTTCATTTCCGAACAATAATTTATTGTGATAAATTATTTTCTTCTTCTCGGAGATATTTCGACCTTGATTGGATTAAGAAATAAATTTTTTTATTCCTTTGGACGCCGATAAAAATCCCGGGTATTACAGTCTACCCCCCTTAAGAATCAACTTCGTCCCCGAAGTTGCGTGTTAGCTTCTCGCGGGCTTGGAACTAAGGTCCTTTCTACTTTGTGCTATTGTTTGATTGCGTGATTGTATCATTGTGTGTTGTTTGTTCTTGATGTTGTTTGTATTATTTTATTATATCGTTTGACTGAACTCAGAATTGAAATTTCCAAGTTGCCTACGTACCCTGTGAAGGGATCAAGCCATGAAGTAGTTCAAAACAATTTGAATTTGCTTATTCGAAATACAAAATATTCGGAATAGAATATTCGGGTCGTTACATCCTCCCCCCCTTAAGATTACAGTTATGTCCCCATAACTGCCTATGTATTATTCGCAAACAGGTTTGGGTATCGTTGCCTATGATCCTTCCTCATTGAGCTGGCAAGTCAGCTTGATCGATGTCGTTCAATCGTCCTATGGCTCTTCTGGTTGATGGTTTACCAAATCTAGCATCTTCTCAATCCTCTCCTCACGAACATTGCATTCTCTAATCATGTGGTCTTCCCCACCACATCTATAACAAGTCCCGCGCCTTAGGCATTCGCGCACCAGATGGGCTTGGTGGCACTGCGGGCAACGTGGTATGACTGTATGACGTATGCCGTTTCTCCCATAATTGAAACCTTTATTCTTATTCTCCTTAAAATTGCCATTGCTAATGTTTCGATTCTTTTTCTCAAACTCTTGCGAGTCCTTGCTCGACTCACCGGTTTCTTTACGCTTCAGTTGCTGGACTCGATCAATTGCTACAGCTCGATCGTAAACCGTCTGCAGGTTTGCGAATTGTCCTACTGCAAGTATCTCCCGGATACTAAGGTTCAGACCCATCTCGAATTTCTGAGCCTTGTCAGAGTCAGTTGGTACTATCCTTGTAGCAAATCGCACCAATTCCTTGAATTTGGTGTAGTACTCTTGTATTGTTTGCGCTCCTTGTCTGAGGTTGATAAATTCCTCGTACTTCGCGGTCTTGGTGCTCAGTGGGTAAAATCTTTCCCTCAAGGCTTCCTTAAGTTCTTCCCAGGTGTAGGCTTCTTCGTCTTCCTCTGAATTCGTTCGAAAGTTTTGCCACCACTCATCGGCTTCGCCTCCTAAGTAGTAGGTCACCACGTATATCTTCTCCTCATCAGGGCATTTGATAGCATTCAAGAGCTTATCAAAGGTACGGATCCAACCTTCCAACTTGGCCGGATCCTCTTGGCCGTCATAATGGGGCGGGTTGTAGGGGTTCACCAATGCCAAGTAGTTGACTTGGGCTACTGGCGGGGGTACTGCTGCTTGTGCCCTATGCACCTCGGCATTTCCTAATGCTACAAGTACTTCTTCTACCGTCCTTAAATGTTCATCCATGTTGTTGGGAATAGGAGGCGCTCGATCTCCTACGTTCGGAGGAATCTCATTGTTGTTAGGTGCGTTTGGGAGGTCAGTGTCAGTGCCGTTTGGGCTTACCTTCCTCAGTTTTCTTCTAGGTGCCATTTTCTGTTATAAAAGCACGCGAAGATGAGTTTCTAAGTGATCAAGATCTAGGACTAAGGCAAAGTTAGTCTTTAGCAAGCGCTCCTAAGTCAAGGTCATGTCGAATACTAATTTAAGAGTGTTTTCATAGAGTAGATGATTCACATAAAGAAGAGTTAGTGCAATTATGTGTGTATGCATATGCAATCCCCCCAATAAAATTTAATTTATGCATGCATTTTTTTTTCTACCCATGGGTTTTAAAAATAAGTTTATTCCATTGATAGATTTTTAAAGATTAAGGTAAAAAGGTTTGGGCCACTATATTGGGCCAAAAGAAATAAATTATTTGGGCTTAAGTAAAAACAAGGGTATTGGGCCAAAATAATTGGGCTTAACATTATAATTAAATATTGGGCCAAAATAATTAATCTTTGGGTTTAAAATACTATGTAAATACAATTTTTGGGCTCAAAATAATACTAGTATTTTAAAAATAACAATAAATTTAAAAATAATACTAGGTTTAAAATAATGGTTTAAAAATAATAATAGTAACTTTAAAATATTCCGGGCTCTGATACCACTTTGTAACACCCCGGATTTGATAACCCAGGCCGGGATGTCACCGCCACACCTCCCAAGCAAGACACGACTTCATTCGAGCTCACTTGAAAGATGCAAGGCTAAGGGTATAAAATAATTTTAAACAACCAAGTCCGGAAATACTTATATTTAAAAATAATAATCATCCATACACGCAGCGGAAATATAAGTTGTGCAGCGGAAATAAAGTATAAGGGCCGACATGGCCAAAACACGGGTTAAACAGGCCCGTTCATACTATAGTCTAATGCAAATTTAAAATAAAGTGTTCCCAAAAATTCCCATGCATGTACGTGCTCAGTATAATCCATATGCTCTGTAGGAAAAAGAAGGAAATGGTTTGGGTCAGCAAAACATGCTGAGTAAGTTAACACCTAGCATGATTTAGGGGTTTCAAAGCCTTTAATTAAATTTAATAAAACATGCTTGTAGGTAATACACAATTTAAGTTAATCATCCACAAATAATTAAATGACATAACTTAAAACAAAGAAAATATTCAATTCTCTTAATTTTCTCATGATTTCAGGATTTGGTATTTCAAGGATTTCACTCTTTCACTTTTGTTCGATATGATCTAGTATAATATATTCTCGGGGAAATGGACCCGCAAGAATTCAAACGTATCCAAGGGAATCAAACCCGTAGGAATCAACACACGTCCTGGGGAATCGAACCCGCAGGAAAACAAACAATCGCCCTTGGGGAATTGAACCCGCAAGAACTCAAATACATCCTAGGGAATTGAACCCATAGGAATCAACACACATCCTGGGGAATCGAACCCGCAGAAAAACAAACAATCGCCCTTGGGGAATCGAACCCGCAAGAACTCAAATACATCCTAGGGAATTGAACCCATAGGAATCAACACACATCCTGGGGAATCGAACCCACAGGAAAACAAACGATCGCCCTTGGGGAATCGAACCCGCAAGAACTCAAATACATCCTAGGGAATTGAACCCATAGGAATCAACACACATCCTGGGGAATCGAACCCGCAAGGTAAGAACACATTTCGTAAGTTTCACAAAATTCTCAAATATAACTTACACAAGTCGCTGTCTTACTCCATAGTTAATTAAAAATTCATTTTAAGTCCGACAATTCTGAAATTTCACCGGTAACTCGAAAACACAGAGACGAACAAGTTTCGTGTTTTACGTTTCTCGATCCGGGTTAAGGAAACGAGTCAAAAATCAAGTCTTTCCCATAAGTAGTATGCTGTCAGGTTTCAGATTCGACACTATTCAAAGATTCGACTTTTTAACATATCAAATGGACTCCAAAAATTCTGAAATTTTATATGCACACACTAGACATAATTATCTACAACTTTCATTTAGATTTCAAGGATCAATTCGCACTCGAAGATATAGAAACAGGCTCATCAAGTTCGGACATCAACACCTTCAGATTTCCAAAAGGGTTTTTCAAGGCAGTTTGTGTTCGGATCGTTTTGGGATAGCAAACATTGATGAAAATGGCTGACATTTTTACACAACTTAGAATAATGTGTTAGGATCAAAAGTCTAGTTTTGAGTTTTTCGGTTTGAATTCTTGAAGTAGGGGTTTTGGTCCAATTTCAAATCTGTCACAGTTTCAAGTTCGACTTTTAGGGCAGGTTCATTGGAGGCCATTTTCGGATATCAAAACACAATGGAAAATTATGAAAATTTTACACAAACTAGATCTATGTCTTAGGAACGTTTTTCATGTTTTGAGTTTTTCCGTTTGAGCAGTTTTAAGTGTTCGAAAAATTCGCACCAATACGCTGCGCCGGGGGTTTTTCGCGTTGACAGATTTTTGAGTCTCTAAATCTCTATGTTTGGTTGCATTTTAAGTCACCCAAAACCAAGTAAGCACTAACTTACAGTGGGGATGATGTCTAGGAGGTCACGGGGTCGTCCGGAATCCACGGGATGTCACGAACGAATCTCCTCAAGTCGGTTTCCTCTTCCAACGTCCACGAACCGAATCCGCAAGTAAAAATACTTAGTTAGATTTGATTTTTGAATTCAAAAAGGTGTAGATAAACTCAAAAACTACTTACCAACGTCCTAGGGGTCTGTCTTCTCCATCACAAGTCCTTCTTGTTCGGATTTCGTCGTCGGAACTTCAAGAACACAAGGGATTTCGGGGTTTTCGACTTTGGGAGGAGTTGGAGAGAATGTGAGGAGAAGATGGCTGCTCTAGGGTTGTATTTTTCGAATTTAGGGTTAGGGAGTAGTCTAAGGTCGTCCCCTATATGCTTCCATAGCCCGGGATTGAGTTTCCATCGTCGGGGGTCGAAAATATGGCAAGAAAATCGTCGGGACGCGTTGTTGCCGTTTTCTGGGGAGCTCACGCGCTCTTGGCGCGCTCCTAGGCTAAAGACCGCGCGGCCAGCGCGCGGCCTCCGCCTGGACCCCGGTCCGGGCGGGTCCGTGCGATCCGATCGGGCCTTTTCTCCTCTCTTTCGGACTTCTGTGCTCCTACGTTTTCGGGCTCGATTTTTCGGGTCATTCTCGGATTATAAATTCTTATCTTAAATTAATCTCGTCTCGAGTTAATCCCGTACTTGAAATCTTGAGTCCGTTGCCTTTGGATTCGTCGGCTTCTAATTCGTCGTCTTTTGACTCCCGTGCAACAATTTATCTAATCAATTTATTTCCAACTTCACGGGTTCCTAGAATTAAAATTCTTTTCTTTCTTGAATTTAGTTTCAATTCTTTTGACTCGATTTCATGGAATGTCTTCGGGCTTCCTTTCCCTCCTTTATTCCATTTTGAATTTTTGAATCTATCGGCGTTTCATTTCCGAGCAATAATTTATTGTGATAAATTATTTTCTTCTTCTCGGAGATATTTCAACCTTGATTGGATTAAGAAATAAATTTTTTTATTCCTTTGGACGCCGATAAAAATCCCGGGTATTACAGTGTCCCAGCTTCAGGCGTTGCACCATTGCCAAAGGCATAACATTGATGCTAGAACCAAGATCACAGAGGCCCTTTCCTGCTTTGATTTTCCCGATTTGAATCGGCAACGTGCAACAGCCTGGATCTTCTTGCTTTTCCGGAAGCTTGCACTGGATGATAGCACTGCATGTATTGTTAAGAACTACCAGTTCTTCCTGCTCAATTCTCCTTTTTCCTGAAACTAATTCTTTCAGAAATTTAGCGTATGCTGGCATCTCAGCTATCATTTCGATGAGAGGAATGGTTATTTCTACTTTTTGCAGCCTTTTCAGAAATTTTTCAAATTTAAGGTCCTGTTCCTGATTTTTAAGTCGGGCCGGGTATGGCACCCTTGGCATGAACTTTTTATTATCAAATTGTTTTTGTGGTAAAGGGAAGGAAGCTGTACCTCCACCTGTACCCTTATCTGTTTCAGCCGTTTCAGGTGCAGCGTCAGTCTGCAGATTGGCTGTCTCTTTTTCGGCTTCCTTTTGTTCATCCATTGCTTCCTCATCAGCATTGTCAACAGGATCATCTCTTCCTCATGAGTGTTTCCAGCATCCACTCCCCTTGGTCCAGCCAGTGTCTTCCCAGATTTCAAGGTTATTGCTTTGCATTGCGGGTTCTTTTCCGCAGTGCTCGGCAACGTTCCTTTATCCCTTTTCTGCATTTCATTAGCCATTTGAGTAACTTGGGTCTCCACATTTCTGATGGAAGCCTGCAGCTGAGTGTTAATCTCCTTCTGGCTACTAATAAAATCAGTCATCAAATTTTCCAGCCTTGAAGGGGGCTTTTGATTTTGATTCTGATTCTGGTTTTGGTTCCATTGGCCTTGGTTCGGGATGAATTGAGGCTGGAAGTTTTGGGGCTGAAAATTTTGGAAGTTCTGGGTAGGCTGTTGGAAATTTTGAGGGGGCCTCTGTTGGATCTGAGGTTGGAAACCTGGGTTCTGAAAGTTCTGTCCCCTGTTCTGATTGAATCCTTGGTTCTGCTGAGGATTGAATTGCTGCTGTTGTGGCTTGTTCAAGAGGTGGGAATTAAGGGCATTGTTGTTTGAGTATGACAAGTTTGGGTGACTGTTTGGGAAAGCCCCTGCAAAGTTACAGCTTTCAGCTGTAATCTGTTCGCATGTGTCAGTTGCGTGAGCACCTTGACACAGTCCACATATTACATTTGTTTGCTGCCCTTGAGTGGAGCTCCCAGCCCCCTGATTAACAGACAATGCTGCCACCTGCTCTTGCAGCTTTTCAATATTTGATCTCTCTGTTATACCTACAGCACACAAACCACGAGGGGGAGGGGAATTAACATCATCAGTAAGAACAGATCTGTTTACACTCATTGCTTCAATCTTGGCCCAAGCTTGATCCATGGGAATGTATAGCAGGTGTTGACCGCCGGCAGCATCAAGCATGTTCTTCCATGCTGGGGTCAAACCGCTATAAAACTTTCTCAATTTCTCCCAGTCATGGAAACCATGCTGGGGGCATTTCCTGAGCAAGTTGAAGAACCGTTCCTTTGCATCATACAGGGACTCGTCTGGCTTCATCTTGAATTCCGCAATCTTAGAGCGGCATTCATCCACCTTGGATTCCGGGAAGTACTTTGTCAGGAAATTTCTGATCACGTCCTCCCATGTACACTTCTGATTCACGGGCAGTGATTTGTACCATGTTCTTGCTCCGCTAGTCAGAGAAAAAGGAAACAACCTTAATCGAATGGTGTTAGCAGATACATTCTGGTTTTTGATGGTATCACAGTTCTAGGAAAGTCTGCAGATGATCATGGGGATCTTCATGACTTGCCCCTGCGAACTGGTTGCTCTGAACAAGATTGATGAGGGCCGGCTTAAATTCGAAATTCCTGGCCAAGAATGGAGCTTGTCCAGGAATGTTCAAATATGGCTCCAAGATTGGCTGCATGTAATCAGCGGCTGCTGCTTGTTGATTGTTCTCGACCCCTCCTTGATACTGATGTGGGTAGTAGTTCTGATGCATATAGTAGTTCCTCAGATCATTGAAGTCATTAGGATTTGGGGGATTCCGATGAGGATTCTGGTAGTGCTGATTTTGCTAGTTTTGGAAGTTTTGGTGGTTTTGGTTATTTGGTGGGTTTTGAGGGTTCGGGTTGGGAGGAGATGCCTCGAAGTGTTGCTGTTCAATGTTTGGTGGGTTCCCGCCTCCTTGTATGATCTGAGGAGGGGGATCATCCAAATCATCGTTATCAGCATCTTCGGGATCTTCCTCGATGTTGTGAAGTGGTGGATTGGGTGGGATAATTGGGGGAAGGTCAGGGTTGGCCATATCAGAGATGTCGCTACCGGTGCTTGGTGAAAGTAGTGCCTGTCTTTCCCGTTCCCGTCTTCGTTTAGTCTCCGCCCTAAGACGTCGAGCTGTCTTTTCTATTTCTGCGTTATACGGGATTTCGGCTGGCGTCTGCTTCCTCCTTTGCATAGAGCAACGGCTTCAATAATGACGGTACCTGCATATTCCCCAAGTTAGAATCGGTTTCGGGGTGAATATGTATATCTATATGTATAAGCTAACTAGGAGCAATGAGGAATGTAATTCTCTAATAAAACGGCGCTGCATCCTCCCCGGCAACGGCGCCATGAAACTTTTGACAATTTCCCACACGAGTATTTTCGAAATGATAAAACCCCGGTCTTGATTTTATTTAATGAAAATCATTTATGATTGCAGGGTTGGGATTAGGGATATATTTATAGGTTGTCACGTTTTTATTACTCGTGTTAAGAAACTGTGGCCCGAAAGCGCACGGTGTCAAAAATTGCAGTAATTTATAGTAAGACCGGATCGTTCACTGGAGGATGTGCGATAGAAGCAGGGCCCACGTCGTTCTACTAGATTTTCCATTCGTGTTGCTCCAATTGGTTTGAAAAGTGATTACTATCCACTGACTAAATTTAAACTAAATTACCAAAGCGTTTTAAAGTGATAATGGCCAGAAATGACCATTATTTTCAATCCATTTCCGTGTCTGAAACGGGCATTTGATCGCATTCCGGTCTTATATTAAATAAGAAAGCAGTTGAATTGGACTGATTTATGCATAATTGTAAAAATATTGAGCTGGTATGAAAAATGCATAAATATGTAATTTTATTACATATTTATGTAATAAAATTACATATTTATGTTAGAAAAATCCAAAAACATGAGAAAAAGAAAAAGAAAAGAAAAAGGATACAAAAAGATGGGCAAAAGAATAAACAAGCCCACAAAATACAAAAAGATGGGAAAAGATAGAAAAGCCCACAAAAAGAACAACTTCGGCCCATCTGGCCCGTCCAGCTCAGTCTGGGAACATCCGGTCGAGGAACCCCGGTCGAGGACCATGGTTCCGCGACACATGAGGGATTAGCGACCCAGCGTGCAACGTAAAAAAGAGACCAGTCTGGGAACATCCAGTCGAGGAACCCCGGTCGAGGACCATGGTTCCGCGACACGATCAAGGTCCCGCGCCACCAACACCTTGGAGGTCAAGCCACGCCCCCAGTCGAGGAACCCCGGTCGCGATCCATGCTTTAGCGACACGGACATGGATAGCGACACAGACGCACCAATAGAGACACAAGACCCAGTCGAGAAGCCTTGCCACATGCAGCCCTGTCCCGAGACACAAAGGTGATTCCGCGACAAGTTGTGATGTGTGTGATGTCTTGAGACACAGTGGGCCTCAGATCAAGCCCATGGGCCTAGGGCTCCACTTCTATAAATATGAGGAGACCCCCATGAGCTCAGGGTTAGAAAATCATTCCCTTGAAGACACAGTTGGAGAATCCCTCTCTAGGTAGTTCTTAGTTTAGGTTTATTTTCATTTTTTTGTATTATTTAATTTGAGCCATAGTTTAGCTTAGTTTAGTTTAAGTTTATGTTATTTTCTGTTTTAGTAGCATAGGTAGCCACTGTTCACAGTATTATTTCTATTGTTAAGCTTGATTTAGGGTTTGTATTACCCAAATGATGGGTATTAACAAACCCCATTAATAAAATGGGAAAATATTCACCAAGTTGTGTCCCAAAACCATGAAATGGGTCTCACAACCCATGGATTTACTGCTTTCCTTTTCAATTTATGGGTCATTTGACCTTTGGTCACTCTATTTATGCCACATGTTCCTATTTTCTTGGATAATGTTTCATGCTTACATGTGATCGACCCTAGATTAGGTTTTGCTTTATTTTAAATTCTGTTTTGAGTAGATTTAATTCTGTTCCAGCATGTTCTAGGTGATTTAAATTTTTGTTTAGTTATTTTGTGTTAGAACTATTTTTTGATCTGAAATAGGGTAAGATCACACTGTTTGCATGCTACTGTTCAACTTTGCTTTTACTGACTTGGGTCCTGAACCATCCATGTCTCTAACCGATTCCTGTCGCTAAGCCACGTTTATCGACAGGAGGCTGTTCCGCGACATGGATGCCTAAGGACACTTGTCTTCATAAATCGAAAACCCTTGGTCGCTAAACACCCTGTCGCGGACCCACAGTCCTCGACTCAACCTTGCTTAGCGACCAGGAACCAAACTCTTGTTATTATCTTCTGCATGGCTCCTGTCGTGGAACACCCTTGTCGCGGACCATGCTCAACTTTTATTTCGAGACAGGGAATTATGCCTTGCATATTTATTTTGAAAACCCCAGTCGCTAGACATCCTGTCGCGGAGCCATGCTCCGCGACACAATTCCAGGTTAGCGACTGGGAACCAAAACACTTAGAAATTTCCAGAGCAATCTTGCGTCGCTAAACTTCTGTCGCGGACCCATGGTCCGCGACACAACTTTTGCTTAGTGACACAAGGTGAAACTCTGCCCAAATTTCTGTAAATCTGTCGAGGCACCCATGTCGCGGGTCTAGGCCCCTGACACAATTTATGGTATCTCGACAGAACTCTCTCTTCTATTTAACCCTAAAAATTCTGATCTTCTATCCTCCATTATATTGCAAAAACTCACATCTGAATCCCACGGATTAAGATGTAATACCCTAGAATTGCAATATAAGGCGTTATGCTGCCAAAATTTTAATTCTCCATTTCCCATCAGTTAATTAATTGAACCCTCTAGTCATTAATGATTTATGATTTTAATTAGCAATAATTAAATCACTAATTGTTGTGATTAAAGGACCTTTGTTCAATTGTCATTAAAACATTTTTCTATAAACAAAATCATGATGCCTTAAACAGATAATCTGGACTGTAACTAATTATGGTAGGAGGGATTATTTAAGCCATCAATTATGGATTGGTTCCATAACCTTGCATGAGAAACCAATGTCTCTCATGCAAGCTCTTCTCTTTATTTCATTTCATTTTGTCTTTTGCGTATTGTGTGTAACAATTAGTAAAGACTACATCAGACTAATGTTGGCGGGTATTCCCTCACGGATAACTAGCTCGTATTCTGGGTATTAGTTACTAAGTGTTATTTTGCATGGTCTGGATGGCAGTCAGTGGAAGCCTTGGCGGTTCGTCCATCCAGGACTGTAATAGCTGCTCAACTGATTTCCATCCAGATACAATTTTATTTTATTTATCTTAATTTCAAAACCCAAATTCCAATCTGTAATAACACTCTGCTAATGTCTGTCAACATTAGCTGATAAGTACTGCAGAGAGGAAGTATGTAGGTTTTTCACTGAATTCACAGACAGTGAGGGCCCAACTGGTAGCGACACTGCCATTTTAGGGTTTCACCTGTCTAAATTCATTTCATCCGAGTAATTGGGAAATTGGACAGTAGATGTTTACAGTCCACCCGATTATTCTGCCATTACTTTTGGTCTCCTGACCACTTCATATCTGTGTTCCACCTTCTGTCTAGACCCGCATTTATATTTTGGGTCAATTAATTTTACACTTCCATATATCCTTATGCATGATAATATTATGTACTATTGTGGTCTAAAATATTTTGGGATCCTTCCCTTGGACAACAGAAGTCTAGATCTTAAACAGATATTGCATATTAAATTTCCGATAAAAACTCCTTTATAAAATCCGGATCTGAGTAAGGGATAAATTCTTCAGTTATGACCAATTCACATTCGACTGGGGGATGATTTTGGGAAATTAGAAGCAGAGTCAGCGATTAGGTTTCACCTAGACTGAAAGGATCTGTGTTTTAATTGAGAGTCTAGTACCTGTTTAGGGAATGATTTTCAGATTCATTATTTTCCAAAATTGCTGTTTGTTGGGAATCTAAGGTTAAATATTACACCGAGATGGGGTCCACTTGGACTCAAATACAGTGCAGTAAATAATCTTAGAGGAACATCATCCAGGCCTTGGTTATTTTCTAAGATAGGGTTGAGTTTTCTTTCAACTGCTATCCTCTTTTGCCAAAGCCTATTTTTGAGTCCTGAGTGAGTGCATCCGGAACGAACTAATTTATTAGTTCGTTTCATTAGTTTGTATCTCACAACCACCCGGAAGGAAGTGAACACATGAGTGGTTCACCAAGAGCCGGGAATTCTTGACCCATACTCCTTCATTCTGATGGGGAGCTGTCTTTTACTTCCAGGGTCAGACCTTCAAAACCTCCGAGTGATAGGTTTTAAATGCTTTCTCTACTGCTTTTTTTTTTACTGCTTTCTTTTAACTGCTTTCTTTAGAGGTCACTCGGTTGTATTGAGAGTTGCGTAACTGCTACTAGGACTGATAGTTAAGGGATAGTTCAGGGCTTGATTAGAATCTTCGGGTGTGACATGGGAGAATGATAGTAGTACTTGGCATTTCAATAAATGATTTGTCTGGTGTTGCTTGTCCACCACAGATGAAGTAACATACCCAGGCCAGGGCAGTTACAAATCTGTGGTATCTTAGAATTTGCGGTCTTAAGAACATGTAAACTCATACTGTAAGTACCTGTCTGTTAAAGGGAACGCTGTACTGAGAGCATGAGAATTAGCTATCTGATAGGACTATCCCGAACAAAGATCTGTGTATAAAAAGGGAAGTTTAATATTGCCTTATCTAAATCTTGTCCAAAATTTCATTCTTTTCCTCCTGTCCCTTCTGTCTACATTGTGATTCAGCTTCATAGCTAGCATAGTGTAAATTTTCACAGCTTTCATAGATAGTATTTATCGCATTTTTAGAATAACTTTACCCGCTTTCTAGAATAGACTTATGTGCTTTGTAGAATAGATTTAAGTGCTTTCGTACTCTAGTTTAAATTCATGTAGTAGATGTTAATCACTTTTCAAACCAATTGGAGCAATACGAATGGAAAATCTAGTAAAACGACGTGGGCCCTGCTTCTATCGCACATCCTCCAGTGAACGATCCGGTCTTACTATAAATTACTGCAATTTTTGACACCGTGTGCTTTCGGGCCACAGTTTCTTAACACGAGTAATAAAAACGTGACAACCTATAAATATATCCCTAATCCCAACTCCGCAATCATAAATGATTTTCAATTAAATAAAAATCAAGACCGGGGTTTTATTATTTCGAAAATACTCGTGTGGGAAATTGTCAAAAGTTTCATGCCGCCGTTGCCGGGGAGGATGCAGCGCCGTTCTATTAGAGAATTACATTCCTCATTGCTTCTAGTTAGCTTATACATATAAATATAAATATTCACCCCGAAACCGATTCTAACCTGGGGAATATGCAGGTACCGTCATTATTGAAGCCGTTGTTCTATGCAAAGGAGGAAGCAGACGCCAGCCGAAATCCCGTATAACGCAGAAATAGAAAAGACAACTCGACGTCTTAGGGCGGAGACTAAACGGAGACGGGGACGGGAAAGACAGGCACTACTTTCACCAAGCACCAGTAGCGACAACTCTGATATGGCCAACCCTGACCTTCCCCCAATCATTCCACCCAATCCACCACTTCACAACATCGAGGAAGACCCCGAGGATGCTGATAACGATGATTTGGATGATCCCCCTCCTCAGATCATACAAGGAGGCGGGAATCCACCAAACATTGAACAGCAACACTTCGAGGCACCTCCTCCCAACCCGAACCCCCAAAACCCACCAAATAACCAAAACCACCAAAACTTCCAAAACCAGCAAAATCAGCAGTACCAGAATCCCCATCAGAATCCCCCAAATCCTAATGACTTCAATGATCCGAGGAACTACTATATGCATCAGAACTACTACCCACAGCAGTATCAAGGAGGAGTTGAGAACAATCAACAAGCAGCAGCCGCTGATTACATGCAGCCAATCTTGGAACCATATTTGAACATTCCTGGACAAGCTCCATTCTTGGCCAGGAATTTCGAATTAAAGCCGGCCCTCATCAATCTTGTTCAGAGCAACCAGTTCGCAGGGGCAAGTCATGAAGATCCCCATGATCATCTGCAGACTTTCCTAGAATTGTGTGATACTATCAAGAACCAGAATGTATCTGCTAACACCATTCGATTAAGACTGTTTCCTTTCTCTTTGACTAGCGGAGCACGAACATGGTACAAATCACTGCCCGTGAATCAGAAGTCTACATGGGAGGACGTGATCAGAAATTTCCTGACAAAGTACTTCCCGGAATCCAAGGTGGACGAATGCCGCTCTAAGATTGCGGAATTCAAGATGAAGCCAGACGAGTCCCTGTATGATGCAAAGGAACGGTTCTTCAACTTGCTCAGGAAATGCCCCCAGCATGGTTTCCATGATTGGGAGAAATTGAGAAAGTTTTATAGCGGTTTGACCCCAGCATGGAAGAACATGCTTGATGCTGCCGGTGGTCAACACCTGCTATACATTCCCATGGATCAAGCTTGGGCCAAGATTGAAGCAATGAGTGTAAACAGATCTGTTCTTACTGATGATGTTAATTCCCCTCATCCTCGTGGTTTATGTGCTGTAGGTACAACAGAGAGATCAGATATTAAAAAGCTGCAAGAGCAGGTGGCAGCATTGTCTGTTAATCAGGGAGCTGGGAGCTCCACTCAAGGGCAGCAAACAGATGTAATTTGTGGACTGTGTCAAGGTGCTCACGCAACTGACACATGCGAACAGATTACAGCTGAAAGCTGTAACTTTGCAGGGGCTTTCCCAAACAGGCAAACAACTTGTCATACTCAAATAACAATGCCCTTAATTCCCACCTCTTGAACAAGCCACAACAGCAGCAATTCAATCCTCAGCAGAACCAAGGATTCAATCAGAACAGGGGACAGAACTTTCAGAACCCAGGTTTCCAACCTCAGATCCAACAGAGGCCTCCTCAAAATTTCCAACAGCCTACCCAGAACTTCCAAAATTTTCAGCCCCAAAACTTCCAGCCTCGATACATCCCGAACCAAGGCCAATGGAACCAAAACCAGAATCAGAATCAAAATCAAAAGCCCCCTTCAAGGCTGGAGAATTTGTTGACTGATTTTATCACTAGCCAGAAGGAGATTAACACTCAGCTGCAGGCTTCCATCAGAAATGTGGAGACCCAAGTTACTCAAATGGCTAATGAAATGCAGAAAAGGGATAAAGAAACGTTGCCAAGCACTGCGGAAAAGAACCCGCAATGCAAAGCAATAACCTTGAAATCTGGGAAGACACTGGCTGGACCAAAAGGAGCGGATGCTGGAAACACTCATGAGGAAGATGATGATCCTGTTGACAATGCTGATGAGGAAGCAATGGATGAACAAAAGGAAGCCGAACAGCAGACTGACGCTGGAAAAAGAACGGCAGAAACAGAAAACGGTAATGGTGAAGGTACAACCTCTAACCAACCGCCACCAAAACATGATAACAAAAACAAGTTCATGCCTAGGGTTCCTTACCCGGCTAGACTTAAAAATAAGCAACAAGATCTGAAGTTTGAAAAATTTCTGAAAAGACTGCGGGAAGTTGAGATTACCATTCCTTTGATAGAAATGATCTCTGAAATGTCAGTCTATGCTAAGTTCTTGAAAGAAATGATTTCAGGAAAGAGACAGGTTGAGCAGGAAGAATTGGTGGTACTCAACAGCACTTGCAGTGCTATCATTCAGAAGAAGCTGCCGGAAAAGAAAGAGGATCTCGGATGCTATACATTGCCGATTCGGATTGGCCAGAACAACGCTGAAAAAGGACTGTGTGACCTCAGTTCCAGCATTAACGTTATGCCATTAACCATGGTTAAACGTCTTAAGCTTGGAATAGTTGAACCAGTTAAGATGAGGCTCCAGCTCGCAGATAGGTCAATTACAAAGCCAATCGGGATCTTGAAAGATGTGATAATCAAAGCAGGCAGTACTCCGTTCCCAGTAGATTTCATCATTCTGGACATCGAGGAGGACTCCGACATGCCTCTCATCTTAGGCAGGCCGTTCTTGGCCACAGGCGGAGCACTAATTGATGCTAAATCCGGAAGGGTGACACTCCGCGTTGATGGGGATGAAGTCATTTTCGACATGGAGCAACTGCGGAAATTTCCGAACGACAGTTCTTGTTTTTCTTTTGATGATGTAATAGTTAGGAAAGAGCTAGACTCTGGAAACAATGATGAAATGATGCTGTATGGACCTTCAAAGCAGGTACTGAAGCATGCTGGTGCTGATCCAAAGGAACAGTGCAGCGCCGTCCAATTTGAGGATCCCGAGTCCGGGGACCTTGAAGTATATGACGGTGCTGATTTCACTGCGCAAGGAAATGATGGCACCGAAGAGGAAGAAGATGATCCTGTACTGATGCAGGGTCCCGAAGGTAAATCTGATCTCCCACTACCCAATTCTCGCAAATTACTCCCTTCCGTTGAATGCCCACCAGAGCTTGAACTTAAAACATTACCCGATCATCTCAAGTACGCGTTTCTCGCAGAACATAAAAAATTACCTGTTATTGTTTCGGCTAAGCTCTCCCAAGAGCAAGAAAATGTTCTGGTGGTCGTTCTTAAGAAACATGTACATGCAATAGGTTGGACCATTTCTGATATAAAAGGAATAAGCCCTTCTATTTGCATGCACAGGATTTTAATGGAAGAAGAGTATAAACCCTCCCGTCAGCCTCAGAGGCGTTTGAACCCCCTCATGCAAGAAGTGGTAAGAAAGGAGGTTATCAAGCTCTTAGATGCTGGTATAATCTATCCTATATCTGACAGCAAATGGGTCAGCCTAGTGCAGGTCGTGCCAAAACGAGGAGGGATGTGCATAACCAAGAATGAGCAAGGAGAAGAGGTCGCAACCAGGCCAGTGACCGGATGGAGAGTTTGCATCGACTACCGGAAGCTGAATGAGGCCACCCGCAAGGACCATTTTCCATTGCCTTTTATTGATCAAATGCTTGAGAGGTTGGCAGGGAGAGAATTTTATTGCTTTTTGGATGGCTATTCTGGGTTTAATCAGATTGTTATTTCAAGCGAAGACCATGAAAAAACAACTTTTACTTGCCCTTATGGCACTTTTGCCTACAGGCGCATGCCATTTGGTCTTTGCAATGCACCTGCTACTTTTCAACGATGCATGATGTCTATATTCTCTGAATTTATCGAAAAATGCATTGAGGTCTTCATGGATGACTTCTCTGTATATGGAGATACGTTTGATGAGTGTTTGACTAATCTTGCTAAGATTTTAAAGAGGTGTGAGGACACTAACTTGGTTTTAAACTGGGAAAAGTGCCATTTTATGGTCACTGAGGGCATAGTGTTAGGTCATCGCATTTCTCGTGCAGGCATCGAAGTTGATCCAGCCAAAGTTTCCATCATTTCCAATCTCCCTCTCCCTAACTCGATTAAATCAGTTAGGAGCTTCTTAGGGCATGCCGGTTTTTACCGGAGATTCATTAAGGATTTCTCTAAAATTGCCAAGCCGCTCACTAATCTGCTTTGTAAAGAAAATCCCTTCTTAATAAATGAAGCGTGTGTCCAAGCCTTTGACACGCTCAAGAAGATGTTGGTTTCTGCACCGATAGTGCAACCACCCGATTGGTCAATACCTTTCGAGGTAATGTGCGATGCTAGT
Source organism: Hygrophila difformis (assembly GCA_030278955.1). Classification (NCBI taxonomy): domain Eukaryota; kingdom Viridiplantae; phylum Streptophyta; class Magnoliopsida; order Lamiales; family Acanthaceae; genus Hygrophila; species Hygrophila difformis. The sequence goes on from JAOANR010000014.1 coordinate 22,916,032, forward strand.
GGTCTCGCCGTAGGCGCAGTCCTTGGACAACATAAGGATGGGAGACACTGCGTAATTCATTACGCAAGTCATGCCCTGAATGAAGCCCAAATTAACTACACCACAACGGAGAAAGAGATGTATGTTGTAATCTTCGTGTTTGATAAATTCAGACAGTATCTTATAGGTACGAAGACCATAGTGTACACCGATCACACTGCATTGAGATACTTGTTTAGCAAACAAGACGCCAAACCTCGATTAATCAGGTGGGTACTTCTGTTGCAAGAATTCGACATCATAATAAAAGATAGGCGAGGTCGAGATAATGGTGCTGCTGACCACTTATCTCGATTAGATAATGATAAAAAGGAAAAAGCCGTCAATGAAGAGTTCCCGGACGAACAGTTGTTTGCATTGCATCTGCATAATCAAGCTTGTCCATGGTTTTCCGACTTCGCTAACTTCTTGGCATGCGGAATAACCCCACAGTTTTCAAACTATCATCAGAAGAATAAGTTCAAACGAGATGTATTAAGTTACTTCTGGGAAGAACCTTATCTCTTCAAACACTGCGCTGATTCAATAATCAGGCGATGTGTGACCGAGCATGAAGCCTATCAAATTGTCAGAAAATGCCATGAATCAGAATATGGAGGTCACCATAGTCCCACTCGAACGGCCCACAAGGTCCTCGAATGTGGATTTTATTGGCCTCACATCTATGAGGATTGCAGGACATTTGTGAAAGGTTGCGACAAGTGCCAAAGATTAGGAAACCTCTCCAAGAGGGATGAGATGCCTCAAAAGGGAATCCTCACACTTGAGATTTTCGATGTATGGGGCATTGACTTCATGGGACCGTTCCCACCATCTGGTGGAAACTACTATATCTTGTTAGCTGTCGATTACGTGTCCAAATGGGTTGAGGCTGTCGCATTACCGACCAATGATGGTAGCCAAGTCATCAAGTTCCTCAAGAACAACATTTTTAGTAGATTTGGCATACCTAGGGTGGTGATATCTGATGGAGGAACACACTTTATTAATAAAGCTTTCGAAACTTTAATGAGTAAAAATAGAATCCTCCATAAGATAGGCACGCCTTACCATCCCCAGACTAGTGGTCAAGTCGAAGTATCCAATCGCGAAATCAAACACATACTCAAAGCCACTGTCGGGATAACCCGTAAGGATTGGGCACGTAAGCTCAATGACGCTCTATGGGCATACCGCACAGCTTATAAGACTCCCATTGGGATGTCCCCTTACTGACTTATCTTCGGAAAAGCCTGTCATTTGCCTGTAGAGTTAGAGCATAAAGCTTACTGGGCCACTAAAATGCTTAACTTTGATCCAAAAGTCGCTCAGAACAAACGCAAGTTGGACCTCAATGAAATTGAGGAAATACGAGCATTAGCTTATGAAAGCTCTCGAATTTATAAGGAGCGGACCCAGAAGTTGCACGATCGCAGGATTAAGCCTAAGCATTTCTATGTTGGTCAAAATGTATTATTGTTCAATTCTAGGTTGAAGCTGTTCCCGGGAAAGCTTAAATCCAGATGAGAAGGACCACATGAAGTGCTAGAAGTGTTTGAAAATGGAGCCGTCAGGATCCGAACTGACAAGGGCAACATAGTGGTGAATGGACATAGATTAAAGGAGTACCTCGGACAGTTCGATCCAGAGAAAGAAAGCCAAGCAGTGGCAGACCCAGCTTACACCCAATAAGAAACAGCAAAAAAAAAAAATATATTTTTTTTTCTTATGGTATACTATTCTCATAACAGGAGAGTACCCAAAAATCAATTAAACATTTAGAGTACTAAGACTCTAAATGTGAGGATGTTGATATTTGGAGAAAATCTAATGCGTTGTATTTATCTGTCTTGCAGAAAGTTCGGAACCATCAAAAAGAGGAACAGTAAAGTAACACGGAAAACCAGGTTCTTGGTTGGATTATTTCCATGAATTTAAGAAAATATTTCCGGAAATTGAAGCAATTAAATCCGGAATAATTTTTGCAAATAAATGGAATTAACCTAACCTAATTTATGCTAGTGGATCTTTCTTTAATTTCAGCCCAGTGCGTTTTTGAATTTATTTGGACTGAACTTATTCAGGCCCAAATCAAATAAAATGAACTCAAGCCCAACACCACATTCGGGCCCAGTTCACGAAAAATTTGAAAATTCAAAATTCGTGTCGCGGAACCAACCACTGTGTCGCGAAACAATGCTCCGCGACCAGGCCTGGTCCCGCGACACAGTCGCACTTATTACCCTTTCGATGTCGCGGAACATCTGTCGCGGTCCATGGGCGCGACTAACTCTCCATTCCGCGACACCATTCCCCGTTGACTTTTCCCTGCCAGAACTCGGTCGCAAAACTCCTGTCGCAGACCATGGCTCCGCGACCGAACTCATACTCCGCGACTCGTGTAATGTCGCTATGCCCTGGTCGAGGAACCCTGTTTCGCGACACAGTCTGGTTCCGCGACCAGTGTTTTTAGTATTTATACCCCCCCCCCCTTCCTCACCTCATTTTCCCTCATTTCCCTGCACTCACGTCAGTTTCATCCAACCTCCATCTTTTCACCTTCTCTTGCTTCCTCTTCTCTCTACCGAACGAACACCACCGTGTTCTTCGCACTCAATCACTCCTTTTTCAAGGGGAAACTATGGACCGATTCTACAGGATCCTTCCAAATCTGGGACCTCTACCCAGGCCTGAACCATGGAGGGCAGGGTAAAACCCAATCGTTCCTGTTCATGGCCTCCATCGAAATCCTTGATCTCTCTTTCCTACTTTTTGATAGAAAATGGCACAATGGGGGTTGTGTTCACTTTTAATTTTTTCTATTTTAGGTTGTGACTGTTCTCGGTTTTGAGTGGTGTTTTTAAAACCCTTTTGAAACCCTCATGAACCTGTGTGAGAGCCTGTTTTGAAACTGTTAAGAGGTTCAAGATTTTTTTTTTTAGTTTGAAACTGGAGAAGATGAACTAATGAACCTTAGGGTGTTGTTATGAACACCATGATGTTGTTAGTTTGTTTGATCTTGAAGTCTTGGCATGAAGCATTCAGTAAGAAAGAATCCTTTTGGCATATCTGCTTTCGCTGTCTCAAGATCTTTTGGAATAAGTGTCTGCTTATTTTTGGAAACATGGTACAAGCAACCAATGGGAGCTTACCATTTTTTTTCAAAAGGGAAGTAACCTTTTGCAAAAAGACAAAAAGAGTGAATAGATTTAATATTTGACTTGTGTTCTTTTTGTTCCCAATAGAACTGTAGTGTGAGTAAATAGCAGCATTTTCGTCACCCAACTGCTATCCTTTTCAAAAATTCAAAATGGGACCACTCACATCCCACTTTCCTTAACTAAAACAAGTCAACCCTTTAAAATTAAAAAAAATAGTGTTTGCAAATTCTTGGGGACGTTTCAACTGTCCAATACAGTTCAAACAAACCGGGAATAGCAAATCCATTGCGCCACGCCTCCACTGCATATTCCAAAATTCGAGCATTTCATCTCCATCCGTCCATCTCATTCCATTTTTCAACAAGTTTCTCGAACTTGTTTAATAATATTGAAAAATCAAACTTTTGGGCCCGATGGCCCATTAAAAATATATAGGGGCCCAATGACCCCTATCTTTTCACAAAAATCTATTTTACCCATGCTTTAAATTAAAAATTCAAGTCAGAAACTTAATAATCTCACATTTAGAGCAAAACTCTAAATGTGAGGATGTTGGTTTCTAAACTTGAATAATTTCCGAGAAATTATAAAAATTGGATTCATCCCTTCTTATCTTTTCAGGGGAAATCTTCCAATCCCAGACCCAGTGCCCGGAGGAACCCATCTGCTGGACCTTCCAGAGGAGCTCCTAGGTGAAATCCTCTCCCGAATAGGAGAGGATGAGATCAGGGAAGTGTTCACTGCACAAGAAACATGCCGGAAGCTTAAAAACGCAGGGAACCTCGCCATCGTTTACAAGCGATGCGAGTTGGATGCGGCTAGGGTGAGGCAGTGGCAGGGGAGGATACGGCAGCAGAAAGAAAGATTTCTGAACACGTGCACTGAGGCTGGAAACTTCAACCTCCGAATTGTTCCAGCACTCCAAGCATTCAAAGAAGGGGATGAAGAGCAAGCCTGCGAATGGCTACGGCCAGGCATCGAAGACAATCATAAAGCGTCAATCTTCACCCGTGGACTGATGCTCATGAGCAAGCTAGATGAAGGCCAGGTCAATCAGGGGATCGCAATGATAGAAAGAATGGTGACCGATCGAGAGGTCCTCAACTACACGTCTACCAACACCCTCTCGTGGATGGCAGACAATCATGCCCCCTACTTGTTTGCAGGGCAACCACCCCGAGTCTTCTGCAGAAGGATGCATGAACCCCTGAGAGACCACAATGGCTGGTGCCTGCGCTGTGATCTGACCAGCTACGTCCACTGGCTCAGATACATGTTCTGAGAAAAGGAGGAAGAAGGAATGAATCCTAGTATGCTTTAGTTTTTTTTTTTTTTTTTAGCCCTAGTATCGTCATCATGTAAGGGATTTCCTCTTTTGTATGCAGGTTCACACTAACTGCATAGGAATCCCTTGAAATTAATGTAATTTATTGCTTTCCACAAATGGAACTTCGTTTCGAGGTCCAAACAATCCCTATTCTTGAAAAGATGTCTGACAGTCCGAGATGAATAAGTGACTTTCAGGCCAAAAATATGCTGTTGACATGCTCCGTATGTCAGCAGTGCCTCTTTACTGCTTTAAATTAGATAACCAGCAAAGGTGTGCATAAACCTGCTCTAAATTCACATGTTGAATTTAGGCTTGTGATGAAAATTTTCAAACTTTTAAATTGGAATAATATAATTGAGAACATGCATGAAATGAATTCCTAAGGTTTTGAGCTATAAAAATCTAATGATGCGATCAGCTTATTGGGTAATAAATCTGCATGTTAGAGATTTCAATTGAATAAATTGTTAGAATTGAGCTCTGATTAAGTTTGAGAATATTGTATGACATGAATCAACCCAACCTTGTGAGATTTGAGCCATGAGTCACTTTTACTCATTTATTTTCTTTGATGTGTGAATCTTTTTTATTAAAGAAAACTAGAACTTGCAATTGGGACCGATTCAAGACCATGCCATATTCCCGAAATCGAGCATATGATCGAGGCACTTAGAAAAACCCAAATATTTGGCCTTCTTTTGAAATCCAAACCCAAAAATATTTTTCCTTTAGGATTAACCAAGTTGAGCCTTTAAAGCCTAATTTTTCTTCGAAGCCCTCTATATTATTCCTAGCCTTACAAAAAGACCAAGAAATTCAAACCCAAGTGTGCAAGAATGAATTTTATCAAGGCATTACAATTTTTGATCATCAACAGAATTTCAATCGGTATTCAAAAATCCGATCAAAAAAAAAAGAAAAAAAAATTGTTGTTGAATTCGATTCAACACAAATAAATTGCGAATGACAAATCAAATTAGACATAGTCTAATGTCATGCAATATAAAGAGAAAAACAAAAGAAAGAAAAATATTGATGATCATAAATTTTTAAATAAATATGCCAAGTTAAGATAAAATGAATTCTTGCCACTTCAAGCCCAATGATTCCCTTCCTTACCTAATGCTGCAACCGTATGCCCCATTACAACCCTTAAATAAGACCTCATGATCTCGATTTAAGGAAATGAGCCGGTGGCGAGTTGGTCTGATTGCAAGCTTATGGGATAATTTAATTAAATTTGATTTTGAATGTTCACTGATTAAACCCCAATTGAGAGTGAGTGAACTTTCCGATTCTCCTACATGTGAGGCTCTGTTTCATGAATTGTGATATGTTCGTGTCATCCCTTAATTCTCATTTTTAATCTCTGCATCTTTCAAACATGGTATTCATGAAGGGTTGATAATAATGTTTGATTTGTAGGCCCGATATAGTGAGCAAGTATCATTTCATTAAACACTGCAATCAAGGGGATTTAATACTTGTAGTTCTTGAATGTCTTATCCCAATCCAAAAAGAATGTGATTTTTGAAGCCACGAAAATGAATTGAATATGCAGAGTCCGTGTTCTTAGGAACATTGACTCTGACTGCTCGGGGACGATCAGTATTAAATGTGAGGATGTTGATAATGGCAAGAAATGACCATTATTTTCAATCCATTTCCGTGTCTGAAACGGGCATTTGATCGCATTCCGGTCTTATATTAAATAAGAAAGCAGTTGAATTGGACTGATTTATGCATAATTGTAAAAATATTGAGCTGGTATGAAAAATGCATAAATATGTAATTTTATTACATATTTATGTTAGAAAAATCCAAAAACATGAGAAAAAGAAAAAGAAAAGAAAAAGGATACAAAAAGATGGGCAAAAGAATAAACAAGCCCACAAAATACAAAAAGATGGGAAAAGATAGAAAAGCCCACAAAAAGAACAACTTCGGCCCATCTGGCCCGTCCAGCTCAGTCTGGGAACATCCGGTCGAGGACCATGGTTCCGCGACACATGAGGGATTAGCGACCCAGCGTGCAACGTAAAGAAGAGACCAGTCTGGGAACATCCAGTCGAGGAACCCCGATCGAGGACCATGGTTCCGCGACACGATCAAGGTCCCGCGCCACCAACACCTTGGAGGTCAAGCCCCAGTCGAGGAACCCCGGCCGCGATCCATGCTTTAGCGACACGGACATGGATAGCGACACAGACGCACCAATAGACACAAGACCCAGTCGAGAAGCCTTGTCACATGCAGCCCTGTCCCGAGACACAAAGGTGATTCCGCGACAAGTTGTGATGTGTGTGATGTCTTGAGACACAGTGGGCCTCAGATCAAGCCCATGGGCCTAGGGCTCCACTCCTATAAATATGAGGAAACCCCCATGAGCTCAGGGTTAGAAAATCATTCCCTTGAAGACACAGTTGGAGAATCCCTCTCTAGTTAGTTCTTAGTTTAGGTTTATTTTCATTTTTTTGTATTATTTAATTTGAGCCATAGTTTAGCTTAGTTTAGTTTAAGTTTATGTTATTTTCTGTTTTAGTAGCATAGGTAGCCATTGTTCACAGTATTATTTCTGTAGTTAAGCTTGATTTAGGGTTTGTATTACCCAAATGATGGGTATTAACAAACCCCATTAATAAAATGGGAAAATATTCACCAAGTTGTGTCCCAAAACCATGAAATGGGTCTCACAACCCATGGATTTACTGCTTTCCTTTTCAATTTATGGGTCATTTGACCTTTGGTCCCTCTATTTATGCTTTTTGTTCCTATTTTCTTGGATAATGTTTCATGCTTACATGTGATCGACCCTAGATTAGGTTTTGCTTTATTTTAAATTCTGTTTTGAGTAGATTTAATTCTGTTCCAGCATGTTCTAGGTGATTTAAATTTTTGTTTGGTTATTTTGGGTTAGAACTACTTTTTGATCTGAAATAGGGTAAGATCACACTGTTTGCATGCTACTGTTCTACTTTGGTTTTACTGACTTGGGTCCTGAACCACCCATGTCGCTAACCGATTCCTGTCGCTAAGCCACGTTTATCGACAGGAGGTTGTTCCACGACATGGATGCCTAAGGACACTTGTCTTCATAAATCGAAAACCCTTGGTCGCTAAACACCCTGTCGCGGACCCACGGTCCTCGACTCAACCTTGCTTAGCGACCATGAACCAAACTCTTGTTATTATCTTCTGCATGGCTCCTGTCGTGGAACACCCTTGTCGCGGCTCAACTTTTATTTCGAGACAGGGAATTACGCCTTGCATATTTATTTTGAAAACCCCAGTCGCTAGACATCCTGTCGCGGAGCCATGCTCCGCGACACAATTCCAGGTTAGCGACTGGGAACCAAAACACTTAGAAATTTCCAGAGCAATCTTGCGTCGCTAAACTTCTGTCGCGGACCCATGGTCCGCGACGCAACTTTTGCTTAGTGACACAAGGTGAAACTCTGCCCAAATTTCTGTAAATCTGTCGAGGCACCCATGTCGCGGGTCTAGGCCCCTGACACAATTTATGGTATCTCGACAGAACTCTCTCTTCTATTTAACCCTAAAAATTCTGATCTTCTATCCTCCATTATATTGCAAAAACTCACATCTGAATCCCACGGATTAAGATGTAATACCCTAGAATTGCAATATAAGGCGTTATGCTGCCAAAATTTTGATTCTCCATTTCCCATCTGTTAATTAATTGAACCCTCTAGTCATTAATGATTGATGATTCTAATTAGCAATAATTAAATCACTAATTGTTGTGATTAAAGGACCTTTGTTCAATTGTCATTAAAACATTTTTCTATAAACAAAATCATGATGCCTTAAACAGATAATCTGGACTGTAACTAATTATGGTAGGAGGGATTATTTAAGCCATCAATTATGGATTTATTCCATAACCTTGCATGAGAAACCAATGTCTCTCATGCAAGCTCTTCTCTTTATTTCATTTCATTTTGTCTTTTGCGTATTGTGTGTAACAATTAGTAAAGGATACATCAGACTAATGTTGGCGGGTATTCCCTCACGGATAACTAGCTCGTATTCTGGGTATTAGTTACTAAGTGTTATTTTGCATGGTCTGGATGGCAGTCAGTGGAAGCCTTGGCGGTTCGTCCATCCAGGACTATAATGGCTGCTCAACTGATTCCCATCCAGATACAGTTTTATTTTATTTATCTTAATTTCAAAACCCAAATTCCAATCTGTAATAAAACTCTGCTAATGTCTGTCAACATTAGCTCATAAGTACTGCAGAGAGGAAGCATGTAGGTTTTTCACTAAATTCACAGACAGTGAGGGCCCAACTGGTAGCGACACTGCCATTTTAGGGTTTCACCTGTCTAAATTCATTTCATCCTAGTAATTGGGAAATTGGACAGTAGATGTTTACAGTCCACCCGATTATTCTGCCATTACTTTTGGTCTCCTGACCACTTCATATCTGTGTTCCACCTTCTGTCTAGACCCGCATTTATATTTTGGGTCAATTAATTTTACACTTCCATATATCCTTATGCATGATAATATTATGTACTATTGTGGTCTAAAATATTTTGGGATCCTTCCCTTGGACAATAGAAGTCTAGATCTTAAACAGATATTGCATATTAAATTTCCGATAAAAAACTCCTTTATAAAATCCGGATCTGAGTAAGGGATAAATTCTTCAGTTATGACCAATTCACATTCGACTGGGGGATGATTTTGGGAAATTAGAAGCAGAGTCAGCGATTAGGTTTCACCTAGACTGAAAGGATCTGTGTTTTAATTGAGAGTCTAGTACCTGTTTAGGGAATGATTTTCAGATTCATTATTTTCCAAAATTGCTGTTTGTTGGGAATCTAAGGTTAAATATTACACCGAGATGGGGTCCACTTGGACTCAAATACAGTGCAGTAAATAATCTTAGAGGAACATCATCCAGGCCTTGGTTATTTTCTAAGATAGGGTTGAGTTTTCTTTCAACTGCTTTCCTCTTTTGCCAAAGCCTATTTTTGAGTCCTGAGTGAGTGCATTCGGAACGAACTAATTTATTAGTTCGTTTCATTAGTTTGTATCTCACAACCACCCGGAAGGAAGTGAACACATGAGTGGTTCACCAAGAGCCGGGAATTCTTGACCCATACTCCTTCATTCTGATGGGGAGCTGTCTTTTACTTCCAGGGTCAGACCTTCAAAACCTCCGAGTGATAGGTTTTAAATGCTTTCTCTACTGCTTTTTTTTACTGCTTTCTTTTAACTGCTTTCTGTAGAGGTCACTCGGATGTATTGAGAGTTGCGTAACTGCTACTAGGACTGATAGTTAAGGGATAGTTCAGGGCTTGATTAGAATCTTTGGGTGTGACATGGGAGAATGATAGTAGTACTTGGCATTTCAATAAATGATTTGTCTGGTGTTGCTTGTCCACCACAGATGAAGTAACATACCCAGGCCAGGGCAGTTACAAATCTGTGGTATCTTAGAATTTGCGGTCTTAAGAACATGTAAACTCATACTGTAAGTACCTGTCTATTAAAGGAAACGCTGTACTGAGAGCATGAGAATTAGCTATCTGATAGGACTATCCCGAACAAAGATCTGTGTATAAAAAGGGAAGTTTAATATTGCCTTATCTAAATCTTGTCCAAAATTTCATTCTTTTCCTCCTGTCTCTTCTGTCTACATTGTGATTCAGCTTCATAGCTAGCATAGTGTAAATTTTCACAGCTTTCATAGATAGTATTTATCGCATTTTTAGAATAACTTTACCCGCTTTCTAGAATAGACTTATGTGCTTTGTAGAATAGATTTAAGTGCTTTCGTACTCTAGTTTAAATTCATGTAGTAGATGTTAATCACTTTTCAAACCAATTGGAGCAATACGAATGGAAAATCTAGTAAAACGACGTGGGCCCTGCTTCTATTGCACATCCTCCAGTGAATGATCCGGTCTTACTATAAATTACTGCAATTTTTGACACCGTGCGCTTTCGGGCCACAGTTTCTTAACACGAGTAATAAAAACGTGACAACCTATAAATATATCCCTAATCCCAACTCCGCAATCATAAATGATTTTCAATTAAATAAAAATCAAGACCGGGGTTTTATTATTTCAAAAATACTCGTGTGGGAAATTGTCAAAAGTTTCATAAAGCTATTCTACAAAGCATATAACGTCTATTCTAGAAAACGGGTGAAGTTATTCTAAGAATGCGATAAATACTATCTATAAAAGCAATGAAAATTTACACTATGCTAGCTATGAAGCTGAATCACAATGTAGACAGAAGGGGCAGGAAGAAAAGAATAAAAATTGGACAAGGTTTAGATAAGGTAATATTAAACTTCCATTTTTATACACAGATCTTTGTTTGGGATAATCCTATCAGATAGCTAATTTTCATGCTCTCAGTACAGCGTTCCCTTTAGCAGACAGGTAGTTACAGCGTGAGTTTACATGTTCTTAAGACCACAAATTCTAAGATACCACAGATTTGTAACTGCCCCGGCCAGGGTATGTTATTTCATCTGTGGAGGTTGAGCAACACCTGACACATCATTTATTGAAATGCTAAGTACTACTATCATTCTCCCATGTCACACCCAAAGATTCTAATCAAGCCTGAACTATCCCTTAACTATCAATCCTAGTAACAGTTACGCAACTCTCAATACAACCGAGTGACCTCTAATGAAAGCATTTAAAGAAAGCAGTTAGAATTCTATCACTCGGAGGTTTTGAAGGTCTGACCCTGGTAGTAAAAGACAACTCCCCATCAGAATGAAGGGGCATGGATCAAGAATTCCCGGCTCTTGGTGAACTACTCGTGTGTTCACTTCCTTCCGGGTGGTTATGAGATACAAACTAATGAAACGAACTAATAAATTAGTTCTGGATGAAACGAACTAATAAAACGAACTAATAAATTAGTTCGTTCCGGATGCACTCACTCAGGACTCAAAAATAGGCTTTGGCAGAAGAGGATAGAAGTTGAAAAAAACTCAACCCTATCTTAGAAAATAACCAAGGCCTGGATGATGTTCCTCTATGGTTATTTACTACACTGTATTTGAGTCCAAGTGGACCCCATCTCGGTGTAATATTTAATCTTAGATTCCCAATAAACAGCAATTTTGGAAAATAATGAATCTGAAAATCATTCCCTAAACAGGTACTAGATTCTCAATTAAAACACAAATCCTTTCAGTCTAGATGAGACCTAGTCGCTGACTCTGCTTCTAATTTCCCAAAATCAACCCTTGATAGAATATGAATTAATCATAACTGAAGAATTTATCCCTTACTTAGATCCGGATTTTATAAAGGGGTTTTTATCGGAAATTTAATATGCAATATCTGTTTCAGATCTAGACTTCTATTGTCCAAGGGAAGGATCCCAAAATATTATAGACCACAATAGTATGTAATATTATCGTGCATACGGATATATGGAAGTGTAAAATTAACTGACTCAAAATATAGGGGGGGGTCTAGACAGAAGGTGAGACACAATTATGAAATGGTCAGAGGGACCAAAGTAATGGCAGAATAATCGGGTGGACTGTAAACATCTACTGTCCAATTTCCCAATTACTCGGATGAAACGAATTTAGACAGGTGAAACACTAAAATGGCAGTGTCGCTACCAGTTGGGCCCCTACTGTCTGTGATTCAGAGAAAAACCTACATGCTTCCTCTCTGCAGTACTTATCAGCTAATGTTGACAGACATTAGCAGAGTTATAATACAGACTGGAATTTGGGTTTGGAAATTAAGATAAATAAAATAAAACTGTATCTGGATAGGAGTCAGCTGAGCAGCTATTATAACCCCGGATGGGCGAACCGCCAAGGCTTCCACTGACTGCTATCCAGACCATGCAAAATAACATTTAGTAATTAATACCCAGAATACGAGCTAGTTATCCGTGAGGGAATACCCGCCAACATTAGTCTGATGTATTCTTTACCAACTGTTACACACAATACGCAAGGACAAAATAAAATGAAAGAGAGAGAAGGACTTGCATGAGAGACATTGGTTTCTCATGCGAAGTTATGGAATTAATCCATAATTGATGGCTTAAATAATCCCTCCTACCATAATTAATTACAGTCCGGATTATGTGCTTAAGGCATCATAATTTTGTTTATAGAAAAATGTTTTAATGACAATTGAACAAAGGTCCTTTAATCACAACACTTAGTGATTTAATTATTGCTAATTAGAATCATTAATCATTAGTGACTAGAGGGTTCAATTAATTAACATGTGGGAAATGGAGAATCAAAATCTGCATGAAGATGCTGATTACGACGCTAAACAGATGTTACGACGCTATCCTAGAATAGCGTCGTGAGGGTAGCGTCGTCATGGGTTGGTGTAAGAGATAGTAAATTTTGGATTTAAAAGAGTATGTACGACGTTATATACTAAGCTACGGCGCTATACCAGGATAGCGTCGTAGGTGTAGCGTCGTAGGGTGGTTGAGAAATAAGAAGTTTTTGGAAAAGAAGGGATATTACGGCGCTAAACATTAAATGACGACGCTATCCTAGGATAGCGTCGTAAGGATAGTGCCGTAGGTGGGTTCTGTGAGAAAGAAGAATTTTGGGGACCTACGACTCTAAACAAAATTACGACGCTATCTGAGGATAGCGCCGTTGGTTTAGTGCCGTAGGGCAAGTTTTTGTTTAAGTTCTGGGCAACTACGGCGCTAAACCTCACCTACGACGCTATCCAAGGATGCGCCGTAGGGCGGTTAGCGTCGTAGCTAGCCCAGAAACATGTTGTTGTTCGGGTAATGCAATCTCTGCGATTGCAAGCCCTATTTTCAAGTTCATGGTTCATCATGCAATGACAATAGTGAAATAAGATGAAAACAGTAAACCAAAAAGCATAAAAACATACAAAAGCAAGATAAAAGCGTACACCCATGAACCACAAACCCAAATGAGGGTTTTCAACCATAAGAACATGCATAGGAACCCAAAAATGAGAAGAAAACAGAAAACCCACATTGTAAGAGAAAATAAAGTGACCAAATGGTATTATACTAAAAATAAAGCAAGAGAAATCCATGGAATCATTTCCATTTCATGTTTTTGGGACACTTTCATGATTAACTTCCCATTTCATATTAAATGGTTTGATTATACCCATCATTTGGGTATTCAAACCTAAATACAGGTTTAACAAA